>VXBP01009719.1:755425-1191832 GCA_013400115.1 Rhinopomastus cyanomelas
TTCCCCCCCCCCCCCCCCCCCCCCTTTTTTTTTTTCTCTGCGCGTTCCTCCAGTTCGTTCCCTCACGGGCTTTTCGAGCAGCTTCGCAATGGGATTATTTTTAATTTTTCCCCCCGTTTGATTCTTTCCCTTGCCTTTTTAACTATTCCTATGATTATTTGTCAGGCGCTAGGGTTAAAACTTTGCCCTTCGCTACGCACAAACTGCCGTCCCGCAAGCGAAGCCAGATTCAGCCACTCTTAATTCTCAGGTTTAAAGACAATCCTAATTTTGAAAGCGGCTTCGCCAGCCACTCTCTTCCCTTGATCACAACCTGGTTAGTCATTTAAAGTGCGATCTTCCTCCCTTCCCATTGTCTGGTTGTTTGTGTCTTTTTCCCTCGCTCCCAGAGTCTTTTCCACCCCATATTTCTTGGGGATGCGGTTTGCTCTTCCCGGCTCACTGCAGCCACAGGACTCGGGGCTAAGCTCCGGGCATCCTAAATCATGTCCTTGTGCTTGGCAACGTTTGTTTTTCTGGACAAGAAAGTCGTCTCCAATTGTAGATGTAAGGGATGCCCACTCGCAGGTTTTCCTTCCTGCATAGTCTAATCTCAACCAACAAGTTTCTGCCTTAACTCCTCCAACACTGCCAAAGAACGAACCCTGAAATTAGCTGTTGGGTGACCTAAAATTTCACCCTCTCTGCTGACAGTTTCAGTCACCCTTAAAAAGAAAGGTGTTTTTTAAAAGGGGGAAAGTAATAATAATTATAATAGTAATAACAATAATTTAAAATTACAACCCCGTAAGAGGGATATGCGAAATATCTTGAGGGAAAAGCCATGTAAAAAGGCTAAAAAGTCAACCTGTAGTTTAACGTGAAAGAGGCTGTAAGGAGGAGGGAGGAAAAAGGGCTGAGATCCAGAGAAGTTTGCTGGACTTTGTTCAGATAAAACTCGATCTTTCCCCGGCTGAAGCCAACGGCGAACTTGTACAATAGGAGGCAGGTCAGAGCACATCACTCTGCCCATATTGTCTCTTGGAACATGGGGAGAACCCTGCCACCTTCTTCAGCTGCCTTTTTTAAAAATTATTTTTATTACGCTCCACGCCTGATAGACACCCCCTCCCCGCTCGTGTTCTGTATTTCCTATTCCCTTTATAGGAGGATGATTCATTTTGCATTGTCACCATTTCCAATTTTGTGGGTTTACTGATGTCTTACTTAAAAAAAAAAAAAAGAAGTACACTATTCCTACCCCAAAGGTCTCATTAGCCTCCGCTGGCTGCTTTTAAGACAGCAGCTCACTCTCTCTCCTCCAGCTGAATTTGTCCAACCCCTTCATCTTCTCATGTTTTATTTCGAGGTTTCACTGAGGAAACCCCATTAAATCCCAGAAAGGTCAGCTTTCCCCTACTCTAATATCCCCGCGATCCGCTAGCAGCCCTGAGGTGCCGTCCTTCCTCACGCGATGCGCAGGGTTGCTGGAAGCCCCCGGGAAGCGGCAGAGCTGCTCCCCCCGCGCATCCTCCCGCGCATTCTCCGCGCATCCCCGGCGCCCCGGCCCTGCTCCGGCCCCCGGGGTATCCCCAGCCCGAGCCCCCGCACCCCACCAGCGCCTGGAAACACCTTCTGCTCTTTATCTCCTTGCACGTTCTGGCGAGGGGATTATTGTTGTTGTTATTATTGTTATTGCTATTATTATTATTATTAAAGGCGATATTCAAATGGGTCCCTGTTTGTCTTCGGCACCAGTGTGTTTCAGAGCGATTATCTCATATCTTTCCTAGAGAAGTAAGCTATCCCTCAGCCCTGGGTCAGGCATTGATCTCTCTGCAATGTAACAAACGGCCGGGTTAATTTTCCCTCATTACCATTTCCATAGCTCAGGCTCCACACACAGGACGGAGCCCTCCAGCCCGAAGCCCCGGCTGCCGCCGTGTGCGGCTCCCGGCCCGGCCCGGACACACGGACACGCAGACAGACAGACACACATGTATCATGACAGCACCCCAAATCCTCACACCCCGCTTCCAACAGCCCCAGCAGCACGGGGAGCGCTCGCTGCCTTTTCTCTCCCTTGTTTCACCTCGAGTGACCCCCTCTCTTTGTACGGATTTGGGGTTTTTCTTTGGGGATGTAGGATTTTTTAAACGTTGTTCTGCTCGTTATAAATTAGAAGGATTTTTTTTTTCTCTTTTGCTCACCCCGTTTACTTCTTAATCTTTTTTTTTTTTTTCCCCCTCAGTCTTTTCATTCACTGGTTGCAAAAGAGAAGGGGGTTGGTCAACACCAAAATGGCAAAGTTCAGCTTGGAAGAAAAAAAAAAAGCCCCTCCAGCTACCTACAAAGGGGCTCAGGGCTTTGTAATGGCAGAAAGAAACAAAAATGAAAAGAAAATTGCAGTTGAGGCTAAAGTGTGAGAGTGTGTTTGTGTGTATGTATATCTGTGTGTATTTTTAAAGGTTTCTTTGAACTGCCTTTGTGCTGACTAGGCAAAGCTCCTTGCCAATGCTAGTCACGGTTTAAGGAACTTTGAGTTAACCTCTTATATCGAATGAATCTTTTCATTTGGAAACCAATAAATCTCAATCTCTAGCCACCTTTTGTAGAACAGGCTGGGGCTTACCAAGGCAAGGCTGAAGCTTATAATAAAGAAGAGATAAAGTTTGCCAAAGTTTGGGGTTTTGTTTGGGGTTTGTTTTGGTGGTTGGTTTTGTTGGGTTGGTTTTGTTGTTTTGGTTTTTGGGTTTGTTTTTTTTTTTCCCTTCCCCTTCTTCTTCTTCCTCTTCTCTTGTAAATAAAAGTTTTGGAGATGGCAGCATTTGGAAGCGATCCGGAGAAGGACTTGGATCTAAGCATTGTTTCACAGTAAGCCTATTTACTTAAATAGAGTCTTCAGGGATTCAAACACGAAAATGATTTATAGTTTTCCAACAAGTCATTATTTTGGTCAGTTGTGGAGGGTGGGGTTGTGGAAGAGGAGGGGGGGGTCCATACAGTCTAATAATCAATGTGTGTCTATGGAAAGTGAAAAGGGAGGGGTGTGGAGGGGAGGGTTCTGCAGATAAGTAGGGTTAACACTATAAACATTGCAGACAATTGAGTTTTCCCATCTGAGCGGGAGTTGGGGAGAAAAGGGGGCTTCACATTTATCAGGCACTGGAGAGGGTGAGAGACAGAGGAGAAAAATACATTTCTCAGATCAGTTTGGAGCCACTCCTTTGGTTTCTGACTTGCACTTTCGCGTATGGGGTATCATTTCTTTGAAGTACTTTGAAACCCAGCGTCGCGTCTAATCTTTGGATGGGAGATGTGACCGCAAGAATCAATGTTTTGATTTATTTTCCAGTACTTATCTGCTGTCTAGTCTCCCTCGCTCACTCGCCCTCTCGCTGATTATGGTCTATTTATACGTGTGTGTACATTATATTCATATTATATATATATATATAATGCCTCCGTAGACGTCTTTTAAAAAATCATTTGCAATTACTCCTTCGCGGAGGCGCAGTTCACTTCTCAACCCCTCTCTTTATCCTGCTTTATTTCAAGACGTTGTCTCCTTTCCGTCTCCAAATTGTTCCCATCCAGGAGTTATTAATTACTCTTACAAGGCGGGAGATTCTTAACTAATAACAAAGTTGTAAATTACCACCTTCCCTCAAATATTTCTCATTTGTCAGCCCTGATTGATTTGATTAATATTCCGCCGGCTGAGATCATTTCAAGTTGCACTATATAATCAGCAGCACCAAGCTGCTCAGCAGAGCTGCTGTTTTCGGAGATTTGTCTCCAGCTCTTAAGCTGAAGTGTATTTTGCATTTGCTCCAGAGGAGGTAAACGCGGACCTAGTGTTTAAAGGACTTTAAGACGTAGAAGCTGAATATGGCATCGGGAAACAAAATGAACTTAAGCGTATCTGTTTGTTAAAAAATAATAATAAATTTAAAAATCGGGGTTGGGGGTGCGGAAATAAGAAAATAAAAAGAAACGAATGATAAGCCCTCATGTTAGCCTGGAGGAAAACACGGGTTCCAGCCCTGCTTGCGAGGTTGATTCAGCCTGAACTCTCCCACAGTCCTCCCCTTGCCTTGCATCCAGACTGTCACATCGCCTGGAATAAACACCCAGCATCTAGATTTGTGCTTTTCTTGTGGCCTCAGACACACGGAAATAATATTAACAGGGCGTAAATTAACCACCCCCTCCCCTTGAAATAAGAGACAATAAACTTGGCTTCAGCCCCTCTCGCTCCATTGCAAGTGCGACTGGGTTTCGTGTTCAAAACCATTATATTGGCTTAATTATATGACTATAAATAACGGCGCTGCGATCACCTTTTCCTGCTTTTAAGAAAAAAAAGAGAGTCTTCTGGATGAGATTCCTACTCAGCGCCAGAGCTGAACCTACGCGTCCCGTTGCGCATACGCGTAGCCCATCCCTTATAGACTCCATATACGCTATAACGTGGAAATCGCCCTATATGAAAGTGACCCCTCTCCGTCTGAACTCGGGCATCGCATCCCTGCTGCTGTCCTTGCGCATCATCGATAGTCGCTCCCGCCGCCACCACTTGAGTTTTAATCTTAATTATATTAAGTGAAGTAGCGGGCTTTGCCCTGGAATTGAACATGATGCACGACGGCCGCCTGTTAAACGATCGATTGTGACTATCGCCTTTCTCCTCTCTATCGATATTCACAATACGCCTTATCTACGGCCGGGGAGGCAGCGCCGGGCTTGGGTTTTCTTTGGTGGTTTTGTGTGGAAATGTAAAAATGAGTAGAGTGAAATAACATTCCGCCCAGTCACCTGCAATTCAATATGCACACGAGAGACGCCGATGTATATGAGACGATTTTAATTATGATTAGAAGACACACTCTGAGCAAGAGAATAGATTTGGAGAGAGGGGAGGGGGGGNTCTGCACGGAGCGACGGGCAGCCCGACCTGCGGCATCAGCCCCGAGCATCGCCCCGCTTAGGCCTAAAGCAGATTGTATTTGTGCACATGAAACCTTTTGTCTTGGCCCGCGGATCGCCAGCCCTTTCAAACACAGCCGGGAAACAGTTCAGGGTCACTGGCAATTTCCAGCCCCAGTGGCAGGAGCGTGGGGTGACCCTGGACGGTCGCCTCCCGGACAGTTGTCGCCTTGGGAGCCGGAGGAGGTGCGGGGAAGCTCGGGACGGAATCCCTCACGGGAAGCCCGTCTCTGCCCGCCAGAGCGAACTGCCCTCACCCCTCGGGTCCGGGGCCAGCTCTCCCCGACCTCTCCCGGTCGAGGGCCACCGGCCCCACCGCCCCGGCCAGCCCCTGCCAACAGCCCCTCCTCCCGCCCCGCGCCCGTGCTCTGCCAGCGCCGGCTATT
This sequence comes from Rhinopomastus cyanomelas, assembly GCA_013400115.1. Lineage (NCBI taxonomy): Eukaryota > Metazoa > Chordata > Aves > Bucerotiformes > Rhinopomastidae > Rhinopomastus > Rhinopomastus cyanomelas. The sequence continues at coordinate 760,780 of VXBP01009719.1, forward strand.
TTTCTCAGGATGTGACTTCCAAGTGGCATAATCTGTAGGAGTGTGAATCTGTTCTCGTTATGTTTGTCCCCTTCGGTATTTCTACAAGCTCTCTTTTTTTTCCTCCTTTCTTTCTCTCTCCCCCCCTTCTTTTTTTTTTTTTTTCGGTATAAATTAACTCCGACTGAAACCACCAGATTGTTCCGAGGAGACTACCTCCCTAATGACTTCATCTCCAAAAGTTGACTGACACTCTAGCGAACTGCCAACACCTGTTTCCCAGCACCCAGACTCCAGAACCCACCAGACCTCGTAAATTTAGCTTCTCCCTTCTTCCCCCCCTCCCTTAATAGATGACGTGAATATCTAAAGGGAAGGGGGAGGGGGAGATGGAACTAGGTCACATTTGAAACTTTTTATTTTTCATTTCTTCTGAGCGAAATCTGGAGATTAAAGGGCCCGACACCCCCTGCTGCCTTCCGCCCACCCCTGCTTGGTGCCCGGGGCTGGTGGCAACCTCGGGGTCGGGCTCCAGGGCTGGGGACTGCCCGCGGGTCCTGCTTAGGTGCGAAGTTCAGCTCTGGCAGACAGGTCTCCGGGACTGTAATCACGACCTCAGCCCTTTCGTCCCCGCTGCATTTACCCTAGAATGCTCCAGGTCTCAGGCTCTTTGGTCCCACCTGGGCTTCTCAGCGCCTCTGCTGCTCAGGTCTCGCCCTCGACCCCATCGGGCCTGATTCTGCTTCGCTGCAGGGGGCGGGGTCCCAGGCCAGGCCAAGGGCACAGAGATGGCACCAGAAAAGGAGCCACCTCGGGCAACAGGGTGGAGTAGGGGGAGGAGGTCGGCGGGCATCACACCTGGCGCCTGTGCGATGTACTGGGCACCAGCCCGTGGGTGCTGGGATTAAGGAGGTGACAGCGCCCGGTCCCTCCGCCCGGTTCCGCCTGGGCACTGCCCGGCCCCTCACGACCTCCACGGGGGTCTCAGAGATTGGCGCTCAGGAGAAAAGAATAAAAGCAAACAAAAGCCCCATCTAAACCAGAATGTCTTGTCAAAGGGGCAAGTCTTTTCCAGCTGCAGCTGTAGCCCTGCCGGAGAAGCTGTGCAGAAAACGGGCCCTACGCTGGCAGATGGCTGGGAACGGGCACTAAGAGCACTCAGTCCCTGCTTCCTTCCGAGGCTGAATCCAACCCCATCGCTCCTTGGTCACCTTGCAGGAGGGTGCTGTCACATCACTCTTCCCAAACCTCCCATTCTGCCCGAGACAACATTTGAGACCAGACCTAGGGTCCAGGGCAGGAGGGGGAGAAGAAGCCCCGCCGTGCCCTGTGGCATCTCTGCGGGGTGCTCCTTAATCCTGGCAGCATCTCCCCCTCCCACCTTCCTTCTCATCGCTCCAGGGGAACCGTACAACCTAAGAGGAACCAACATGCTGTCCGGAGCATCTCGGGCACTGGGACTGATGTCCTGAGGAGATGGGCAGAAACGGATTTGGGNGCGGAAGCCCCAGGCTCCTGGAGAATACCATCCCCACACACATATAAAGTTGGAAGTTGTTTTCCCTAGAAAAGAGCCTCCTGAAATTAATAGGCTGCAAACATAATTAATAGGTGGAATATGCAAAACGTTTGCGGTGTTTAAAAGGCTCATGGCAGTTCCGCGTGTCTGAGCGAGATACTGAGATGTTGCAAGTGCTGGATATTAATGGGTAGGTTTTACGTAGCTTATAAAAAAAAAGAAAAAAGGGGAAAAAAAAAAAGAAACCAGGTTTTCTTTTTCTCACTTCTCGCTCTCCCTCTCTCTAATCCAGGAATCATTAGCAACCCCCTCTGGCTACATGTTTTGCATCAGTGAAACATTATGACATAGTTGTAATACAAACTCCGCTGACTTGCTCTGCATCTTGTGGTAGGAAGTGCAATAGCAATAAAAGCATTTTTAAAAAGAGACTCCGGGCATTAAGTTGTCTTCCATAAAATTCTCTTTTCTTAAAAGAAAAATTTAAAAAAGGGGGGAGTTGGCGGCAGGGGGTGTTGGTGTGTAGGCCATGAAGGATGCGATGGGAACGAGGCAACTTCTCAACCCACGGGATCCGCTGTCCGCACCGGACAGGGGCAATCCGCTCGCAACCTTCTCTCCATCCCGTTTACCACTATCACTCTATATTTTTTTTTTCTACAATTCTGAGCGTTTTTCATATTTACTGGGTGTTGCTGCATCCCCCCTCTCGCAATGCACCTTCTCACCCGCGGCCCTTAACAAACCCGGGCTGGGGACATTATCTCCCCGTAATATTAATTGTCAAAAGCAGCCTTTGCTCAATTATCTCCCTTCCACCTGTCGCAGCTGTTAGGTTATATTGTTCCCGGTAGAAATTCTCGCTGGAATTAAAAAATGGAGCGATTTTTCCTCTTCTTTTCTGTTTTCTTTGAAAGAAACCAATTGCGCTGCCGCCGGCCGGGGGCCCGTTCGCTCCGCACCTCTCTATTTTCTCCATTATTCATTAACTAATATTCGCTTCTTTTCTGGTAAAGTCAAATGGCTCTTAATAGCTCTTTATGTTCTCGGAATAACATGTGGATGCTCTTAATCAATGCTTAATAGCACGTTTCATGCTAAACCACTGGCATGTGTACTGGTGGGCAGGAATTCTCTGCAAACAGGAGGGCGAGAAGGAACCGGGAGATGTTTGCCCTCCGTTGTCACCCGAAGCCGGCACTGGGAGATGGAGACCTGTCTTCCCATCACCTCTGTCCTCGCTGTCTATGCCACTGTTCCCTCCTCAGCGAGACCCAAGAGGACCCCTCCAAAACCCACCTGCCTGCGAGCCGGCCCGCGCAGAGATCCGCGGAGCGCTTTGAAATGGGCACTGTCCCTATTGTGAGCCTGAAGGGGAGGTGTCTCTCTTTCTTTCTGTTTTTATTTTTCCCTTCTTTTTTAACAATTTCCCAGGAGAGTCCTCCAAGTGCTGAAACTATTCTGAGACTTCACATTTTCATCTTCCCTTTCACATTTACTTATTCACTGCTTATTATTTCCGTAAAGCGATGCGGGAATTCCGCACTTTAGCTGAGACAGCCCGAATGATGAGGTGTTTTCACCCCGTTCACTTTTGGTTGTTTAGAGTTTTGGGGTTTTTTCTACGGGAGGTTTTTTTTTTTTTCCTGAGATTAAAAAAGGTTTAAAAATTTACAAGGATCCGGAGAACGCCATAGCTGTCTGTACTCCACGTAGTTAAGGGAATCATTTTGCCTTCTAAGTTTTGCCATCCAAACCAAACTACCTGAATGCCCTTTTGTGTGTGTGTGTGTGTGTGTGGAGAAACGACTGCAGGCGCTGCCTGTGCGCCCGTGTCAGGGCGGGTGGAAAGCGATCCTTCGGTTTTGCTCATTTTCACTGAACGTACAAGCCTGTCGTGGTTGTTTGCGTTACAAGACACTTCTGAGCGCGATCTCCCTGAAAGGTTAGACACGCACAGGGGGGAAAAAAGAGGGGGGGTGGGGAAAAAAGAGGTAGAAAGGAAAAGGTCTTATAGAGAGGGCGAGAAAAACTGTGTCTTATTTTTTAGAGCTTCCCTGAAACCCTGTGGCTTGTGTTACCCATGAGGATGTTCCCTCCAGTGATGTCCCCACCGTTCTTCCCCCGCGGAAAACCCGCCGTGGCGCAGGCCCCAACGCGGAAGGCCCGCCGATGCGCTGTTGGTTGCGTGGCCTTCCCCCTCCCCGCGGAGCTGCGCCGTTGCGCGGATGCGGGGCTGGTTGCGCGGCACCCTGCGCCCTGCAGTGACTCCCGGCGCAGCGAGGTGGCGATAGGGAGCGCGGTCCGGCAGAGCGGCGGCGCGGCAAAGAATGCACGGCGCTCCGCGGGCGCGCAGCGGCGAGACCGCTTCCCCCACCACATAAAATCCTCATAATCAATAACATAGATTTGTACTAAAACAAAGCGGGGCCGGCGGTAGCTGCCAGCGCTAGCACACTCCCCCCAACCCCCCCAGCCTACGATGCTCATCACCATGAGAGCACACGCCTTCCGCACCCGCGGATACTCGGCGGTCGCTGTCCACTCCATCTCTACCCACCCTGGCACCTGCTCCCCCGCCCCCCTCCTCCGCCCTTTTTCTCGCCAGGCCGCCGGGAGCTGTGGGACCGGCTCCCTCCCAGGGCCAAGTCGGGCCCCTCCGCTCCCTTTTGACAGGGGCCACTATTATTTTAGCGGGCGAGGGATGACGCCCACGGCATTAAGTGAAAGCGAAGGCAGGGAACAACCTGTGTAGTTTGTTTAAAATAATTCTTCTTCTCCCGCAGCTTTGCCCCCCGAAAGCTGCTGCCGTTGCGCTTCCTCTGCCGATTTATTTATTGCTATTATTAGTATTATTGTTATTATTGCCTGTTGGCAATAGTTTTACAGAGCGAAATACTCGGCGTGTGTAAAATCTCCAGCAGAGATGAATTCCCAGCACGGCCAGCAATCGCAGACTGGTCAGGTTTGGGGTGGTCAGGGAAGTTCCCGAATGCAGTGACAAGTGCTGTCAATTCGGATTGCGTCTCCGTGATTCAGATTTCTCCTTCTTGTTTGAATGTCTCTAAAACCAAAATTAATAGGATGAAATAAAAAATCTTTTAGGGATCTTTCCGTTCGCTATAACACCCTCAATCTTCTTTGAATTGATCGGATGTAGGCTTGGAAAAACAGTGATGCCTTCACGGTACAGGAAAAACACTCAGTGAGATAAATGGGTCTGAGATACCTTTTCTTTTCTTTTTTTAACATTCTTTTCCTTTCCCTACTCCCCCACCCCCCTTTTAAACGACTGTGAACGGAGCGCAGGGAAGAAACGGAGAAAAGAGAGTTTTTTTCATTGCTGCCCCAGCGCCGCTCTCTGGGTGTGGGCAGCACATGTGTGATCATACATGATGCATCAGCAGTGCATGTGTCGCCTCTGTGTCCTGGTCTTCAACTGTCCCCTGCCACTTTGTCACCTTTTTGGTGACTTTCGGAGCCCGATGTGTTGATTTTCCTTTTGTTATTGTTTTTAATCTCTGCGTTAGGCGCACAGGTTCCCCGCGCAGGTCAGGTCATTAGGAACGTTAACGTCGAGACAAAGAATTATAAACGCCATCTCCAAGTCTCTCCTCAATTCATTTCTTCAGCCGTTTTATTCGCTTTAAGTGATGAAAAGTGACAGTTGTGGAATAGACAGCTTTTAAAAGTAATGAAGTCAGATGACGCTTTAACCTGTCGATTGCTATAAATCAACTTTGAAAAAGATGAATGAACAATATTATTTGCCGGCTTAACTAGGAGTTAACACAGTGTCGCGCTAGGAGCTGCGGGGAGCTGAGCGGCGGTGGGTGCTGCCGCCCTACCCCAGCCTCTCCCGAAATAACGACGTGGAAGCAGCAAACACTCCACCTTGGGCGGAAAGCAGTGTCATTTTCACCGCTTTTATTGTGGATCCTCGAAGGGAAAAAGGGGTGTTTAAGCGATCCCAAACACCCAGCTGGGAAAGGGAGGCATCTGCTATTTTGCCCTCTCCCCCCCCCCCTTTCCTTCGTTTTTAGAGGCCTTCTCTGAGCACAAGTCTCGCAGTGTTACTGATTTTTAAGGCCGAGGGCTGAACCCACCGTCTCCGTCAGGCAGGAACGTTCTCAAAACAAATACGCACCGTTCACTCGGTTTTACCTGATTCATTGATTACCTCCGTGGTAATAGCCACAGCATGGGAAGTGAAGGGGAAAAAAAGGAAAGGGAAAAGGAAAGAAAATTTCAAAAATAAGGAATAACAGAATAGGAAAAGATCGATTCTTTTAGGGGAAAAAATAAAAAAGAATAGAATTTTCGCTGGCGAATCCTCTCAGCTTACAAGTGCAAATGCGGGCAGGACCCCGCTGGTCCCTCCTGTCCCTGCCCGGGCTCGCCAGCAACCAGCAAAATATTGCAAAGGAAGTAATTAACGCTCCTTTCTAATGAATTATTATGGGCGCATTAATGACTGTGATTACATGTGCGGAGGGCTCGCTCCCGCAGGCTCCCCCTGAGTCCTCCCCAAATCCTGTTGGTGTCCGGCGCTGGCACCGGGCTCCTGCCCTGCCCCAGAGCTGGAGCCGGGACGGGGTGCGGAGGGCTTTTCTTTGCTCTCAGAAAACAGAAAGACTTGTCGGATTCTTCTCAACAATTTTTTAAGGGTATGACATGGTTTTGAGATAAGTTTTCTGTAGAAAAACAAGAACTCCCTCTGTGATAGACGCACGAGATAGATTTTTTTATTGCTTTTTTTCCTCCCGCCCAGGTTTTTTTCTTTCCTGAGGACGATTTCAACCAAAGCTCTTGTCTTCGTTTCCCAGCACTGTCAACTTTCCTCGATTTTCCCAGGTCTCACTGTTTTGCCCCGTAGTGGCGAGGCCAACTCGGTCGTGGCAGCGTCTGCGTGGGGCGACCACGGCCCTGCCCCAGGACCAGCGACCACGACCGCAGTCTGCGGGGAGAGGAGAGAGGGGAGAGGCGCTATCTGGGCTGTCCTATCGATTTTAGGCAAGTCGCCCTCAGCCCCCTCGAGAGATGTAAGATCTGAGAACTTGAGCGAAAAGTTTCTCTGCTGCTTTTAAGGTGACCTTTGGGAAAGTTTCCTCACTTTCTCTTTCACCTCTCAAGGACATTATTTGAAGTTTCTTGGCTGCCTACGATTTCTCCAAAGCTGAATCTGTCTCTTCCGTTGCTCTTCTCCATCTTTTTGTCCTCGAAAATGATTGAGACGCAAACACATTTTTCTTTCACCTTTTTAAAAACCATTTGATCTCTCGAAAAAAAAAAGCCCCACGAACCTCTCTCTTTCGAGAGGTAAAATACTTCCGAACCTGTTGAAAGGATCTGAGTGCAGATACCCCCACTAATGCCCCGTCCCACCAGTTTAAACCATCAGCCTGGGCTCGACGTGAGCCGGCTGGCAGCGTGGGTGCAGAAATGTGCAGGGCGGGGGTGTCCGTGGCGTTGGCCTCAGTTAAAATGGGGGGTGTCTGACCTGACCCGGCAGCAGGGCCCAGCCTTGCGGGGAGCGGGGGAGAACAGCTTCCCTCGATCCCCAACCCCGTGTGTTTTCCAGGCGTTCGGGGGAGATTTTCCCGAGGTTTATTTGCACGGAAGATGCGGAGGCAGCGGCTGGCGAAGATTTATTTTTATGGTAGGAGTTTGTGGAGGCGACCTGGGCTCCACTTCCCTTGCACACTTCCCCCCACCCCGGGCCACCAAACTAGAGCTTCCCTCGTCTCGGGCAGTGGCCAGAGCCGTTCCAAGCGAGTCCCCTGCCCTGGCCAGCCAGGAGTGCCCCGGCAGCGGGGAAAAGGCCACGGAAAGAAACTTTCCCCTCTATGATTGTGTTACCTTTGGCTGAACGTGTAATGAAAATCCTCGGAAAATGTTACACAACACGAGGATACCCTTTTGGAGCAAAGTTTCCAGAAAAGCCTGTCCGCTTCCCTTGTGAGAGGTGAGGGAGGTGGGAGGGGTGGGGTGAAAGGGGGCGAGAAGCGACGCTGAGCGCGACATTATCTCTCGGGAAGGACAAGCGCATCTTCCGCGCTCCCTCCGCGGCTTCCCCGTGGACGGGCTGGCCGTCGCCGAAACGTGAGCCCGACAAAAACATAACCCGTCTGCGGCCGTGGCCATATCCCTCGGCCTTACAGTGTTACAAAAAGCATTTAAATTAATCAGGGCGCTCCCCACGGCTGCTAATTAGAGAGGGAGGGAAGGGAGGGCTGGCAGACAGCGCGGCAGCGGGCTTTTGCGCGGCTTGCGGCGCGCCGGGAAGAGCCCATGGGTTGTGCCCCCACCTTATCCCTCCCTACCCCCCACCGGGAGGAGCCCACGGGTTGTACCCCCTCCTGCCCTCTCTTTCCCAGGGGGTAAGGGCTGGGGAGGGGCTGGGGGTCGGGGCTTTGCCCCCGACGGGGCGGCACGTTACGCTGCTGGTGCACGAGCAGAGCCATACAGGGTGGGAAGGGGGGGATACGAGGGTGGGGGTGCATGGGACACGCCGCTTCTACCGGAGCTGTCACTGGGACCGTGAGATTAGGGAAGACATTGTAGCAATGGGGGCGCCTCCCCGCTCAATCCAAATCCACCAAGAGCTGAAGGGTGCCGCTGTATTTTATTTTATTTCATTTCATTTTATTTTAACTGCCCAGATCTCGCGATAAGGCAAACCTGGCGAGAGCTGGCTCTCCCCTCCTCCGCCCCTACCCTCCTCTCCGTCACCAAAGTTGTGATGAAAAACGCAGAATAAATAAGTCTCCCCCACCCCGTCACCAGCCGGTACCGTCGAGGCATCTTGCCCGGAGCGGNGAGCAGTCCCCAGGAGACCTCTTTTCCCTAAGTTCCGCACCGGACAGTGTTAGATTTGCAACCCCCTCAACCGTCGCAGGAGCCTGTTGTCCTATTCCCGAGCAACTGGGCACCACCACACCCGCGCAGATCCAGTCTGGGGATGCACCTTGTGTCTTGCTGCTATTAATGTTGTTATTATTAGTACTGCTATTGTTATTATTATTCTATTGGTTTGTTTAAATGATTTTTTGGCCATGGCAAAAGGATGGCCTTTAGGGCGAAGTTCTGGGGGGATCAGGTGAAGAGAGGAGCCAGGGCCCCGCGCTGCCCACAGCTGCTGCCCGCTCCCCCGCACCGCAGCGCCGGTGGCTCCGCGCTGTGCCGGGTGGGTGGGAAGCTGTGCGGGGGGGCGGGAGATAGTAGGTGGAGAGGGCTTGGAAAACCGTCCAATTTTCCAGTGAAAGAAAAGAAAATAATCAGGGGGGAGAGGGACTGTGGTGAATTGGTGTGAAGGAAGTGGGATTATTGCCTTAATTTTGGACAATGAGCAGGGAACGAGGTAAAAACAAAACTCGCTTCATTATATACAACAAAATGTAATTTATACCCAGGGATGCCTGTCCACTGAGATTTACATCATTTGCTGATAGCGATCACACTTATTACTTTTCTTCAAAGACTTTTTTTTTTCCCTTTAAAAAAAAAAGAAGAAGAAGAGGGCATTTGTGCTAAATTGCCCAATGCTAGTGTGATAACTGTCAAAAGTTTGACATCAAAGGGAACTAATATTATTCAGTTACCAGAGGAGCTGTCTGTCCAAATAAGAATATCTTAATTACTGAATCACAACGGTAGAAAAGGGAACAGATCTGAAAAGGAGAGGGGCTGTAGGGGAAGGGGGGGGGGGGTTGGTGGGGTAGGGGGAGCTTTCAGTCTGTTCCTTTTTGATGAACCATCTATATTCGGCCACTGTGCGATTCTTAATCATGTTTAGTGGTTTATAGCCTTTCTCTCTCCCCCACCGGTCCTCTGAACTTTATAACTATATGTAAACACGTTGTCAGTTTGAAAATAATCTTCTCTGGGTTCTTGTTAGAAGAAATTTCAATCTTCTTCAGTTCTAGATTAGGCAGTCTAGTTTTCTCTATCAGTGAATGGACTGGGGTTTCTTGGACAATAATGTGCCAATTGTTGATGGTTTGTGACCCATAAAATGTGAGGGTGACTATTCTGGCTTTGGTATGTAATTATGCAAAACACTTTCTATAAAGGCTTGCCATCTGATCTAATGACAGTCCCTGCGGTCTATTTCAAAAAGGGAGGGTCTCTATATACAGCTCCTGAGAGAAAGAAAAGTAACATTTTGTTTTAATACAAGTTTTATGGGAAAAAAAATGGAGAAATACGGAAACATCTGAACGCACAGGCAAGCGTTTTGGGGGCAAACTGGCCTAACGGCGAGTGGTTTTCATAACTTAATCATAGCAACACCACGGATCTATAGCATAGGGGTGGGGACAAATTATGTGAAATCCCTATAAAAAATTAATTCATTATCTTCAGCTCCTAAGCACCTTGGCAGACATGGGAGGTTGCCGCTGAAAGGGTGGGCGCAGGGGGTCCCGCTCCAGCTCCCACCTCTACGGGCTTTCACCATCCCACTAGAGTCATTTGTTTCCCCCCACTCCCCACCCCTTATAAGCTGCAGAGCAAGCTGGGCTGCTACCTCAGGAAGCCTGTGCAAATGAGCTGGGCACTTGGGATGACACCTATCATGCTATTAGATGGACGGCTCCTTCACCTGAGAAATTAACGCCAGCAAAATAAATAAACCAAAATAAAATGAGCAGGGTTGGCGTAACCAGCTCCATCTCTCTCCAGAGAGCCTGGGGCGGATGACGGTTTCTTTTAAACAGGTGCTCAGGCAGGCTGGAAGGAGAGACGTGTAAGTTCCCCTAAAGAAAAAGGGAAAAGTTAGAGATGAAGGGGTTTTTTTAAAAAGTGGCTATTTTTTCCCCTTTTCCCTCCCTTCTGCCTTCTTGAAAGGAGGGACCCCGAAGGGCTTCGGCTCCTTTGGTTGCTACCAAATGACATTGCTGCTACGTCACGGGACAAAACATAAACAGCGCTGCCAATTTAAATTGATGTATAAAGATTAATGGGAGATGAAGCATACTAACAACCTGGATTATAACGGCAGGAAGAGTTATTATTTCTCCAGAGCACATACATGTGTGCAGAGAGCCACGGGGAGCGCACACTCATCGCTAGAATTTTCCTCTCTCCACACAGGCATGATGTGTGTCCACCGTGCCATGTTTAATTCCCCCGTGAGCTACACTAATACGATTAAAAAAAATAAAAAGCAAGCAAGCAAGCCAGGAAGGCCGATTAAGAGGGAGAACCAACAAAATATCAACATGCCACAGAGAGGAAGGAGGAATAGATAATTAGAAGCAAAAGAGGAGCAGGTAATTACGATCTGAAATTAAATATGATGTTTAAGACGTCTCCTTTGTACTGCAGCGAAGATTTCAGATTCATACCCATAATAAACACTCAGGTTGTCATCTGGAGGTGCAAATCTGAAAGATATTCCAACAAATGAAGTGCTGGCAGAGAGAGGTATAAAGAGATCTCCGCCTGTCAGGGGTCAGACAGCCTGAGATTGCTTCTAGAGATCTTTTGAAAATTTCACACGATTGAAGGCTTAGGGGCTTTGCTGCGTTCGCATTTCAAACTCAGATCAGCGGGATCACAATCAAAAATAGAGGTCTGGAAAATTTTGATGCAAAGATGGCCACAGGCTTCACTGATTTTTTTTTCTTCTTCTTCTCCCAGACAGACACTCTGACATGACTATGATCCCTGGGATGACAGAGTTGTCAGAAAAGAAAGAGAAAATAGCATCTTGTCTTGTAACTTCCTATCAGTCAAAAGGAATTTAGGATCCTCTTTCCAATAAAAGAGAGGGAGAGGGAGCAAGATGGGGAGAGGGGGAGGACGAGGCTTTCTTCCCAGGCAAAGAAAAGTGAAGAGAATCCTGTGTTTTATAATTAATATTCCACACCTAAACGTTTCTGATCTCTTCCCTTTACTGTCTTCCCACCCCATCACCTCCTTCCTCTCTACAATTTCAATTTTAGATCAATTCATGTCCTCCGAAACCCTGTGCATAAGTGACACAATATTGGTCACACTCGCCTTTGGTACAGTCTCTTTCCTCCTGTGTGCTCACGTTAAATACGCTGCACATTTTACTCTAACTTCATGCGAAAAGACAGTTTTTGTTGCAAATATCTCACATCGTTATTATTTTATTTAAATAAGTATATTTATTTATATATATATAAATAAATATATTTAAATAATAAATAAAAAGTTAAATCGTTCCAAGTAAATTTGTTAACAAGTAAAAAAAAAAACAAACACCACACCCCAAAGTCAGAGTAATGGAAAGAAATACACAATTTTTCAAAAAAGTGTCCTCCTAAGAGCCGATGAGCACAGAAGACTGATTAAACCAGCTGGAATGTTGTTAAACCATATACTCCCTATATTCTATTTATATCTCTTTTGGAAAGGTCAGGTGCAATAGGAAGTGTTTTATCATCTCAGCTATTTCGAATTAATTGCTATTGATTTGTTGACCAGGAGGAAGAGTAGTTAACTCAGCTCAGATCTAATTATTGTGGTGTTCTAAAAGAAACGATGCGGGTAACTTTCCGAAAGGAACGAGCTGGGTTTGGAAATAGGAACTCGCCGGGATGCTCTTTCCTAATTAGCTCCGAGGCGAGCGTTTGGGGACCTCGGAGCATGCGGAAGTTTTCCCCTCTGCATTTTGCTGCTGGGTGCTTTGCTAGCCGAATCCTAAGAAATAATAACAGTTCCCCCGTATTTCACACCCTGCGTTGGACTTCAGTTTGTTTGATTTTAGAAATAGTTTTAAGCTAACATCTCTGGCGCCGGGTGCACTCCTTCAGGTAAAGAGACGACAGGGAAGCAGGGAAAGCGAGGTTTCCTGATAACTGATCTTACACCTGTCTAGTTTTCTTTGTGAAAGAAAAAAATATATTAACTAGGAAGATGATTTTTTTTTCCCTCGGAGGGATGCAAAAGGATGAGGCTTCACTAAGTAGCTGGAGTTTTGCAGTGTCTTGCGAAATAAACCGTAACCACTCTGCCACGCTGGGAAGCCGAACATAACCCGTGTCAAATGCCTAAAATTAGGAGATTTCATTGCTAAATTTATGATAACGGAGCGTGTGTTTAAAATCAGCAAAGTTTCCCATCCACACCCCCCTCCCCTCCCCGAATCTGACAGTGGTACCTCTGGCAAGTCACATCTCAATAATGAACAAAACAGAACCTATTTTTCTCTTCTTCTGTTTCTTCCGCTCCCCCCCCCCCTTGCCCTCTGCAGCAAACAATTAATTAACAAATAACCACCACACCCCCATCCCCATTTTACGTGGACCCCACCTCTTCTAGATAAAGGACGAGAATCTGATGAAGAGAAATTATCGACGAACTTGAGGGTATGAAGGAAAAAAAAAACCAACCCAACAACCCCACAAACTTTTGAGAGAGGCATTGGCGGGTTATTTTACTCTGTTGGGAATTTTTCTGGGCTATGGCAGAAAAATGAACCTCCGGGGAAGTGGAAGCAATTTCCTGAGGATAATAAACAAGACTCAAGAGTTTTAAATGAAGTAATTGGAACGTGCAGTGATGGGTTGGTTAAAGGATGATTAGAAAACTGGTTTTTTTCCCCTAAATAATTTTTTCTGGGTATTTTTTTCCGCTAGAAAAGAGACACCAGAAGTAGAAGGATTCGGGCTTTTATGCTTTGCCTGCACCCTGTATCCGGGTGATGAAGTGTTTGCCATCTAGGTTTTCGGGTGCAACTTTAGAAATAGGGAAATAAAGACAGAGAATCAGAGAAACGCAGTTAGGAAGACGCGAGTTTAAAAGGGAGGACCAGAAAGAAGTCTGTTTATAACAACAGTTTTTCCTCCTTGGATGGAAAACACCCAAATATTTTTGCACTTGTACAACGCACGTTTCAGCTTCTGCCCAAATTCCCGTTTTGAGCTGAACAAAGTGTGTTCGGGGCAAGGGTGGGGCGGCAAGCAGAGGAATGGATGTAAATCCTATCTATACCTTTGCCATCGAGCTGCCCTGGAAAGCAGCACGTCGGTGCTCGTATCGGGCTGGTATTTTTTAATCTCTGCACAGGTCCCCGTCCCGCAGCGGGGAGTTCGTACCTGCTCGGAGGGGAGGGAGGGAGGGGAGGAGAAGCGGCAAACGAACTTGGCGGGATGGAATCGTTGCCATTCTGGGCAAGGACGCGGGGCAGGAGTTTTAACTCTCAAACTTTTATTTGGGAAAAGTCAAAGGAATTAAATGTTAAAGAGCTGTCCTGCGAAGAGGGTGGTGGGCGCAGGGCTGAAGTGCTGAATCCCCCGCCTGCGGGCTGTCGCAGAGGCTGAGGGAGAGGAGGTAGGGAATTTGTATTCCTTTCACCCCGGAGATGAACAAGATTGTCCTGCCAACTGCAAAACGTGGGGGCTCGGACCTTTGTTCTGGGGCTGCCGATTGCATTTTGGAGGTGGTGACTCGTGTTTTCTTCCTTTTTAAAGAAAAGCGGGACGGTCCGTGGCGGCAGGTTTTTTGCTCAATAAAGTTTTCACAGATCGATGGTGACTGGTTTTTTTTCTTTTTCTCTCTTCCTTCTTTTTTCTTGTTTCGGAGAGCGGCCAGCAGCCCGCTGACAAATGTGGAAATGAATGGAAACTTGTGGGGACTCCAGCCCGCTTGGCGAGAGAGTCCCTAACCCGGGACAAGAGCAGGCGAGAGGGCCCGATCCTGCCCCCCTTTCTCGGGAAAGCCACCTGGCTCCTACCCTGATCTGTAGAGTACTTTTGCGGGGTGTGTGGGAGATGTATATTACCTTTTATCCCCCAAATCGGGATGCTCCATCACACCTCCCCCGCCCCGGCACCCAACCTCCCACGGTCGCTGCTCCGCAATCACACAGGACGAGCTCAGTGGCAGCACCGGGACAAAGTCCCAGCTGGCTTAGGGCCCTGGATGTGACTCCCAGGGCCCGATCCTGACCCATCCCGGTGTAGATCCTCCCCCCGCCCCGTCCTGCTCCACCGCCGCCGGCCGGGGTCAGCGGGCTCCGGCAGGGGCCCCGCAGTGCTCCGACGAGGTGGGAACCACATCAGGTACACGTGCGGATTGAAAACACCTCCCGCGCTCCATATCACCTTTTGATATACCCTCCAAGTAAATTAAATCCTCCTTAAATCTTCTCGATTGCAACTGGAGACGGCAGGTAATATTACCGTTAATTGAAATGAGAGTTGCGCTAGACCTATGGGGAAGTTCACTCGGGTTTTTCACCCCGGTGATTTAGGGCTTCTCCCGGACCCCGTGAGCTCTCGGCAGCCCTGGCGCGAAGCCCTCCTCACCTCCGTGCACACTTAACACCGGGCTGGAAGGGGATGCTTAACACAAGTCTACATATGTGGCCTGTAACGTACAGAGAGTTTCGTGCTAGCGGGGTTTGCTCAAGGTGTGTGTACGCGGGTCCCCCCCGGCCGTGGGTGTAAGGGTTCCCGTAACCCACTCACGGGTGATCGACCCCCAGGAGGTGTGAGCTCTAGGGTCCTGACAGCGGGTTCAGTGTCTCTGCTTAGTTTTGGGGGGAGCAGCGACCGGCGGGGAACTGGCCGAGGGGATCCGCCAGGATTATTCCCAGGCAGCGACTACTGCTGTGGAGATTTCACATGATCTTCCTAATTCCGCCTTTCGTAGTTTATGATTTCTTGCCAGCATCTCAGTGTGTTTCGGTTTAGATATACTAAGCTCCTTGAAATTAATTAACCTATGGTCAGCCAGAGGAAAAAAAAAAAGAAGGGGAAAAAAAAGGAAAGGGAAAGAAAAAGGTAACCCTGGTTAAGCTATATTCCTTTACAACGTTTGGTCACAGTTAGTTACAGAATTTTCCAGCTGTGAAGATGATGTACACTATTTACTGTAATTGAATTGCTGTTCTAACACCTTTCAAGAGGAAAAGTGATACATGACAAAAGTTGAGCCGACGCAGACGATCCCTTTCTTTTTTCCACCCCGCTTATCTGGAATAAAAACTTCACTGCAGAGAGCTCCCCTCTTCCCCCGTGTCCTCCCCCCACCCCGCCTACTCCGGGGGTGGGTGAGGATCCAACTCCTTCACGCAGCGGTGCGGAAACCTTCCCGCACCCGCGCTCCGCTCCAAAACCGCAGCGGCCCCGCCGCGCCTCCAGCAAACTCCGTGTATCCCGCCGGGAATTCCAGCGGGAAACCGTTACCGGGCTCAGTCCCAGCGGTGCTGGGTCCCATTGCAGCATCATCCCCAAACGCTGCTGCAGCGAGGAGAGGGAAAAGGTTGTTCAATTATCGCTTCAAGCGCTCAACCCGACCGCTCGCGTGTTGAGAGAGGCAATTGGATTTATTTCCTTCCAACTCGTAATAGATTCTCTAGAGCATCAGAGAGATTGTTTTAGAAAGTAAAGTCAAAGCAGGCTGTTCATTAGATCCCATTGTTATTAAAAGGGGACGATCAGTTGGAAAGAAATCTATCTAATTTGGAGAAAAAAAACCCCACACATTTGAAAGAATTTCTGTAACTTTTACTACCTTTGGCGTTTTTGGCAAGAGAACAAATAAAAACCCGGAGGAGTTAGAAGTGTTTTTTCCCCTCTCGCTCATTTTTTTTCCCTTCTCAGTGCCACATAACAGCCTTTTCCTCCTTCAACTTCAAAGAGGACTGAAAGGACAAACATTCTGATACAGCTAATAATACACGGAGAGAAAGAATTTGCATTCCTTAGCAAATATAAGTGCTCATTAATAGAATCATGTATTTGACTAAGAACATCTTGCCGGTACCGCCGGGAGATAGAAAGTGTTTACGTGGGGAGGGTTTGAGGAAGAGTTTTGATTGACGGCGTAGGAGCCACAACTTCCCCTTTTCCCCCCAGAAATATATATTAGGTCAACGATTACTATTACAAAAAAAAAAAAAAAAAGGAGAGAAGTGGAGTAATAACCGCAAAGGAACAGATGGAGACGGAGTGTCCTGCGACTTCTGAAAGGCACAGCAAGGACTCGCTGCCTTTAAATTGATCAAGATGATGCTAATTGCACTCTTAGGCCGTGTTGCAGCTCCCAGCCGACCGCCCTGGCCAGGGGTCCCACAGCCCTCCTCATCCCTCCCGGGGTCTCTGCTTACCACCCCCGCTTCCCTCCGCCTCCTAGCCCGGAGGATTTCAGCTCTCAGGACGGGGCTCCGACTGCGCAGAGGGGTGCGGAGGGGCCGGCGGGCAGCGATGCTCGCTCCCCGTAGCCTCCCCGCACACTTCGCAGCCGGGTTTCTCGCCTCTAAGCTGAGGGGATTCTGCCTACTAGGTAAAGTGGTGGGAAGGGGTAAACAAAACTTGTCTCCTTCTGATGAAAACTTCGTCCATTTGACTGAGCTGAAGACAACTCCAGTGATCATCCAAAACTTGTTTTGCCCCCGTGAGAACTTCAATTTTGCTGTCATTTGCCCAACTGTAAATCTGGACGTATTCTGCCCTGTAAATAAATCTTCTCCAAGAGGAAATAAATCAGTTTGACGTGGACCCCCAGAAAGTTTCCTGACATCCAGGTGGGCAAACTGTTGCTGTTTTCAGCACAATCAATGACATACAAAAATAGAACATCTTAGAGACATTAAAATGCAACTTTGCCTTTTAAGGTGATGATCCGCGAGTCCATCCTGCTCTCCCGACTGATGCCTACACCTGATTCACACCTTGTCACAATGGAAGAACAGGAAAATACGTTTCCAGCGCAGTCTGTGTAGGTGTCTCAGCAGGGAGACTCGCGGCGAGGAGATGCTGGATCAGAACTGCAGCTAGACATAGAGACTATAATTTGATCTCCCGTGTTTCTAGCGGCTACTTTAAGAGACCCATAATTAACAGCATTTTCAAGGTGAACAGTGTTGTCTTGAATTGTTATTTTGAAGGACCAGGTGAGTTTGATGTCACTGTAGTCTCTAACATCTGGTGTGGATATCTTTCTAGAAGACAACCCTCAACCCAGCCAAAAGGTTAAGAGCTCCCTGTGAACACCAAGCAAGGACTGAGTCCTTCAAAACCAAGAGTTTTATTACGCCAAATATTTTAGTCAAGAGCTCCTTTCTGGCTTTTACCCTTCCAGGGTTATTTGATGAAGTTGTCTTTGCCTGAGAGATTCTTAGTTTCCAGTGGGTTTGGAAGCAGCTTTTTCTCAACGTACGTGAGTGTAGTGGTGTTACTCAAACACAGCTGAACATAATTTGCCCACGACTTTAGTAGGACCATATTTCATTGGAGATGCACACGGAGGCCAGCGGAGCAGCGCTAGGAAAGCATCACATATGGTTCTCCGGCATGGTTTGTATACGGCAAGAGCAGAAACATGTTTTGGCTTCAAAGAAGTCCTGTATTTTATTAGCATAATCGGTAGAAATTGTCAGTCAGGGGCTTGCTGTTGGTTTAGGCCCAGCGGTCACTGGTCTAATAACCTTCTCACTGAGTTTGGGATTAAAAAGTCAAAAGTTTTTGGTTCATTCAGCAAGCGGGACCCTCCGCCTGAGCACATTGACGTCTGCGTTGACTCTTTGTTCTGCCCCAGTGGTCCCCTGCCCACGCTGGCCCCAGGATAATAATATCAAGCAAGGAATGCACTGTCTTGATTTTTTTCCTCCCCTCTCCCTGTCCTTTTTAACTCCAATGCCTGTGAGCAGCCTTGGAGGGTCCATAAGGTTAACAAATTGGGAATTTCAACCCCCTTTGTTTCAGCCTCCCCTGAAACACGCCTGTCGGCTTTGCTCTGGGGCCATGAACTCGGGAATCCTTCCTGACCGACAGCCCCAAGGCCCCCGAGCTCACAGGTCCCTGAGCTGAGTGGGGCAGCCGCAGCAGGAGACTGCCCCGGGGTGAGTAGCGTAGATCTTCAGGGATGAAACACAATGTTTTAGATGCAATGAATTGGACATCTGTTTCATCAGAGAAAAAAGAACAAAATTCATCAGCTCTAATGAGAGACACTAAGATATTTTGGTACCTTGATAGGCCGCCTCCTGCTCCGCACAGCTGGAACAAACACACCACCTAATCTATTAGCCCCTAGGAATGATTTTTCTCCCCACTGGATAATACCTTTTCTTTGCATCAGAGCACTGGAGTATCGGCTGCATGCACTTGATGCTTTTCTGTGCGCTGTTTAGCAGTTTGGGGTCATGGCCAGCCTTCAATTTACCTGCAAGATCCCTTTCCTCTAGGCTGCAGGTCTGTTTGATGCTGGACTTCTTAAATATGATTATGTCCTCCTGTGCTAGCTGTCGTTTGCTTAATTCAGCAGCTCTACCAGTGCTAGAAGACTTTTGTGTTTCTCCATTGACTCAGCCAGGGGATCTGCTTTTACTCTGAACTTGTCCTGTAGGATTCACCTCCTCCACATATTTCTCCACCCTTGAAGCGTCCTGGACTAGGAGTGTTGGACTGGTTCTTTCTCACATCAGGAACATCTCCATACTGCCCATCACCGGGCACTGGTCCGTTGCTCAGGGCTGGGCATCACTTCCCTGTGCTGGATCCTTTATTAAGAGATGCTATCCCTTGGGTTGTGGGACTTGCTTGAGCTCCTTGGTGTGGACTCTCAGTGATTTTATGGCATGTGCCTGGACTTGGTCACATTTCCCCCTTTGGTTACAGGTTGGTTTTGTTCACAAATTCAGTTCTTACAAAGTGAACTCTTTGGTTCTTTGTGCCAACTCCTTTTTCCTGTTTCTGGGGAGGAATTCCTCTCCAGCTCCTATTTACTCCATTCCCAGGCACTGCCATTTTCGAGGTGCAGCTCCCTTTTGCTTTTAATTGTACTTTCCTCCTTGCAAGAGGTGTCAGGAGGCTGAGCCGTAGCAAACCCCTCTTGCATACCACGGGCTGAGCAATGGAAAGACATTTCTGCTTCCAGCAAGAGGTTTGTGCATTTCATTTGCAAAGCAATGACAAGCGATGGTGCAAGTACAGCTGGGATTTAACCAGGCACTCGCAGACCAGCTTCACAGAAATGCCTGCAAGAGGGCCATCACCTCTGAGCCGATGACTGCCTTTTCCTTCACAGTCCCAGCAAGATCCTTGCAGCTGCCCCAGCAGTGGCCGGTTTCCAAAGTGCTGTCACCCATATTTATTCAGTACTTGTCGCAGTAGAGTCTCTTCTGGAAGCAGGAGCCTGTCTGAAGCCACCGCTAACAGCTTGTTGTGCTGTTGACACGGGTGCAGTTTCTGTGACTCCACACATCTTTATTTATTTATTTTTTCTAGAAGCTGCATTCTGCCTCTGCTTTTTTTCAAGCCTTTCATGAAATTGTGCTGATGCCACAGAAAATTGTCAGCTGTCCATTCTCTCCCTAGACAGGGAATATATCTGTATCTCTATGTATGTATCTATGTATGTATAATCACAGCAAGGGGAGGGAAGGGTCAGGTGTTGCTATGGAAAGAGACTATTAATCTGTGACAGAAGTGGTACTACGGGAGGTGAGAGCCTTCCCCTGCACAAAACAAGCCTTAAAAAGGAAGCTCGTGGAGAACCCAGCCTCTCTCCAGGGGACGTGTGCCCCAAGTTTGGTAATTTGGTAATTGGTTTCCTTCATTATTTGATTTGCTGCTGGCCCTTGAGCCAGATTTTCATTCACAGAAAAGCATCCTGGTCTGAACTAGTCTAGATTAAATTAGGAAGAGGGTTTGTGTAAGGCATTGATTTGAATGCTTTACAAGGAGCTTGATGGCTTCTTCCTGAAGACTACCAAAACTCCTCAAAACCTGGTGATGGTTCATGGCAGCCAAGCATTTATTTACATGAGTAAAGCGTATTTTACTTCAAATAGCTATAATAGATACTTCTTAATACTTGCAAAAGTGAAGAAGAGGATGTTGAAGGCAAGGGCAGAGATGACCTTCTTTCTCATCTATGCTGTTAAAATGATGTCCCTGGAAGACCCCAGCTGCACATCACGCTCTGGTCCATCACAGTCATGGGTCTCGCCAGGGACTATCGTATCAACTAGCCTTTGGCAAAGGAAACCAGCTCTGCTCTTACTCATTATCTCCATCGCTGACCAGGAGGAGGGAGTGGAGGTGAATCCTCTGGTGCCTTTGTAGGGGGGGGTTCTCTTTGCTCTGTGCATGGCTGCCCAGACCCGTACAAGTGGCTTCAGCTTCCTGAGACTCTTTGTTGAGGATGGGACTGAGCACCCACCAAATGATCTTTATCTGTGTGTCGCATAAAACACAGGAGGCAAATGAACAACTTTTGCTTTTAAACTAATAGAATAAAAAGGTAGATTTCCCAGCTGAATTCCTCATCTGTAAAACTTAGTTTGTGCTCTGTTTGATTTTGTATCCCTATAAGAAATATGTCTCTGAGTGTATTTTCAGCAGGCTGTCTGATAGCTTCATCCTGGCCTGGCTTAGCGATGGAGCTGCAAGCAAAGAGTTAAATTCATTTCTTCCCACAAGGCAGGATTTTTCGATGCCTTTTGCCTCTCCAGCTCCTGCCATTTCTGTCACTGACCGCAGACCTGCCCCTTGGTGTTACCTCTCCCAGCTGCTCCGTGGACCACAAGGTTTCTCCTGGCCAAAGGCTGAAAACTGCTGCTTGGAGGAATGTGAATGACCGGAACAAAGCTCTCTCAGGGCCAGTTGCCTGGCACAAGGGCCACAGACACCCCAAGTAATGTACATTTATTTTTGTTCTGCCTGCCATTCTCGATTTCAACCTTTTCCCTTTGAATTTTCCCTTGCCACAGGAAACTGCAGAAGACTCTGGACTGAGGACAACTAGCCCATATGGAATAAGAAGAGTTGGATTATATTAAAGATTTCACATTTCCCTTGGTCTCCCTTATCTGTAGCATTTGAATAGATTTTCTTCAGATGCAGTCTGACTGATTCTGACTTTTTAGTGTTGCTCTGGACCCTGAAATCCTGGTAAGAACTCGTCACATCTGGCTCTTAAATCTCTGCAATTTGAAGGTTCCTCCTTACAGGTACACGCGTCTCTGTGCTTACACACAGGATCTTGCCAATACACATGTGCCCCTCTAAATCAGTCCTGGTAAAAGGGGGTGGCTCTTGCCTCTGCAGCATTTAGAAACACCCCTGACCTCTCTCTGCATTGGGCAGAGCAGATTTTGCTGCAGAACTGTCACTCAGAGAAGAGCTGTGGCCCCGGTCGCTGTGTTATGGTGATTTTTCCTTCCCCACCCAGCTCAGTGAAGAACGGTGAACGCAGAGAGGTAAATTGTAGGATGCTTGTAAATGTTGGAAGGGTTTGTGTTGATCAGAGTTCAGAGCTCTGAATTTAGTCATTACCTCCTAGTGCAGGAGAAGCACAGCCTCGGTCTTCTCTAAGTGATAGACGCCGAGTAAAATCACAGGGGCTCCAGTGAACTTCGCGGCACGAAGACAGCTAAAGTGCTGTTCACACGTAATCCAATCAAAAAGACACTGCTCCAGGCAAGCTGGGTGGCAAGGAGGAGCGAGCTGATGGCCAGCTCCGTGCTGCCGGCACACAGTGACGGGAGCTGAAAACGAAAACAGCAAATCTGGCCTCTCTGGAACTTTGGGAAAGGCTCAAGGTGTTGCCCGACGAGTGGTCACGGCTGGTCACTGGTGGGTGAGGGAGGGAGATGGGAAGTGAGAGCTTGTGTTCTGCCTGGGGCAGACGAAGTCAGGAAGAAACACGTTTTCTGGAGCAGAGAGAGTAACCAGCAAGAAGGGCTGGTTCTGCAGCACAGAGCGGGTTCTCTTCACAGCTGGACCGGAACAGCACCTTTAGAGAGATGGGCTGGTGTTTCTTCTCTTGGGAATCCAAGGTTGCTTTGCTAGTGATGGAAGAGGGATGCAAACTAGCTCCTTGATTCTACCTATCCCAAATAAAAGCAAATCTTAGTAAATAGGAGGTTTGCTTGGGAGGAGGGTTTTTTGGGGGCATTCTAACAGCTGCCTTGTTGAATGGTGCCCAGCCACATCACCACAAGTGCTCCTTGAAGCCAACAGTGTTTATAGGATGGATTTCAAACCCTGAAGGGAAGGGTGCATCACCATCACCTAATGACAACATGTGAGACAGATAGTCTGCTGCATCCAACCTATTTCACAGAATCACAGAACATTAGCGATTGCAAAGAATCTTGAAAGATCCTCTAGTCCAATCCCCCTGCCACAGCAGGGTCACCTAGATTGAGCCACACAGGAACACATCCAGGTGGGTTTTAAACTTCTCCAGAGAAGGAGACTCCACAACCTCCCTGGGCAGCTTGTTCCAGTGCTCTGTCACCCTCACTGTGAAGAAGTTCCTTCTCATATTGATGTGGAACCTCCTGTATCCCAGCTCACACCCATCGTCCCTTGTCCTATCACTAGATCATAGGATCATAAGGATGTTAGGGGTTGGAAGGGACGACCCTGAGCAGAGCTTTCTCCATCCTCCCAACACCCACCCTTCACATATCTACAGACATTAAAGTTGTCACCCCTCAGTCTCCTCTTCTCCAAGCTAAAGAGACTATTTATGGTGGTCTTGACATTTTTCTTTTGAAGTTCCAACCTCAAGAACATTATTAAGCAGTAGAAAAGAGGGATTATTGGCCACTTTAATGCTGAAGAGGTGTCATAAAGGCAGGATAGGAGGTAAGGAGGAAAACAGGCAGTTGTCTGAGATGTGGCTAAAGAGATGATCCAAGCTGACATCATTAATTGGGGAAAAAGGAACAGGTACAGTAAGAAATTGACATATTTATGTGTATGTATATATCTATATAAATATGAAAGAAAGCATGTGGGCATCTGGGAAGTGAGATTAAGGTGTGTGACCTTGTAGGATGGAAAAACGAGCGCAAAGGATGTCTGGAAGACAAGCACAGGATGCAGAGAAGAGTGGTTTATCGCTTGGTTTTTGGGATGAGTGACAGATGGGAGGCTGCGGTGAGGGAGGAGATGCAGAAAGGAGGAGAAGGGGGCACACAGCAGACCATGCTGGACCCCAGAAGGATGGTGGAGGGAAGGTGACAGGCGGTGCAGGTTGGGGGGAGATAGGGTTGGTTGCCAGCCCACATGGTGATGAGGTGGCACTGTCAGTGATGATGTTGTCAGGGACAGGGACAACAGGAGCAGGATATGGGGAATACGGGAGAGGAAAGCACTCTCAACCCCCACCACTGACATGTGAATGGTGAGTTCAGTTTTGATCTCTCAGAGCAGTTCCTCAGAATCTGGGGCCATCTGGACACAGTCTTGTCCCTCATACAAGCTGTCAGTGGCACCAAGGGATTGCTCTGGCAGCCAGGACTTGCTGGTGCATCCAAGAGCCTCTGTGCTCATGGCCAGGAGGGCAGATGGCACCAGATTCACTACAGTGACTTTGCACCACCTGGTGCCCCCTGTTCAGGGAAGTCCTGCAGAGCCAGGTGAGCCTGGCTTCAGGCACTGTGGTGTCACTCAGCTGATGGTGTAGAGCCACACCACAGTGAGTAGGCACCTAAACACCTTTGAGGATATGAGATGTGGTGCAAACGTTCAGGATGGCCACGTTCATGTTTGGCTGGTTGCTCTATGTTGGGCATCAGCAGAGCAACAGCCTGAGGTGGGTGACAAAGCAGGAGAGGAAGAACTCATCTGACACAATTCCCTGCAGAGGAACTGATATTCACAGTGATCGGTTTCTCCATCCCCATCTCCTCAGCACCTCCCTTGCCCAGTGCAGACCTGATTCATGCATTCAGGTTTGGGAGGGTGGTTTGAGTTGCTCCAGCAATGAGCATGAACAGGTGTTTATGAAAACGCTGGTCATTCCTGCTTGTGCACTCCTGTGCCTCAGGAATTCAACAGGACTAGGGGCAGTGGAGCAGAGCTGGAGATGGGGAGATTTAGACTGGATGTGAGGAGGAAGTTCTTCACTGTGAGAGTGGTGGGAGCCTGGAATGGGTTGGGGCTCCATCCCTGGAGGTGTTTAAGGCCAGACTGGATGGGGCTCTGGCCAGCCTCATCTAGGGTGGGGTGTCCCTACCCGTGTTGGGGGGGGGTTGGAACTGGACGATCAGGTGGTCCCTTCCAACCCTGAGTGATTCTGTTTCCATAACTTCTCCAGTGAAGTGATCCTGCTGTGGCAGGGGGATTGGACTAGATGATCTTTCGGGGTCCCTTCCAATCCCTAATGATTCTATGAACTATTTTATTCAGTAACTACTGCACAGGCTGTCAACCACCCCAACGACAGCACCAGTTTGTTAGAGCATGTCTGACACTGGGGATGTGAAAAACAGCTGCTTTGGGGTAAGAAAGTGATGGTTTGTGTTTATTGCTGATCTTAGAGCTGTGGAAAATAATTACAGCGGTTGTAGCTCTGCTGTGAAAAAAGCCCTAAATGAAATGCAGGCTCTGACAAGGACACTATGAAGTTGTGAGTTAGAGGAAGAAACGTGGGAAGCAAATGGTGGCTGTGAATTGGTTAAAGGGTCCATTCACCCTGTCTGAGGAGAACTGGCAGTTTCTCTCTCCTCTCACCTCAGGCCTTGCCTCCTCACAGATACTCTTCCTGGGGGAGGGAAGAGGTTGTAGTCAGCTCATCCAACCTACAGCCCTAATGAACTCTTCTGGCAGAGGAGACCCTGAGACTTTGTAGCCCGAATCCCTTATGTGCCTGTATTTCTTCCACTGGAAAACACAAATGCTTAAAAAGAAATGACATCAATTTCAGCTGAGGTTCAAGACTTTTCAAGACTTTCTGGTCAACACATTCGAAACAGAGATCCTCATGTAAGAATCATGCATTGACCCACGGTGAGGATACTCCCAGAGATAACAGAAAGCTGGAGAGCAAGTTTGAACACACGTTGTCTCTGTACGTTAAGTTAAGGAGACTGGGGGGTGACCTCATTAATGTTGATCAATATGGAAAGGGAAGATGTCAGGAGGATGGACCCAGGCTCTGCTCAGTGGCATCCAACGACAGGACAAGGGGCAGTGGGTGTGAGCTGGAACACAGGAGGTTCCACATCAATATGAGAAAGAACTTCTTCCCAGTGAGGGTGACAGAGCACTGGAAGGGGCTGCCCAGGGGGGTTGTGGAGTCTTCTTCTCTGGAGACATTGAAAATCCACCTGGAGATGTTCCTGTGTGACTCGATCCAGGTGACCCTGCTGTGGCAGGGGGACTGGACTAGATGATCTTTTGATGTCTCTTCCAATCTCTAATGTTCTGTGATTCCGTGATTTATCTTAAACTATGGTAGATCACAGAGCTACGTCACTTCACTTCAAGAGAGCATCTCACTCAGCTTCCACTGCTCACACTCTGCTTTGGGACTGCATCAGCACCTTCCACTGCTCACACTCTGCTTTGGGACTGCACCAGCATGACTTTAGGAAGGACACAAATGAATGAGATGGAGTGTGCAACACAAGTAGCTGTAATGGACCATCCAAATTCCTCTGCTGGACAGTGAGAAGAGATGATGCTGCAGCCTTGACACAGGTCCTTGAAGGAACACTGAAAGCGTGGTAAATGTGATTAAGGTCAGCTTATTATTATATTATTAAAGCAGCTACCAATTTCAAAATGCACAAACTGTAGAAGAAAGGGAGCCATGGCAAAACCTGTCAGCAGTAAAATTGGAAAGAGAAACATTGCTTCCCCAGCTGGTTAAATCATGATGGAGAGTAAAATGAAGTGAAAAACAAACACCAGATTTAGAAGCAGACTCGATATATCTGGCAGCTTGCAAAAGCTGGTGCCACTAAGGAAGATCAGTCTATAACCACATCACAACTGTCCAATTCTGTTCAGTCCTACATGGATTTCTACACTGCAGTCTACCAGCCACCTCCACTCGTGCGGCAGGCAAGCAGTGACCCAGCTCTAGCTTTGCTCACTCTGCCTTCAGAAAGGACTGGACTTAGACTCCTGGAATGGTTTTGTCTTCATAGAATCAGAGAATGATTTAGGTTGGGAGAGATCTGAAGGATTATCTAGTCCCAACAGCTCTACCATGGGCAGGGACATCCCCCACCAGGTCAGGTGTTCCAAGCCCCATCCAGCATGACCTTAAACATTTCCAGGGAGGGGACATCCACAGTTTTTCTAGACAGTCTGTTCCAATGCCTCACTACCTTCATAGCAAAAGAATTTATTCCTAATATCTAATCTAATTTCACCCTCTTTCAGTTTAAATGGTTACCCACTACTCCCTGATACCTTGCATACCTATATCCCACTAAAGATCTACAGAGGTATCTCTTGTGTGCAGTGTTTGAAAGCTCCAGCTCTGTTGTTAAATTCATTTGCTAGAACCTGGACCTGTTTTGTTCTCTTCATCTCTACCTTTCCTCAGACAGGATTTCTAGAGAAGCTCAATTTCACCCTGTTTACTTCAGAAATTAACCTCCTATTTCTGTCTCTTACTGACCCTGTGTGAATGCCTCACAAGACTTCTCATCTTGGACTCTCAGTGAAGCACCCAGCGGCGTGTGATGGGTCTCCTACCCACAGCCTCAGCTGGTGTCATTCCATCACGTGAAAGGGCACCCTTGTGCCACGATCAAGCTCACTAGCTCCTTCCCTTGTTCGAAGGTATCTGTTGGTGACAGACATTTTTCTCAAGCCCTTGCCAATTAAATTCCCTTTAATAACTCTGACCATTTATGTGGCACATTTCATCTTGGAAGAGCTAATAAAAACACTAATGACTGTTCAGAGTGCTCCCAAGAGGCAGATCATCATTAGCACATCCACATCCTCGGTCTGTCATTAGGGAAACTGAGGCAACGTCATTTGCATAAGACAACAGAGCAGCATCCTGCTAAACGACCAGGTGGCTTCAGATTCTACTCCAGCTGGATCTGAATGGAGGAATGGTTTGGTGTCTTCAGTCTCTTCCAGAGTCTAGGGAAAGAAACCTCTGAAAGCACAGAGCTACAAAGTCTTTGAGTCTCTGCTTCCTCCTCATGTTTAGATTAAACTTCTTGCTGTGCCTCTTCCAGTTCTGTCCTGGACACCAAACTTATAATGCCAGCAACTCTTTCCTCCCCTTTTCTCAAGAGGTATGGCTGTGTTTGGAGCGGGACAACGTGCCTTGGTCTGAGAAATTCAATGCCTTCGAAGCACTGGCAAAGCACAATTAGCAACTAGGAGAACAAAATAGTCAGAGCAGGAGATCTATGTGTGTAGTCTCAACATCAAAGGAATATTACCTGTGCTTTCATCTCCCTTGCCTCTGGTGAGCCAAAGGTGCAGCGTATTGCTGCATATTTTAAGCATTTTCTATTTTGAAAGCTTGAATGTCAGTGCAATTCCCCCAGCACTAATTCCTGTTGTGCTGTTCCAGGCTGATGCTTCAACAGAACATCTCCCTGTTTTCACATGATTATCTCTGTCTCTGCCTTTGATAGGTTCATGTCCAGTCGCCTTAGGTATTCACTCTGGATTTGAACTGGTTCATATTCCTTGACAATTAGCTTTGAACACTGTCAAATGAGGTGTGGCGCTGCCCTTTACGGGGCATTTTTGATGTCCTGCTCTCCCCTGGCTCCCCCATCCTCTTCTCTCTTGAGTGTGGTGTTGTCTGGTGGCATCTAGCCTCGCTTGCTGTTCAGAACAATCTGTAGTACAACCACCTGGAAAAGAACACGGGCAAACATTTCCCCATGGTTCTTTCTTTAGAATGAACTTTGCATTTAAGGATTATGGATAAATGTGTTTGAAGAAGACGGGAGAAGCAAAACCTTTATGGTCCATCTTGTGGTAAAGAGTGGGCATATCTTTGCTCATTTGAATGTCATTATCTGTGCTGGCACAATGTTTTGAAGAGATAAAATGCCCCCCACCGTGCTACATGCAAATCCCTGCGATGTAAACAGAAATAGTTGTCGCACATGCATAATCAAAGACCTTTTTATAATTGTTGTTGGGAAGTTCAGCCCTCTAGTAGCATCATCTGGCGTAAATCAGTGGAGCTCTACTGAAGCCTGCAAAGCCCCTACTGGTTTGTACCAGATGGGACTCAAACTCTTCACTCTAACTGTAGCCCTTCTGAAAAAAAACCACAACCCAACAAACCAACGAAAAAAGGCAAAAGCCTGATAGTCCTTGAAAATGAAGTTCTTTGTTAATTCATGGAGAGCTAGTAGTGCAAGAGTTGCAGGGACTGCTCCTGATCCATATGTGTGCTCAGCTCTTATCCGGGGAGAACACTTCTGCGGTGAGGGAAATCGTGGGATTCTGTGCCAAGCTGCTCAGATTCTGGCCCCTCTGCTCAGACTGCTGCAAAGATTTGCCAGATAGTGTCATTTACGATGCGAACTCCTTTCTGCCGAGACTTGGTTGATAGAGCATCAGCTCTTTAGCAGAGGCCAGCAGAGCGCTTCCAGACACTAAGGACATTCAGATGTTCCCAACCTGTGCTGCGTTTTCAGATACCCAAGGGTGAAGGGCTCAAAGTCTGGTTTTCCACCCCCAGAGCGATCTCGGTTCGCTGTCAGTCAGCATTATCTCTTCTCCAACGCCGGACGCAGAGCATAGAACTTTCTCAGGCAGCTTTGACACCTGATGCTGATTCTCCAGCTGCAGACAAATGACCTCAGTCTCATCCTTTTGGTGTTCTGCTCCGAGATAACACAAAATACAGGAGGCAGTAGTGTTTCTTTCCACAAATTGATTTGGACCGCATCACCCAAATAGCTGCTCGTGGAGACTGCCCATGCAGGTTTTCATGTTATAAATGTATATTTGCTTCCAAAAATCGGTGGTATTATCTGCCACACGCTGGTTTTTGTCCAACAGACACGAGGGTGGCTTCCTTTGTGCACAAAGAGGTGGGCAATTAAGGGATTGTTTCCCCTCTAATGAATGGTGATTAAAATATCCATTAAATACTGAATCATTGTTTCTTTTAAGGTGATAGAATGTTCACCTGAACTTCGCAGAGGAGCAAGCTTTTGCAGAAGAGAAGAACACAGACATAGTCAGGCAGAGGGGGCTGGGTCTCTGTAGCTTGGAGAAAAGGAGACTGAGGGGGCACCTCATTAATGTTTATAAATGTGTGAAAGGTGGGTGTCAGGAGGATGGAGCCAGGTTCTGCTCAGTGTCATTGAGTGCTAGGACAAGGGACAATGGGTGTGAGCTAGAACATAGGAGGTTCCACGTCAAGACGAGAAAGAACTTCTTCACTGTGAGGGTGACAGAGCACTGGAACAGTCTGTCCAGGGAGTTGTGGAGTCTCCTTCTCTGGAGATGATTAAAAACCCACCTGGAGATGTTTCTGTGTGACTCGATCCAGGTGACCTTGCTGTGGCAGGGGGATTGGACTGGATGAACTTTCAAGGTCCCTTCCAATCCCTAATGTTCTGTGACTCTGTGGTTATAAATGCACCCAGGTCTGGCTTATGTGGAGATTTTTTTTCTTATTTCCTGCAAAAAGAGGTTTTGGGTTTTTTTATTCTTATAGGAACTTGCTGCAGACACCAACTTTTTTAGCATGAAGTCTGAGCTCCTGTTAGCAGCTCGGGAAGAGCTCAGAGTCCGACGTGAGTTTCGTGTTGAGCTGCGTGCCATGGCAGAACAGTCTAACAATATAAGTCTGGTGGACATGTCGTCTGGGCTGTCACGTTCAATTTGCACATGACCTCCTGGCCAAAAAATGGGAAAGAAGTGGTAGAATGTGGGACTGAAAGCTTATATTATTGCTTTGACAGCTTCACTCATCTAGAAGTAATGCAAAATGCAATTTATATTTATACTCTCTGACCTTCTGTACAGAGAGGGAAACTATCTAATGATGGGCCATGGTAGCAGAGAAAGAAACAGATCTCAATACAGCTGGAATTTGTCTACATTTTTTGCTTTTCAACCACTCAATTACAGTCAAAAGATAAATGAAACATGAAGAGTGCCTTGGTTAGGTAGTGACACAATTATTTTATAGTGAGTAGGTTCTGGCTTTGAGCCTTGGCAAAGGTTGCCATGCACGCCTTGTTTCACTAGATACAGATAATCTACCGGCTCCCACCGGACAAATCCCCTCTGCTGGGAGGTGTGCCATGCCCATCACAGGAGGAGACGGAAGGCACCGGTGACTCGGTACCACTCTGCCCGTGCATGGAATATTCTTGAGAGAGCCTGACACTCTAATCCTATTAACGACGAGGAATCAAGTCAGGTCTAATTGCAAGTGGAATATTACTAGTTTCTTGTGGAAAACAGGCAGATAGGGAAAATGCACCAAGTTCTTCTCATCTGAGGAGCAGCACATGGGTTTGTGTCTTCTCTGGGGGAGCAAGAAATAAATAAACGGTCCTTTGATTCTGACAGAACTGCTCAAACTGATACCAGGTAACACTTGAAGATGCTTAACAGCTCATCTCACCCAGAGCAGATATCCAATCGCACTGCCATAGCTCAGCACCCTTCGGGGGGCTTCGCTCCAGCCACGACTGTTTACAACAGCACGATTTGGCTCAAAAATTCAGCCTCCAGCTGCATCCGCTTGTCCCTTTTCATTGAAAACAGAGAGCATCGAAGGAAGAATGATCTGCAGGAATGAGCACCGGGGGAAGAGAACAGACACTGAAAACAGAAAGCACAGGTTTTACACATCTCCGTGTGTTTTGGACAACTGCATCAGTTTGAATTCATCTCTTCATCCCATTGATCCATTCTGCCTTGAACATGAAGTGATCCGGAGCCCATTGCCCTCAATAGAGACTTTAATAAATTCCTGTAGGGTGCAAAACATGCCTGGAGTTCTGGTGTTCATGTAAACCAAAGAATCACTTGTCTCCTGTCTGGATCATCACATTTCAATTGGTACTTTTTGCTTTTCTAGACTGAATTATTAAAAACCGTGTTATCTGAGAAAAATCCAAGTCGCTTCACAGAATTCCTTTCTTAAAAGATATGCAGTGACAATAATAAACGGGAGACCTAGTGGTCACTGTGCAGTTAATAGGCTGGAAAAGAATAAAAATGCAGAAAGCAAGGCTATGGGAAGTGGTGTTTCTTAAATATAAGGTGAGACAACTAAGATAAAAAACCTGCCTGGACACGTTCCTGTGTGACTTAGTCTAGGTGATCCTGCTGTGGCAGGGGGATTAGACTAAATGATCTTTCCAGGTCCCTTCCAGTCCCTTCCAATCCCCAACATTCTGTGATTCTGTGAAAATCATGATGATGATGAGAGGATGAGTGATGATTAACACACAATTTATTCTTCTGTTGGGGTCTTCCCCGGTGAGAAAGTGTACTTTGTCCAAACTACTAGTCATCCCACAGGTTACTTCTGCACCTTCTGCAGCAGAATCTTATTAAATCTTTTAAATTACAAGGAAATTTGAGATCTAGCTGATTTATGTAGCTTCCTCCTCTGGTCCCTGCTGACTGGTGCTAACCCCTGGCTTTCCAGTGTGTAATGTTTCCGGCCACAGGTTTGAGCAATGGGTCACACATGAGGACAGAGATCTCTGAGGTGACTCCTGGGAGAGAAGGGCCTCTCTGAGTGCCAGCGTGGCTGTGTGAGGGGCACTTTGCACTGTGAACCTCGCAGTTGATGCACATGGTTAAATCAATACCCACCTCCCCCAGGGCTCCTCTAACCAGGAGGTCTTCTGCTGCCTCTTTTTTCTGTTTTTCCAAGTAGGGAGCTAGAATAAAAAGACAAAGTTAAAACAAAAACCCCTCCTAACCCCACAACATACCTAAGTCAAAAAACGTGTCTAGGTCTGACTCCTGCTGGTGTCACCACAGGCTTTGGCCCTGGCAGCACCAGGAAAGGGATGAGGCCTTTGATTTGAGTGGGAGGGATAGGAAAGCCCTCGGGTAATTGCAAGGTTGCTTTTGCAACCTCTTGCCCAGCAGCTGGTGCAGTAAACACTGACTCCTCTCACGGGCTTTGCAGATCTTTTCCAGCTGAGTCACTAAATCTGGAAAAAAAATGGAGCAGTTGAGATGGCATTTTGGAGGACTGACTTGTGTAGGGGGGAGGAAAATATCCCCCTCCTTTGGTCCTTTGTCTACATCCTTTTTTTTTTTCACCAAGATACTGGAGTGAAGCAGTTAATAGTGAATTTTTTTTTTTTCCTTTAATCCACAGCCCTGCCCTGTACCTGCCCTTATAATCCCCTAGCATGTGCTGGTGACATCACATGGCCATCAGCTCCCAGCTCCATCCCTGTGACTGTCATTAACTGTTGCAAGCAAATGAAAAATGACTGGGAGACTCGGTGGCTCCCACCAGTGACCTTGGGTATTATTAGAATGACCTCTCTTTGGCTTGACCATAAAAAAAAAGAAAAACCTTTCTTGATATCATCACAGGGGCTGGGGCTGAGCTGAGTCTGCAGCGAGGAGCCAGGAAAGGAGTGGAGGAAAACATTAAAGAAAGCAAAGTAAATGCTATGCAAAAATGTGTAGCCATAAATACTTGATCAGAGGAACAATCCTGCCACCAGCCCCACAGCCTGACCCCTTGCCAGGACATGCTGGGAAGTGTTGAGGTTACAGCGCACCTTGCCAGGTGTCATTTTAACACACCTCCTTTTTGGTGTTTGTTTGCTTGGTCTTAAAAAATATACATCAACTCACACGGAATCGCTTAAGGGCTCGTTGGCCTCCCACACCTTATGCTCTGGCGTAGCTGACTGGTCCTATACAGCCCCTATAAACAGAGGAGGCAACAGACTGGGCAGGATGCAGAGTTTCATGGGCAGAATCTGACACGTAAAACCTGCCTTTGTGTATCCGTACACACATCTCCCTACTGTGTGCGAGAACACACACAGGCGTGTCCACTGTATGTCCATAATTCTGCACACATATGTGAGTGTGCACACACCTGTAGCTGCTCATATTTATGGTGGCACATTACTCCCATCGTACATAAATATGGTCATAAAAAGCACATCTTCAGCACACGTGTCTGATGTTGCCCTCTATAGAATATCTGACAGTGGAGCTATAGCAGCTGTGTTTCTTACAGGGCTCTCTGATGACATTAGAACATCGTTATATTCAGGTTGTATCTGAATAGCAATAATAAAGAATAGAAGTGTGAGTAAGGAAAGAAGAATAAGAGTAAGAGTAAGAGTAAGAGTAAGAATAAGAATAAGAATAAGAATAAGAGTAAGAGTAAGAGTAAGAATAAGAGTAAGAATAAAGGTTAGAATAAGAACAAGAATAAAAATAAGAATAAATAAGGCTAACTAAGAATAAGAACTGGCATAGCCGGGCAGGACCACAGGGTCAAGATGATATCTTGCCTCCTAACGCCTTCCCTAGCAGGAAACGGTGGGCTCTGCCAGGGCAAAGGCTGCCCAGGACACCTAGTAGTGGTCCCAGCACACTGCTGAGGGACCACGTCAGGCTGCAATGAACTACCCGGCGGGGACGAGGAAGAGACCCACGCTGGACATCGGGGTCTGGCTGCCCTCGGGGTGTCTTGCTGTGAAATGGTTAAAGCCCTGGAGGCAGACAAAAGCGATGCTCCAGCCTCTGTCCTGCCTCGCTCCTCTGCTGTCAGCTGGAAATGGATCTGATGCCCTCTGGACTTTAACTCCCGACGAAAAGGGCATTTTATTACGGGTTATGACAAGTTGCAGAGAGACATGGAGAACTCAATAAGAAGAAACAGCAAGCGGGATCAAGGAGAGGGTGGGGTGCTGGTGGAGAATGGTGGTAGGGGAAAAGCTCCAGATGTTTGGAAGACAGAGAAGATGACTGCCAATGATAGGTGTGAGCAGAACCCCCGATGCGCATCCTCTGGGGCGGTGGGGGCTGCGCGGACGGGGCCTCTCCGGCCCCGGCAAAGCCCCAACACATCCAGACCTTATTTTTCTTTTCTTTCTTTTTGTTTTTTGCTATTAAGTAGGAGCTGTTAGAATGTCTAGTGAGATTTTTTTCCTCCCCTTTGAGCCGCTCAGGACAGACTGTGAGTGACCGAGGCAGAAGGAACCAGCTGCAATAGAGTTCCCCACCCAAGCCCTCCGTCTCTTTCATGTTTGGGGCCAGGAGGGCATCCGCTGCCCGTCTGCAGAGATGTGCGAACACCCAGCCCGTGCCAGGCGGAGCGGGCAGGGGAGAGGCTGCGCTCAGCCCCCGGCTCCCGTCTCTCAGCCCTTGGACCTGTCACGTCGTTAGGAGGATGCCAAGGACTTTATGGAGTCTGTCAAGCACTCAGTACTTCTGTCTTTAGTGGCATCCTCATAGACAAACTTCGCAGGTGTTAAAAAAAAATAAAAATGCCGGAAAATAATAATAATAATAAAAAACCCAACAAGCTTAACAGCTGCTCAGGGACATTTTAAACCATCTGATTTTGCAGGATAGGGCTACCATCCTAATTCTCCCTGGCAGCTTTTCAAATGCGTTTCATTGCTGAGTGCCAATGGAGGACGGCTCCGTCTCTCCCTTCGAGCCCCGCTCGGCGCTTGCCGGGTGTCTCTGGGAGCGGTTTGGCACCGGTAAAATAAACTCACATCTCGGGAGCGGGGAAAAAAACTCAGAGTGCTCGTGTCTGGAAAAACAAAAAAGTTTTCAAGTGTCAAAGTGTGAATCTGAGAGTTTCAGCCGGGGTGACTTTATGCCGTATGGCAGGTGAGCACCTCCCGGGGAGCTGCTCATCCTCAGGGCTAGGAGAAACGCGACATTCGCAGACGATGAGAGGACAAGGATGTACATTATGAACCCCAGGGTGACCTCTGTGCCAGCCTGCCCTCCCTGTGCATAGATTTCAGCGGAAGGACCGAGGGCAGGAGCGCTCGGCACAAATCCCCGCGCACAGCACCTCTGCTTCCCTTTCTCCCCCTAGATGACCCTCTTCCAGCTCTCTCCAACCTCCCGGCCAGGTGACTGTCAACGTCTGACTCTTGTTATTTCTCTTTGGCTCACGAGTCTTATTCAGGGTTTATATGATTTTTGAAGCGCTGAACTCCCAGAAACATAAGGAGCTTCCTCAGAAAGGAAAAACAAACCCCAACGAAATCCCAGAGCACTCTGCACCGTGAACCTGAGCTGCCTGCTTCTGGAAATGATGCTTGCGGACAGGGTGAGAGTCATGAGCCCATTACCAAAAACACAACAGACCCCGGCCGATATCACAAGGGCAAACTTCCCATGGGCCTCGGGGTTTGCTCTTATCCTGACTTACACTGAGAAGTCCTTTTGCGAAAGCCCCCGAAGTTGCTTGGTCTTCCGTTTCATGTATAAAGTTACGGAAATCTGACAGATAAAGGCATAAGCCTGTGTTGTTTCTGGATGAAACTTACAGCCTCACATGAGAGATCACACGGCAAAAGATCACTTAAAGTGTGTTGCAGCTCCAGTAAAAGACTGTTGGAAAAAAACCAAAAGTGTTTCACTTTAAACCATAGCATGAGGAAAATCGTACTGTAGGAAGAGGAGAAAAGACACAGCTCCCAGAAGAATAAAGAGGTTATCCGCTCTGCTGTCACTCGCGTTTTCACCTGTACTCGTGCTTTGGGAGGCTCGAGGAGCCGCTTCTCTTCCCCTGCTCTTATATTTGATGCCAAAACGCAGCCGACACTCTCACAGGTAGAAGACACCACCCCACGCTGACACAGGTCTGGGGGAATGCGCTGGACTCATGGCATGAAGGACGGGGCAAGAAAGCGGAAAACTTTCGGAAAACCCTGGAAGTTTTTCTAAAAGCGATCTGCAAAGGCTAATTAGCGGGGACTGCTGGGGTGATAACGTAACCATTTTGTGCTCTTGTCGGGGATCCGTGTCACGTAAGGAAGGGCGACAATTTTCAGAAGAGTCAGCTGTTTACATCTCCCACTCCCGCGACAGGTTTTTGGCTGTATTGGCAGACGCTGGTATTCTGTTTCCCTGCTGCTTTGGCTTGCACTGCGAGCCTCAAAGTTCCTCACCTTACTGATAAGTCCCAGCTGCCCTTCGGTTATCCAAAACTGTTGGAAATTGAGCTAGCGAGCTCTGAAACTTTTACCAACACCAACAGAAAAGTATCCCATGCGAAAGGGTATTATAACTGAAGGAGACACATCACACTGCCTTGGCTAAAATAAATACAGCGTGGGCTCTCGTTCAGGTTATTTATAAGTTGTCTTTTATTTTTATGGTAGTAAACCAAGCGAGGGAACGATTAACAGCTTTAAAAGTAAACAGGAAAGGAGAATGGGGGATCCTAGGAAGAGGAAATGCAGGCGGGAGTGTGTCTGTTAGCAAACAAGTGTTTGCGAAGTCTCCGGGAGATGGGCGAGCAGATGGCAACCCGGGATTCAGGCAGCAGGATTTACCCCTATTCTAGAGGAAGAGAGGCCATCGTCCTTCCCAGGGTCCTCACAGGCTTCGGATAATAAACTCAAGTGTCTGCCTGTCTCAGCCCTGCCCATCTTCTTCAGCCAACTTGACAAAGTGGAAGAAATATGACATGTGAATTATTAAAGAGGAGGCAGTTGACTCCTAACCTCTGTTGCTTTTTCTCAGAACCCATTACCTGAGAATTTATCTTGCAGGAATTACAGTGTCTGAAAGCTTCGGGAGGAGCAGAGAGAAAGGAGGGGGGCGTTTGAATAAGAGTTTTGAAGAAATACCGCTGAAAAGCACCAGGTTTCACCTTAGCATTTGCACCACTCAAGAGATGGATAACGTGTTAGAGAAAACAAGCCATTCCTCTTTAGAAGTGGATCAGTTCGCCACAGGGAGCCGGGGAATAAAATCCGGACTGAATTTTAAACGGCTATCACCACTTAAATACCTTTAAAAGTAGGAAGGGGGAAATGGAGAGCTTTTCCGAGGGTAAAGTTTATCCTTTAGCCGCGTTCTTAAAGTTAATGAGGGCACTTTCTGGGCACTTGATAAATAATCTTCCAATCTGCTCCAGGTGAAGCTGGGCTCTGCACTGGGTCTTGCTCAACCTTTGACACCCACAGACACGATTTACCTCCTTGCAAGAGGTGTAGAGCCCAAAGTCCTAGGGGGGAAAGGCACAACTCTCGGTAGAGGCTTCGAAGTTCGGACAACCCTCAATAGCCTTCCCGACAAAAGTTTCCGGTGCCGATGAAACTGCCGGGTCACTCTCAGGCCGAGCAACGCTGTGGCCGATTTTTTCCAGCACTTCCTAGGGGGAAAGGACAGATCGAATGGCACAGATAATTATTTTTCCCTTTTAAGAGTTTTTATTTTTATTTAAAATAATGTAAAGAGGGGGAAAAACCCACTCTGGGAGAGAGAGATGGGTGTGATTTTTCCGGTCCTTTGGGCATAGATTTGTATCTACTGCTGCCAAGCTGAATATAATAATTGAATCTCTCCCAAATCTTGGTGATAGAGCAGTCAGAAATGACTCCATCTGACAGCAGAGCCATGAGGCAAGTGATGGATACTATTGTCCAAGCCTGACCCTCCATTAACACCACCTATCAGCATCTGTATTCTGTCACCAATTCCCATGCCGGAGCCAAGAGGGGTGACTCTAATATTCTGAGCACATTGAAGGCTTCCATGCTGAGTTCAACCCTGCATCAACTAAATGGGTGGAGAGGATGACCTAAACCTTGCTCTCTCTATCTCCATTCGCCTTATTACCCCTCTCCAATCCCATTGTTTTGCAGGTGCCTGCAATTTGCTCCTTATCTCCTCACTGTTTATGAGGGCTCCTTTTTATTAATACAAAAGGAGAAATGTTATTAATATTAATTAACAAAATAAAAAAATGAAGCAGTTTTGGGAATCCACCAAATGAATAATCTCATCCCCTAATTGGAGATGAAGTGTTGGGGGGGAAGGAGGTGTAAGAGAAACAGATGACCTACTGGGTGACAGGCACAGGTTGGAAGGGTGACATTTTATTGTAAGCCTCCCTATGAAAGGAAGAAAAGGAAAGGACCAGTCAATTTAATGCAGGGACCAAGAGTGCAAGAGTGTTGCTAAGAGACAGAGATGCTGCTAAAGTTCTGTGAGAAGCTGTACCCTGACCTTATGCAAATGGAGGCTTCCAACTCTTTGTGGAAAGGCTGCAAATTCCACCCACTGTGTCACCAATACCTGGCATCGAGCCTTTTATTCAAATGTTCTCTAAAAACACACACGCAGAGGATGTGACAAAGCATGACACATTTAGGGCTNTGGTGGAAATGTCACCCATCCATACCTCCTAGTGCCTGTCATCTTCCCGAGCCGAGAGACGAACCGAAGGGTTCCTAAATTACCTTAATCCAGATCTATTAAGAGTCATAAATAGCGTCTATTCTCTGTGCGTGGGGGAAGTTTTGCGAAAACAGAGGGGCCACCACCAGCTGCTCGCTAGCACGTATAACAGATAAATCTACACCCACATCTGCAGCACCTACAGCTGGACAGGGACTACCTTCTGGCTTTCGTGAGCCCCCGCCGTCAAAACACGGCCGGGCAAAACCAGCCCTAGGCACAGCTCAGCCAGGGCCCAGACCTGTGGGAAACCGTTAAACCTGGCAGAGCAGAGAGGTGAAACACTCCCAGCCAAGTTCAAACACAACCTTCACCAAAGATTCAAGGTGAAGAGAGTGACTCTACAGCGCTTTTTACTTACTGCAATCAGCAGAAAGTAAATACCAGTGTAAATCAATACAGCCCAGCTCCTGATGGAAAACAAGATTCTTCTTTTAAAGGAATCTGACTTGAAGACGTGCATCAGTATAATTAAAGGGTTACCTCGGGGGGGAAAAAAGCGATACAAATCCCAGGTTATGCTAAGTATCTTCCTAAGAATTTTTTAGCACCCGCAGATGCTGAACGCGGGGCTCCCTGAGGCGCTCAGGCTTGGCTGAAGAGCCGAGAGCCAGCGCTCCGGCTCGGCTTCTCCCACACTCTCTCCTTTCACTCCTTCACCTTCCTCGCTCGCCAGTGGCAAATTTCTGTTTTCCCAGGGCCGTGCCGATTTACGGTGCATGGAAAGGAAGGAATCTGGGTGCTCGGAATCAAAAATAAAAGAGCAGAATAACGCTGGGCAGCCCCTCTCTAAAGTGACAAAGCAGTGAACTGCTGCAGGAGAGGGTCGTCCTGTCGCTCCGAGTTTGCACCAGTTAAATTCGATACCCCTCTCTTTTCCACGCGATCTAGAAATTATCGGTTTAACTTTCATTTCAGTTGATCCTCGGGGCACTTTTGGGACTCTGGCAGCCAATTTTCCTTTCACAGGAGATAGGATTTCTCTGTGCGCCCTGAGCAGCAACTGAGAAGTGACTCAGCTGCAGTCCGCAAAGTAAGTTGATGCCCGATTACTCATCTTTTAGACGCTCAGGGTTTGCCTGTGCTTCGAGCAGTCGAGCTGGGGGCAAACCGTCAAAAAAACTACAACACCTCCGTCCCCATCGGGTCCACTTCATTTCTCTGCCCCGGCCCCATCCCTTGGCGGGTAAAAGCCGCTTTGGGCATCTCCCTCCTGTCCTGAGGATGCCCCAGCCCAGATGGAAACCGTGACCCTTCAAAAGCAAACGACACAGGTCTATGGATGGAGGAGACACTATGAGGTGGGGGGGCATCGTGGTTCCTGCGGTGCCATCCGGGCTGCGGGGCTGATCCCAGCCCGGCCCCGCGCAACTCCCGCGCAAACCCCCCGCTGCCGGGGCTGCGTGTCCTCTGGTCCAGCTGGAAGCAGTAAATGAATTTACCCGCGCAAATTACATATATATATATATATATATATAGTAAGACTTTTCATAGTGTGCACAATACTATTAATATTTCATATTAGTAGTGTGTGTGTGTGTATGGTGAACTTTGTAATGGGAAATTCAATCGCAGCTGTAAATATTAATGGAATATGAAATGAAGCCACTGCTTCCATGTAGCACTGACAGTAAAACGGAGTGAACATGTGGTGGCCCTGGGGCAAGATAGGCCTTTCCTCTTGTCTCTCTCGCTTTATTACATTAGCCCGAGCCTCTCCTTACAGTTCTGGGCTCAGAAGCTGAAGTTCACAGGTCAGCCATGACAAATGTCCCTACGTCTAGCCAAACAAGACCCCCTGGCCTTGCCATTACATCTGCCCAACAAGCCCCTGGAGAGTGCTTAAGGGTGTCTGTTGCAGGTAAAGAGCTCTTTAGCGCAACTTTCCAAACAGATTAGAGGAGCGGAGGCTCCTGCGACTCCTCCAGGGTTGGCTGTGGGGACCCCGCCGCCTTCCCTCGCCTCTCTGAGGATGGGGAGCGGGAACCCAGCCGAGACCTCCTCCCGTGCCCAACACCCACGCGTGGGACCGCTCTTGCCAGGCTCTTTCCTCCCTCATCGAGTTGCCCCGACGAGCTCAGGGTATTCCCGGGGGCTCAGCTGGTATCCCCGGGCGCTCAGAGCACCCCTGGGATCTCAGAACATCCCCAGGGGGTCGGGGTATGCACGGAGTCTCAGGGCATCCCCGGGACGGGGCGACCGCGGGGCCCGGGACAGCGGGTGTTACCCAGCTGCGCGGCGCTGGCAGCAGCGCCTTGGGAAGGACCAGCCGTCAAACGCCTTTTTGGCTCATCAGCCACGGATTTCAACACTTGGGATGACATCAGTCCCGGACTGCCACCCTCCTGGGCTTGATTTGTTGGTTTGGCTTTTTTCCCCTCCCTGCCCTCTTTCCTCTATTTCCAGGATTTCTCTTGTCTAAACATCAGCTCCGACCGCTTCCCTTTTAGAGAGAGCATTCATCTTCATTTGTTAGGGGAAGTCTTGTCAGAGTTTCCTCCTGCCTTTCCCCCTTGGAGGTTTTGGCTGCTCGGTGATTTATGCCCTATTTCTCCCTGAGGTTTAGTGCTGCCTTTTCCCGTCCCTTAAAGAGAACCAAGTGGGCGAGAAGAGGGCTTCGGGGACAGGGGAAATATGTTTAACCCCGCACTGCTGCCCGCAGTCCCGCAAACTTGCTGAGGGCTTTACAGCCTGAGCAGGATCGGGGCCTGCCAAGAGGGTTAAGGTGCCACGAGGCACAGTGCTGGTAATTAAATAAAAGGAGCATTTTTCAGTGAGCGAAAACAGGGAAGTTAACGAATGGGCGAGAATCCCAAGGCGCACTTGGGCGACAGCCCTTTTAATCTCCGCAGGAAAAACTTCTTCCACTCTCCATTAGCCGAGCAGTGGAAAACTCGCTGCACCCCGACAACCCCACTCCCTCCCACCGTTTGTGAAAATAAAACAATCCAAAAATCCCTCCGCCATCAGTCCCTACCAATAACATGTTGTTTCAACAAGTACCCGGGAGAAGAGATTTCTTTCAGAAAATTGTGGTTTTTATTGTTTCTCTGACAAACTCTGTTAAAAAAAAAGGGGCATCCGTGTGTGTCCTGCTGCTTCAGCCGCTCAAACCGTCCAGTAGCTCCGATAAATGCAGAACTGGGAGGGTAGAGCCCTCCTTGGAGGTGCTCATCCCTAATTGCACGCCAAGAAGAAACAGTTCTTGGGAGCCTTTCAGCTGCTCGGGTTGTGAAATCATGAATGAAAAGGAAATAAACCCTGATGCGCAGCCTGGGATCGACTCCGGCCGCTTCTACACGGACTTGTTCTTTTAACAGCTTCTGTATTTTTCCAGCATCGCGGCTCACGTACTTCATACGGTGTCTGTGGCTTCATTAAAAGCTTTCCATTACATCCCCCAGGAAAAACGCAACTGTCACCTCTCCTCGCCTTTTGAGGAGAGTTGCACTTTCAAAGAATGTTTTTCTCCCTTTTTACTGAAAGAAGCGGCACTGGATTCAGGTTTTGTAAGTGTTAAATAACTTTCCCAGCGTGTATTAAAGGAAGATTGTATTTTATCAACAGCTGATTGATGCGGCCATGTGATCCTCTCGGTTTGTCTATAGTATCATATTTATTTAACCTGCTGGGGGACTGTGCTCAGGGGCCGCTTGCTCCCGCTGGCAAGAGCACACACATTACACACTACCCCAGGTATTCTGATTGATTGTTCCCACCCCACAGCCTTTGGATCATAATTTAACACAGCAGGTCCTACAGCACAGCCGAGGTTTTCGGGAAATACAGTGAGGGGTTTCTCTGAACTAGCGCGGCACAGCTACCAGGCTTTTCTGAACTAAGGATTTGATGCGGGGAGCGAGGTGGAGGAGTGCTCACGCAGGCACGGTGCGCACAAACAAATGCCTTTAGCCTTTTCGTTTCATCCGAGCCCTTTAATTTTAACAAGTTCTTCCTGCAAATGAGCGTTTTCTGGGATTTTCAAAGCACCTCAGCGGAGCACCATCAGCCACGTCAAACGCTTGATAGCGGCGGTCGGTCAATTATATTCCAGCATATTTAAAATGCGGAGAGAGTCAGACGTCAGTTTTCTCCTCACTTTCCCCAGATGAAACAGTTCACGAAGTCTTTTGGCTGCCAGCTGCTGTTTGCCCCCAGAGGAATCAAAACCAAAACAACCCCCCTCCCAACCTCCAAAAAAGAAAAGGAAAAAGCCCACCTCAGCCCCACAACATTCCCGCCCTGAAAACTGTTTAACAAGCTCTGGGATGAATTAATTTGCACACGGAGGTCCCGTTCCCGACGGCTGCTCCCCGCAGCGGGGTTGCTGGTCCCTTCGCGGGAGCTGCGGGACGGGAGAGGAGCGACCCCGGCTGCGGTGCGAGGCGATGTGGGGCTGGGGTCGGTCTGCTCCCCCCGTGCATCCCCGCCGCACTGCATCTGGGGAAGGTTTAATTAAGGTACTATTTTTCTGATGCGTGTTTCTCCTGCGTGCAACCACGTTTTGCTACGGGAAAGAAAGTTTTCCAACTGCTCTTTATTTAATAACCATTTTTTTACCCCCTCTCCTTCTTCCTGCAGAGAGGCAAATCTGTGCGCGTCTCCTCCCGCTTCCCCTGCTAGCCCTCTGTGCCGGGCAATGTGATTTTTGTTTTCGCTACCCTATTTACGCACTCGCTCTCTGAAGGCTGCACTTGTGTCTCACAGAAGCCTTCAAACCCAGGCGAGCCCTAAATCCCCGTGGGGCAGGGGAGTGGCGGGGCCCCGAGAGGTGCCAGCCCCGGGCAGGTGCCCCGGGCACAGCCTGGCACCTGGCGGTGTTTACTCGTGACTCAGGGCCAGGCGAGGGATGCAGAGGCTCAGCAAGGTGAGGGAGATGGCAAAGGAGGTGCCAGCTAATAGATCGGCTCCAGTCCCGCGGGGCAAAGGCATATTGACAGATCACGTTAATCAGTAATTACTTTTTTTCTATTTAATTTTTTTTTTCTTTTCTGGTGGGCGCTGG
The DNA here is from genome assembly GCA_013400115.1 of Rhinopomastus cyanomelas. Lineage (NCBI taxonomy): Eukaryota > Metazoa > Chordata > Aves > Bucerotiformes > Rhinopomastidae > Rhinopomastus > Rhinopomastus cyanomelas. The sequence continues at coordinate 804,401 of VXBP01009719.1, forward strand.
TGACAAATAGCTCCAGTCACCGGGCTCGTAACCTCTTCGTGGCCGGGGCCACCACCCTCGTCGCCCTTGCGGCAGCCGTGTGAGCTCGCATCGCTCCTCCTTTGGGAATCCCACCCGAGAGAGGCCGACTCTGTTGCCCGGGCTTTCTACTTTCGAGATTATTTGTGTTCTGGGGCAATCCTGTCACTTGGGGCCAATCTGTGCTGGCCACTTCAGCTGGCCAGGAAAAGTGGTTTTGTGGTTCAAACGCCTCTTTGGCGGAGGGGAGAGTCTACCCTACAGCGAGGACTTCCCACATTAGCTGTTCTGTTGACAAAGTAAATTGCACTTAAAAACACGATTCCTAGGCTGTGTGCGAACGAAGCATATATGTTTTTAGGGCTTGTTAGTGCCGGGTCATATTGACTGATTCCTGAATAGTTGCCATTGTGCCGCGCTTGCAAAAGGAACCCGAGCAAACACCGCCCGAGAAAGATCTGTGGTTTTCCTACACAAGCCGGCTGCTGCCTCGCACTCCACCCTGTCGCCCCAGCCAGCCTCTCCTTCCCCTTCCTAATCCCTTCCTTTTACATTTGTTTAGAAAAGGAGAAAAAAAAGGTAATTCCTGGGAAGGTGGGGAGGGAGAAGGGATCAACCAACAAGTGGGGTTGAAGCGTCCTCTTCCATAAAAGTGAGAGACGGAGCGCAATTGGCTTTTCCCATCACTTTTTTTTTGGTCGCTGAGGGGTTGTTTCTTCCTGCTCAGGACTGAGATACGGCTGGAAGTGCTGCAGGACCGGAGGGGGCTTTTGCCCGTGGTGAGGGGCCGGGCTGGCTCCGGACCCTCCAAGCGCCGGGTCGTTCCCTCCTTCCCCGCCCCTCTCCGGGAGCTTTGGGAGGAAAACAACAAAGTTTGTTCATTCCAAGCCTCGGCAAACAGCTAAACTAGTTTACACAGTTGGTTTTGACGAACGAATAAATTGTTTTCTTTAAGTACACCGTCCTAAGCAAGCACACACTTTAACTAGCTCTCCTATGAGACAGCTTTTTACTAGATTGCTTTTTCATTGCGTGGCTATCGAAACGAGATAATGACCAAAGAGGTGGAACCTAATCAGCCTTTTAGTTGAGTTTAAAGAGTCTAGAGGTAGTTTAAAGGTAGCTTTGGTCATGTTTGCTGGCCAGCTGCGATATTTGCACTACCACGTTATGATGGGGAGAGTAATGTGTTTGACAGATAAGGGAAAGAGGCTAGCCAAAAAGCAAGGTCAGGTGTGATAAGGCTTGACACTTTTACTCATTTTTCACGCACATGAAAGGAAACTTGAAAAAATGAAGAAGAAAAAACCAAAGTGGGGGGAAAACTCGACTTGTTAACATCCATCATAAAAATGGTACATTAACCGACCTTTCTTCGTATTTATTTAGCCCAAAATCTTATCACAGTTTGGAACATGTCGTGCCATCGACAAAAAATAAAAATAGGTGCTTCTATTTAGTCAGGAACTAGGTACTTCCTCAGAAACCCACGCTGTTCATGGGGTAATCACACGGTTCCCCTTTTTCATGTTTTATCTTCACTTTTTAAGGAGTAAATAAGAGAAGTTATAAGCTAAAGATAAGTGTCTGTGAGTATAATCAATAGTGAAAGGACCTCAGAGGGTTTTAAACAGAGGACAGAAATCCTGGAGGAAAAAGGGGCTGGAAAATGTCACTCTGGAGTGAAAATCTGTGCAAAATAAAACCACCAGGTACCGATGAAGAAATATAAAGTGAAACGTAACCAAACAATCAATGGCAAATCTGTCATTAACTTAAATAAGGCCTGCTGTGACTTGAATGGTATTTCAGAAATACTGGTGTCCAGCAGCACACGTACGTGCTATCGATCCTACCTGCCATAAAAATGAATTGATTTTTGCTATATACACAAGAATTCTAAACCAGAACTCACTACGTTTTTCTCTTTTCTCATTTCTGCCATCTTCAGTTGAAATCCAAGCTATGCATTGAAGATCAACCTCTCATCAACACACACCTTCCACAAGCAAATGACTTCGGTCCCCATTCAATAAAGATAATATTTGCAGAGCGTTCCAAAACCGATTTTCAAAGGCAGCTTAGGCTGGGTGTACACAAGGCACTTGCACACCCATGTCCAAAGTGTGGTTTCTCTAACTGCCTGTGCAGCTGCTGGTCAAAATAAAACCAGAGGCTGTAGGCACTGCAGCTTTTCTTCTTGAAGCCTGGCAAGTGCCTAGAATTTGCGTCTGGGCAGGTCTGTGGGTCTCTGTCCCTTGGCAGTGCTGAACAGCTTTGTGTTTGCTGTTCTTCCTCTGAGCCCCTCACAAATGAGTCCTCTGTGTTTGCCCAAGAGGTCTCATCGAGAGGGAGTCCTTGGCACTTTAAAGGAGAAAATCTGGGTGAAGAAAGAGGTCTGACCTGTCATCTGCCTTCTGGAATTTGTGATTTCCCTGCCCTTCCACCAGCCCTTCCCCAGAGGGATGCTGACCTACAAAGTCCTCCTCTGCATGAGGGGACATAAGCCTCTGCACCATCTTTCCTGGTAGATAAAGGAGAGAAAGGGGCCACGTTTATATTAATTTCTGCAGAAAAATTGGGCATGATAGGATGTGCAAACATGAGCTCTAGCTCATTTGAGTGGTTAGAGCCTCTGAGCTCTAGACCCTTCTGCTGGTGGGGGAAGTGGAGGGGGACCTGGTAAGTCTGGGATCCCCTGTGGTATCAGGCACCTGAAGGACTGCTGCTGCAAATCCTAGCCCTGATTCTTCCCAAAGCCTGATGTTGTTCTGGCTCTTAACAGAAGGGCAGTGATTGTTGAATGATCCCTTGATTCTCACTCCACACTGGACACCAAGGCAGCTCCCTGAGGATGCACTGGAAATTCAGCCAGAGAAGCCTCACCTTGGCACAGCTTTCCTGCAGAGTTCAGTGAAGCACTGGGTAAAGAGGTCCCTGGGCAAACAAGAACTCACGTCCCAGGGCTGGTACCGTCACCCTAGCACAGCCCTGAGCCAGCAAACAGCTCCTAATCAGGCGGGGCTCAAATTCCTGCATTGTTCCCAGAGCAAGAGCATTTGATGTGCACTGCCAGGTACAAGCGTAGGACACATTTGAATGCTCACATAAAGCTTATGTGATCGAGGTGCCTGAACACCTGCAATGCTTTGGCAAATAAGTCTGACACACCTGAGTCACTGAGTGCTGCTTTCTACAATACTAGGCTGAATTACCTGCTTAACCGATGCCACAGGAGGGGTCTGATAATCTTCGTTGAGACATCTCGTGTCCAAAATAAAATGTGGGGTTGAGGGCTTTGCTGAATGGGGATGAGATCACTCACCCACTTAGAGCTCATGAGATGTCTTAACACGCTGCTGAATCGTGGCACAGGCAACAAAAGTACAGGAAGCACCCATGGGATAAAGGTGAGAAACAGCTTGGAAATAGCCAGTATCTTCATCAAAATTCATCACTTCCTACAAGGATTGGAAGCATCACTAGGGCTTTTCCACATCACCAGTGCAGACATGGGACAGATTTTCATCTCATTCCTTCCTGCTCCTGAAGTCCCACTGGCAAATGACTGGTAGGTCCAAACTTCCTTTAGAGTCATGAGCAGGAAACTGTGGCTCCAGCTGGATTATGTTTTCCATAGTAATAAAAAAAACCAGGAATCCTAGGTCTTCAGTAATGATTTTCTTCCTATAGGGGCCACCTTGCACACTTTCTTTGGTCTCATTTTAATAATCTATATCAGTGTTGTTTTTTAGCTGATTTTAATGTCAACCAGGGATTAATGTGCATTAATTAAATTGACTGTATTTTCTTTAATGAGCACAAAAGGATTTTATGTTAATACTGATGATCCTAATAGGGATTCTGCCTACTTATCTGTATTTTTTTTCAACATACTGAAATATTTTATTAGGAAACAAATTAATTTAGTTACTATCACAGGGTAAAAACAAAAGCTATCAGGTGGCTGCTGACTGGGTCTGGCATTAGTGAGCTACGTGATGATTAAGCTGGAAGAACTGCATTTCATTGCAGAACTAGTCATTAGTTTAAACTTAATTTATGCCTTTTCTGCTAGTTTTGTTCATAGTTGACTGAATCTTTCCTGGGCTGAAAGCTGCTATTAAAGGAGCAGCCTTAAAATTGATGCTGGAAGTGGAATCTGGGTTAGGGCCGGTTCCCCTGTCCTGGGAATGAGCTGCTAACAAGTAGGAAACAGCGGATTAGCTGGGAGCAGATGCTACAGAGTGATTACAAACAGGTAGACAGGTATTAATGTGTGACCCACTTTCAGCTGTTCAGGTTGATAACGTGAATTAGTTTCTAACTTGTTAAAGACCTACAATGTGGTAGCAGTCGCTCGCAACCACCGCAATACGTTTATTTGCATGCACGAACGTATCTGTGTCAATATATTTTTATACATCCACAGCTGTTCCCAGCTTGAAAGACACTTGACTTGCTGAGCAAGCATTTAATAAAAAGCCCATGGAAATGTTAATTAATGGTATTGGGTACTAAATGCTCACTTTGATGCTAAAATGTTACGCTGCGCAGATTTTAAATTCATTCGGCATTTTTTGCCCTTGTTACCATCTGCAAAGTTCTGCCCCACACCCCATTCTCACATCAGGTTGCTGCAGTAATTTGTGAGGATTACAGCATATGCCAGTGATGCACACTAGGGATGGCTTCTGATCCCACTACACCTGCTTAACACTGGGGCTTGCGGTTGCATGGGAGTTGTCAGTTGTTTGCCTCATTCCTCGGGGGTTTACATGAGTACCCCAACCCATTTTGGCTCTTCACAAGCATGTAGGACACGTCAAAGAGCTCAAGAGCTTCAGAAGCTGCCAGCTCTGAAGTAAATACAGGCAATTCCAGGGGATAATTAAGAATAATTAAAAGATCCTGCTGAAGACCTTACTTGGGTATAAAATAGTTTGTGAGCCCCACTGGTTAAAAGAGATGTAAGAAACCTGGTGGTGGTTCTGGGACACCTGGGACTAAAAGCCCTCTTTGCTCACCATGAACGTGGACAGGAGCTCTGTGACTCCTTCTGAAGGTAAATCTCACGTCCTGTGGTGTGTGGAAATTCAGCTGAGAGAGCAGTTGCTATACTTTTCAGAGCTGATAACAGAGCAAACTACTAGGTCTTTGAAACTAAATGCAATTTAAATGTTCACATTTCAAAGAGTTTAGCTTTAAATTCTGTTTATAAAAGTGCTACTGGTGTGACTGTAGAGCTACTGACCTTTTAGTTTGTGTTTGTCCTCAAGAAGAAAATCTTTCTGTGTAGATCACAACAATAATTTTAAATAGAACTAAAAGCAAAACCTTAGGTTAAAATATTGTAAAAAAGGCTAATTCTATCCTAGAGACTAGAAAATTCATTTTTTTAATATTAAAATTCCCACTGGCCCAAAAGAAAAATGGCAGTGGTCTCATTTGTAAGGAGAAGGGGGGACAAAGTTCCTATTGGAAATGCAAGTATTTTCTGAGCTTGTAATAGACTCTTCCTTTGGCCAGTTGGGATGTGGCAAAGGGATGTACAGTAGATGTTTAAGCATTTATTTCTTTATATGTGTTTTTTAATGTCTAGTTCAAGTTTTGAATTTAATATTTATATTGGTTTATAATAATGTTTCTCTTTACCTTTTGTGACAAATTAACCTTTTTCAATGGGAGCCATAAATTACATAATTCTACTAAGCATTAATTAATTAAAGAAATAAGTAGGTGACCTATAATTAATATGAAATGATTGTGTAAATTATTGTTGGTTTCTGCCCTGTGGAGCTGCAGCTCTGTGTGTAGCATCTCATGGCTGTACGATTCAGCGTGGTTACAGCATGTTTACAGTCAGTACCCCGCTACCTTTTAATGGGGTGTACAGGAGAAGTCATTTTGATGCTGGGTATCCCCAGGACATCCAAGCATTGACCTCCACAAAATGGACTGAGGACCTAGGTGTAAGCAACACGTTCTGCACGGGCCCCCAAATGGCTTCTAATCATTAAACTGGAACCGGTGTCTGTCACCACCTGGCCAGTCCCCACTATAGCCGGATGAGGAACAGGGACGCGGCCCATCTCCCAGCACCTTTGTGGTCGCTGTGCTCACAAGCAGTAAGTGAGGCTGTGCTGCTCTGGCAGGGGGATTGGGCTAGATGGTCTTTTGAGGTCTCTTCCCATCCGTGATGTTCTTTGATTCTGTGAGATAGGTGCAGTTAAATACCCTTTTTGTCTGAGCACATGCAACGATTCAGTGTGTTTGAACTGGAGCCCCGTGAAATGAATCAGATGACAATCAGCTGCCCTGTGTGTTACAATAATTCAGATTTTTTTTTTGGAAAATGAGAAATTCTTTGCCTTGTAGGATCCTTTAAAAATTCTGAAGGTGCTGCAGGTTAATAAATATAGCATTTTAGTATTTTTCCTTGTTCAATGAGAGGTAATTTTTGCAAAATACAGTTTAATTTCAAAGAATAAAAAACCCCCCAAAATCCTCAAATCCATCAGCTTCCATTTATATCACTGGTGGACATTTTGAAAGGGAATAATTACTAAGAGTCTATTCAGTCTACTTTCTCCCACATGGCAAATAGACAAATGAGAGAAAACACTTTACTCTCTACGTGAAAAGTTTCCTTGGCTCTTGCTTCACGCCGAGTGTGGTGCAGCACTTCCAACGCAGTCCTACAGATGTGCTATTTTTATAGCAAAAATTTCCTCCAGGGAAATATTTTGGGAGCAGGTGCTCCAGTCCTGAGAGGACAGAGTAGCATGTATTTATATCTCGTAGGACAGCTGGAGTAGGGAGTGAACTGGTGAGGCTGTCTTTAAAGGTTAGGATGGTTCCTGAGTTTCACACTGGCTATATCCCATGGCCAAGGGAAGAGAATCTATTTTCAGAAGATTCTGTCACTCCAAAGTTATTTTTTTTTTAATTACTGTTGTCCATGCAGGTTGCTGCTCTTTGAATACTGTGTGATTCGTGCTGATGTCTGATTGCTGTCCTCTAAGTCTGCTCTTTTCTGTTCTACCTTCTGCCACATCCATCTCGGTACTTGAATGAATCATAGAATCATTAGGGATTGGAAGGGACCTCAAAAGATCATCCAGTCCAATCCCCCTGCCACAGCAGGACCACCTAGACCAAGTCACACAGGAACATATCCAGGTGGGTCTTAAACACCTCCAGTGAAGGAGGCTCCACAACCTCCCTGGGCAGCCCATTCCAGTGCTCTGTCACCCTCACTGGGAAGAAGCAAAACCAGATGTCCAAGTTTGCCTAAGGAAATTCAACTGCTATTTGACAAACTGGACAAAGAATTGTCAGAGGGGTTAATTCTGAGCTGAAGTGTTTTGCAAGGCAGTTAATGAGCTGTCCTAGCCTATCTAGCAGCTAGACATGGGTGGTAAGAATGGGCCACATGTAGACTTGAGGGACTTTGTTCATGTGTCCACACTGGACACATCCTGTGATGTGACAACTAGAATATAAGTGGATCAAGGGTTTATTTTCCTTTAACTGTTCTTCTAAAGGCTTTTTGTATCTCCCTTTCCAACATGTTCTTCCTCACCTAATAAAACATAGGCCTTGGAGCACTGAATAGGAACCAGACTCCAGAAACAAGGTGAAATCTCCCAAACAAAAAGAGAAAAGCAGTCTTCAGCTCCAGGCTGTGGTTCCTCACCTTCCTTAATCACTTGGGAGATTCATTCACCCCACAGTCTGAAAGCAAAACTTCCCATATTAGACTTTTTTCAAGAAGTAGACTCATTTGCAAATATTTAACAGAGCTCTGTAGCCCTCCCCAGAGGCACCTTGGGCAGAAATGTCAGCCTGAGAACTGTAGGACTTCCAAGAGAGTAAAACCACAAAGCTCTGATCTGACTATAAATGTTACATGGCATTTCATTATTGGTTTGGCACAAGTTATAACAGATGAACACAGACGGCTTCATCTGTGTGCTTGAGTCTCTGCACACGTATCTGTCAGGAGTGATATTTTTAAGGTTGCTGCCTTGGTTAGATGAAGACAATAACGTTTATTTGTGCAGGGATTGCATTAAATATTGGTGTGTGCAGAAAGGGAGCCTGTAGCTGGAAAGTAAAATCCATAAAGATTTAGGGGATGTCATTCAAAGCTCACAAATCTACCCCTTGTTCACGTGCATGTGCGAGTACCTGCGTGAGACAAATCAAGGTATCGGTGTCCAGTCTGTGTTGTGGTCTTATAAAAGAAGCTCTGGTGCCAGAGTCTACTTTACAATGTCCTCTGCTCTAACCACCTCCTTTCATCACAAATTTAATACGTGCTTTCAAGCACATGACAAAAATGAGAGCTTTTAGACAAACCTCCTTGTCAAGGAAAACCAACACCTTGAATTAAAGGCATCAAATACTTGAACCTGGGCAGTCAAAGTTGTGTTTTCAGAATATGAAGCTCCTAACGTGCATTGAACTGCTGAAATGCTGTAAAACAAAGGAGAGAAGCCCAGTAAACACAGCCCCTAGAACTGCACATTGATGCTTGGTTTTGATCTGCAGGAGTCTTCGCTTCCCTGTGCTGCCTTGGAAGAACCACTCAGCTTAACCTGTGGGTGCTGCCTGCAGCAATATTTTAGCAATTTGGCATTAAAACCCCCCAACCCTGCCATTTCTTGGGCCTCTTATCATTCACTTCCCTGTGTTGTTTGTGTGTGCGTTATTAAACTGGGGAACAACAGGATCTTTTTTCCTCCTCTTGTGTTGTCCGTAAATCGATTTATGTTGCGGTGGGTAGTCGCATTACACACCCCGTGTACAACACGCTGAACACCACAGCATAACGGGCTATCTACCACTTGAAGATTAATCTCCTCTCTGTTTGAGTGCCCGAGTCTACAGGGCACTCACAGCTGGAAAACAGCATTCCAGCTACAGGTTTGTGTTTTTAATAGCATATGAAAGCTGGCCTCGGGTTTTTGTGCTGTAGTTTTGTTTGTCATCATCATCACTGGGATAATTCATTGTAGTTCTACTGTAGGTTTCATCTGAGAACCTCAGAGTGCTTCACAGGCATTAATTATCCTGACCTCCTCATGCAACACGTGAATGATGTATGTAGAGGGGTAATTTAACAACTACTAGAAGGATTGGGGGATTGGACTAGATGATCTTTCAAGGTCCCTTCCAATCCCTAATGATTCTATGAACTAAGTGGGAAGCAGCTCAGTAGAGGCTGCAAATTGGTCATGCAGGCTCTCTAAGCGAGTCTGTTGTAGGCTGGAGGACCGACAGGCAGTGCCCAACCAAAATAGCAACGTGTCATCAGCAGGAAGAGCATCATCATGATCTGACAGAGTCAAAGGATCCAGTAATCAGGCTGCAGGGAGATTCACAAGGAGATCTGCAGTAGTAGCCCTTCAGTGCTATGTGTGCTGGCATCTTTGTGTTCCCAGTTCGCTAGGGGTGATGTGCATTAAAACCCACCAGGAATGTGACTTGGTCTAGGTGGTCCTGCTGTGGCAGGGAGATTGGACTGGATGATCTTTCGAGGTCCCTTCCAATCCCTAATGATTCTATGGTTTAGACACAGTTTTTCTCCTTTTCCCAGGTAATTGGTCATCAGTACTTTGCACTCACTGCTCACCCCAAAACAGTTGCCTGTGTCTGACATCAGTCAGCTGTTGCCATGGGAAAGATGAGTTGTCCTAACCGCACGTGTTGTCGGTTAAAACATCAGAGGAAAAAACCCAACCCGTATCCAAAAGCTATGACCAGATAGTGTCTAGGTGTGTTTATAACAAAGGCTAGAATAAATAGTGGAGACCTGCTCATCTTAAGATCAGCAAGCTCCAAACAGCAGTCTGGAAGGTGAGGTTTTGGGCTGTATCTCTTCTTGGCCATGGAATCTCGGGTTTGCTTATGTCAGAAGAAAGCTACAGGCTGTCACCAGCTGAGGATGTGGCCTTGCATCTCACTCAGATGCCTGGTGAGCACCTCTGTCCCCTGGGCTTTGAAGAGATGTGGAATGGTAACCCGTGCACATGTGTGGGTGTCCTAGCAAATGTTTGTCAACAGCATTCAACTTATCAAAATGAAGCCTGGCCAATTCACTTCCATTCATGCACTTGGAGTTAGGTAGCAAAGAAGGAGTTAACCATGAAGTATTTCACCTTGAACCTTGCCCTCTCTTTATCTAGCACACCATAATAAAAGATCAAGAGTTCCTGCTTATTATCTTATTTTTTCCTCCTTGTTCCACCAGGCTAGGGCCCAGAGTAGTTATGGATTAACACTGTGATCAATAGTAAGCTTGCTGTCTCACTCTCAGCAGGGGAAAATGAACTCAAAATGCAGTCAAACTCTTATTGATCAAGGATATAGGTCTCACTTTCATTACCTCTGTCTCCTGATAACCCACATATAATGTGATGAGTTGCTAATCTCTCTGATTTTCAATGGACCCTTCACCCCTCCTGTCTGCACAGTGAAGCTTTTATTTTTGCCTCTTCTGTGTAATGCTTGTAGCATTAACTCTCACTCTATTATCATCAGACCTGGTCAATCAGGACTCATAAAAGGACTTTTAAATAGAATCAGCCCAGCTGTGTTAGGTTTATGTTTGGGTATCGCCAAGCAAGGGAGCCACCCTTCAACAATAAACAGATCAGATAGGTAGAGGTGAAGACTGCTTCACCTCCAGAGATCAGGCGGTTAGGTCTGCTCGAGCCCATCTCAGAAGAAGACTCTTGTGCCGTGCCAGGCTGCTTGTGTAGCTTTTCATTTCATTTTTCTCTTTGGTGTGGATAGAGAACTTTTTCATGTCTGTCCAGCTCATCTGCAGTGCTGGGTATTCACAGAGAAATACTTACTAGTTCCTCAGGAACAACGTTTGTTGGGGGTGCGCACTCTATGTGCAAAGATAACATCTCCAAAGCAAGTGGCTCATCACCAGAAGAAAGGGAGAAAAGCTTTTTATTGACAGTGGAATTAGTAGCCAGAGAAATGCTGACTGTTTGGTCAGCTGACAATCTTTAGGAAGCCCAGAAAACACCTTCACCAGAAAACACCTAATTTTCAAATGAAGAGATTTCCTGCTGAAATACAGTGACTGGAAAAAAAAACCTTTGTTTTGATTTCTTCACTGAATTTATAATCAAATTATAAAAAATGATTCCTTTTAATGAAATCTAGATTTTATTTATTTCATTTCCATTGATATTAAGTAAATGATACTTAAGTTAGGAGTTATCATAGAATCATTAGGGAGTGGAAGGGACCTCAAAAGATCATCTAGTCCAATCCCTCTGACACAGAAAGATCACCTAGACCAAGTCACACAGGAACACATCCAGGTGGGTTTTAAACATCTCCAGAGAAGGAGATTCCACAACCCCCTGGGCAGCCCCTTCCAGGCCTCTGTCACCATCACTGGGAAGAAGTTTCTTCTGATATTTATATGGAACCTCCTCTGTTCCAGCTTCCACCTGTTGGCCCTTATCCTATCACCAGATGACACTGAGCAGAGCCTGGCTCCATCCTCCTGACACCCACCCCTCACATATTTATAGACATTAATGAGGTCATCCCTCAGTCTCCTCTTCTCCAAGCTCAAGAGACCCAGCTCTCTCAGCCTTTCCTTAAAATTGAAATCTTGAAAGCCCTGAAATAATGAAATTTGAAGGGCTTTTTGTTTGATTTGGAGAAAATTTTGAAGTACTGCTGTTCTCTACAAGATGAGATCCCCAGTGTCAGCTAACCCCGCTATCTTGAAAACAGATAATTTGCTGGTGAGCTAAGTCACTGGATTAAAGTTATCAGAACTGTGTTAGCATGTGTTAATCAATGTCCCCAAGCAGTGCTTTTTCCAGTTAGTCTTGAACAGAAAGTCTATGCACTTCTATCAGGTAATTGAACGCGGTCCCCTCACATGGCCTATCACAGGAATTCAAACGACAGGTCTTGTAGATCCAGTCCTTGTAGATCCCACAGTGTCATCGTTAGCATAATTACGCGTGTGATCTTCAATCAAAGATGTCATCACATTTTTTTTAAACATAATATAGATTAAAAATGAGACATTATTGATTGGCTCTGAAAGAGAGAGGTCTCCAGTTTCATGCGTAGTGTTCGCCTTCGGTGGTAGCCTTCTTTATACAGTAGATAACACTCACAACCTTGTAGCCGTTGCGAGCGCTGAGCTTTCTTTTGAAGCTCACATCAATCATATAGTTAAGACATCTTAGTGCTACTTTCTCAGTCTATCCAGATTGCGATCTGTGCTCCCTGGGCTTGTTTCTGAGCCTTCAATTTGTGTTCGGTCCTTCTTGTACGTGTGCGTGCGTCACATAATTACCGCTCTTCTTTCTTTATGCTTCTTCCAGGTACTCTGTGTGGTCGGTCCAAACTTCTTGAGACTGGCCTTCCTGTTAGCCTTAAGTCTTTCCATTTTATTACAAAGCAAAATTAATTGGGTTCTAATAATGAGGTAGGCATGCGGGGCACTTACCCACAAAATACAATTGTTTGTGCATAATAGAATCTCTATGATGGCATCTGCTTGAACAGCTAAATCAAAGACCAGCCAAAATCACTGGTTAGAGATAATTATCTTCGCTGGAAAACACGCTCAGATCTACGTGGTAAGATAAAAGCTCACCCATGGTATCACTAACCAATACCTCTTTGTCTGGGGATGAGGGAGAGGTACTAATGCATTAGTCAAAAAACCACAAACACAGATGTCATCTCAGATCAAAATATTCACATGATCCAACATCAAGCAGCTGATCTCTCATTTTCTCATCTTAATAAAAAGGGGTCTGGGCTTCAAAGGGGTTGTTGACACTTCATACTACCCTTATTGCTACGTCTCTTTTGTTTCTTCTCAAACATGTCTTTTGATAACTGAATTTCTCTGCTCAATGTGACATCGCATCAAATTGGCTTTTAGAGTCGGAGGTTCTTAAAAGTTGCTCATTTAAAGGTGTTGGACCTCCCTGTATGGTTTTCTTCACTTCTTCAGTGCTCTGTTGGATAGGCACAAATGGAGAACAAACAAAAAACCCAGAAGATATATCTTTTATATGTATTTAATATATATTTTATATATTTTATAACAAAATATTGTTATAGAAATGATAGCCTCCATCATAAGAAAGAAAATCAAACGGAATTTTTGGTGTATAAATCCGAGATACGTTGCTGCGTGTATCCAATGGATATGTCAGAAAACTGACAGTAGTATATTTTTGTTTTATGACCCAATCTGATTCTTATCAAAGTCATAGAATCATTAGGGATTGGAAGGGAGCTTGAAAGATCATCCAGTCCAATCCCACTGCCACAGCAGGATCACCTAGACCAAGTCACACAGGAACACATCCAGGCAGGTCTTAAACCTGCACATGCAGGTGGGTTTTAAATGTCTCCAGAGAAGGAGACTCCACAACCCCCTTGCGCAGCCTGCTCAAGTGCTCAGTCAAGTCTAGCCCATAAAGTTCATGGCCATTGGCTACTTGATAGACCTAACAAGACAGATTTAGAGTTAGTCTCAAATGAGTTTGCTCACTGAAGACCTAAAGTGCGCGTAAAACTTTGCATGTTGAACAAGGGAAGCCTTGAGTATAATTTGATAAGAGGTGCTAGTGCTGACAAGATACTCAACCCGCAGACAATCCATCTGTGTACATGCACTGACGATACAAAGGCTGGGTGAAACAACTGCCGTGCCAAATCAAACCCACCGAACCTTTAAATATGGAGAAAGTTTGACTTTGGTGCTGTAGTTGTGCTACTTTTCACTCTACTCTAGGCTCAAGTTTTACATGTAGTTGTTATTCCCTCTTTCTCCAGAGAGACAAACAGGGGTAGGCCATCACCATGTGAATTAATGAACTGCTGCCTATAATTACAGTTCCGGCTGACAGTTGCGCCGCAGCGCTCTACCTACTAGTCGTGACGCTACGGACAACACTGCAGAGACAGAATGAAATCCTCTGGAAAGGCAGGAATGGGTTAAAAAGGCATATGGAAATTTACACTGGGGATAATTTAAAACAACTGCTAAGATGGGGAAAAAAAAGAGAGAGAGAAGTATAATCACAAAATGTCCACCAATTAAGCCTCGAGAAAATATCTTTCTTCTTTTTTTTCACTTTCGTGTTTCGAGATGCAGAGTTCACCCTAGAGCGCTGCATTTCCATTCGTGAGCGTGGCACATACATAATTAATGCAATCTGCTGTCTGTTATGACTAGAGATGACAGAAATTTATCTGACAGCTCCCAAATATGTATATATTTGGTTGTTGTGGATATGGCTGTTAATAGGTTTGACTGTATCTGGCATCGATGATGTGCCGCCGGCGCGGCGAAGTTAAACCTATCCCACGTCCTCCCGTCCCGGTGTGTGGCAGATCCCGTTTGAATAGGTCCTTTATGTTCTTTTTCAAACCAAACGTTTTTATTTTTGTCAATAAACTGTGTCATTTATTATAGTTAAGAAAACTCAAGTTGTTTGAGGTCTTTATCAGAGTTCCGACAAATCAGGTTAATTGGTGATCAACAGAGCTTTTCTGCCTTTAATGAGGCCTGGTAGCCCAAGGCAAGGCCCAGCTCTTGATAAGGGACTTTCCCTTTCCTTATTCAGGACTCTTTGATCACTTTTTTTTTTAACTGGGAGAACAACCGCCGGGAATGTCATTGTTTTTTAATTGCCTGATTACCAAATGTTGGAGATAAAAGATAGATGTTCTCAATTAATAACATTTACATAGATTAGCATCACTAACAAGCCTCATTAGTAGCTGCTGACTTTTGTTTAGACTGCGTCCCGTGTCAGTTGTGCTGCGGGAGCGCACTGGGAAGCGTGCTCCCCGTGTTAAAATATACTTCTTCCTCATCTATATGCATTCGTCGAGCTACACAGATGAAGTTTGGAAGCACAACCAGGCTTGTGTTAAAGTTAGGTCTCGCTTCTCGGAGCGGCCGGTGCAAAGTTTGGTGCGTTAGGAGGCTCTGCGTCAGGAAAGCTTTGCTTCGGGAGCTTTGCCTGTCCTGAGGTTCACTCCATCTGCTGCCAGGATCAAAAAGCCACCTCGGCCAGTTCCTCCTACAGCACCTCTGCAATTTATCCTGCTGATTTGGCTATTAGTTTTGATCACCAGGCAATTCATTTTTGCTGTGCTCGTCGCCGAACTGCGGACGGAGGCACGCATCGCCTTAAAGGCGCTTGGAGTGCGAGGGCAGGAAACCTAGTGATATATTTAATGAACATCGGTGTCGAGAAAGCGGATCTCTTGCACCACTCTGTTGGCGCAAGTGTTATCCTTGAAGTCTGACCTTCTGCTCAGCCAAAGGCACCTCAGCAAAGCACCTTGTCCTGATGATTAAATCATAGGAGGTGTCAAGAGTCTTCAGGTTTGCACTCCAGGGAGAGGAAAAGCGAGTTAGAGTTTTCTTGGTCCTCACCCCGAGATTGACTTTTCCATTGGCCAATGCACTTGCAAGTGCTGTTGGGCTAGCAGGAGAAATTTCCCTCTGCCCTCCAAGTAAACCCTCATCAAGCTGGCTGTTCTTTAAGCACACTTGATTTTGGGCAATAAAAATCTATTGAGAACTTGTGCTTCAAGAGCAAAGCAAAATAAAAGGTATCAAGCAGAAGAGAGAAAACGGCACGAGAGCGCCGTTAGGAAAACCAGCGAGCTTAGCACGTACAGCTCACCGCGAGGGAAGGGAAATTGCTGTTCTGACTGAGCTGCCAATGAAATCAAGCTAACAGCTGAAAGATATATAGTATGTCAAATACTTCAAGAGATAGAGACATCCTTCTGCGTGTCTTTGTGTGCGCGTGTAGAATCTGGAGAGACAAACCTGAGTGGACTTGTGCAGATTAAAAAATGCTTCCATCTATTATTTTGATCAATGCTCCTCTTTGCTGTATTTTCAACACCTACTGCACCAATACACACAAAACCAATATTTTTTTACTCCATCTGCTTGAAAATCTCTAGTGTCACGGCCTTTGCTTCGATGTCGAAGCTGGTTTCAGGGTTGCATAGAAAAAAGGAAGCTCTATAGTTCAGTCGAGCGTCAACAGTAAAGTGCTAAAGCTGGAGCTTTCGTGCTATCGGTGGATGGATTAAATAAATAATCAATAGTGGATGTAAAGTTTTTTGAAACCTCTCTTTTCAGTAGAAAGACTGAGGTATAGATCCTTCTACCCTTCGTCTCCAAGACAGAAATAGCTTGCGCTGGGGTACGTGGTGTGAGGTTTCTTCCTTGTCAGCAGGGGTATCAGAATGTGAAATCGGACAGACTACAGGACAGATAACGCCTTCGTGTTTGTCACATGTTCCAGCCTTTTGGTCACGTGTGGTTCATTTTTATGTATTTTAAAAAGGACAGAAATAACCCCTGATCTTCGTTTTACCGGCACGTGGGTTTTGTGGGGCATTGCAAAGCCTGGGGCAGAAATCAAAGGCAAGGAAGACACGGGAACTGGGTGTTCCATTGTGGTTTTGCAGCACGAGGTGGAAGAAGGGTGATCACAGGTATATACACATTTTTGGGTTGTAATTGTATGCTCTAGAGGAAGAGAGGTAGTACTAAAACTTTTGAAGTGCACAGTACCAAGGCTGCTAGGCACCACCATGTACGATGTCAGAGCCCTGACATGACAGATGTGTTTGGAGGGTGACCACGTCTTTGTTTATGGGCCAATGTGCAGCCTGTGACCACCTTGAGAGAGGGACATAGACCACAACCTCATTGCGTTTGAGCCTTTGAACAGCCTCTGGGTGGATCTTACATCAGACTCTGGCTGGGTTCAAGCTGTTTCCCGAAGGGAAATGCTTCTCTACTGTAATGTTATGTCTCCTGCAGTATCTACTCCACAAATACAAGTTGTCGTTATCTGCACTTCAGTTCTTACTCTTACTTTTCCTTTTCCTTACTCTTACCCTTTTTCTTTTCAAACTTTCACTCTTTGTGACCAACAAACCAAGAAAAATCAGTAGAGAGCAAGATGAGGCTAACTAGGCAAGTTGGGTACGTCTCTACACTTACTTTCTAAGTCCAGGTACTTCCAGCCTTCTGGTTCTCCAAATCCTTTGATTCGTGTTCGCTCACCTTGTCAACAGGGAGACTGTTCTGGTTGTAATTTCATCGAGTTATGCTTTGTCTCTCTGCAGTGCATCTCATGTTTTTCATGGTTTTGCATCCTTCATACAACTCTGTCAGTTAACATGACGGCTACTTATGTGGGACAATAAGTGACCGTGAGGGAAGGGACTCGTGGAGGCAATTTACAACCTCTAATTCTGCTCCAGCTACCCTACAATGGCTGTGCCAGGTAATTTGCTGGAACACTCCACTGAGGCATCAGCCTGTTGATTGCCTGATGTGGAAGAGGCCTCAGCCTGGGTCAGAGTCAACAATTAGTTTGGTAAAAAAATTTGGACTACTTCTTGCAACACTTGTTTTTCAAAGCGCACCGTGTGCTTCCACGTTGCAAGGGTTAAAACACGCAGAAAGAGGGAAGCTTAAGTAAAACACTGAAGAAATTAAATCAGGGTTTCGCTCGAAACACAACATTACAGATTAACTCAGGATCATTTTGTTTGTCGCGCTGCAATAAACCTTCAGCACTGACGCAAATGCTGGTTAGATCTTTATGTTCAGCTGCAGCACGAGAGGAAAAGCCACCCCAAACAACTATTTATCACCTAGATCTAATCTTGACCACATTTGCTTCTCAGCTAATAGAATATTCTAAAAAGAAACAGATGGTTTTAACCATCTTCCCAGCACCAAAATATAAAACTGGTTTAATTAGTGCGTCAGCAGTCATGGCCACGCGCTACGTGTGCAGCTCCCCACAGCACATCTTCTCCAGCACTGAAGAACTGTTGGAATTCTCCTATTCCCGTTACTCAGAGAATCACAGAACATTAGGGATTGGAAGGGACCTCGAAAGATCATCTAGACCCATCCCCCTGCCACAGCAGGATCACCTAGATCAAGTTGCACAGGAACATGTCCAGGTGGGTTTTAAATGTCTTCAGAAAAGGAGACTCCACAAACTTCCTGGGCAGCCCCTTCCATCACCCTCACTCAAGTTCCTTCTCATATTGATGTGGAACCTCCTCTCTTCCAGCTCACCCCCGTTACCCCATGTCCTATCATTAGATGTCCCTGAGCAGAGCCTGGCTCCATCCTCCTGACACCTGCCCTTTCCATATTTATCAACATTCATGGAGTCACCCCTCCGTTTCCTCTTTTCCAAGTTAAAGAGACCCAGCTCCCTCAGCCTTTCCTCATCAGGGAGATGTTCCAGTCCCTTCATCATCTTTGTGGCTCTGCACTGGGCTCTCTCCTCCTGCAAACTTTTAGGCCAGGTCTACAACAGGTACAAATCCACTGAGCTGCGTGGAGTTGTGCCAGTCTGTGGAAGTGAAGGGTTCAGCGCTTGGTCTTTGAATGTTTGCTTCCTTTTCCCCCTGCCAGCTGTATTAAGGGAACTGGGGAATATAGAGGGAATTTTGAATGTGTTTGTGGCATTTGTTCATGGTTTGTCCCTTTCAACCAATGCAAATACACCAGAATGAGGTATTTTTTCTCCAAACACAGTTGTCATTTCCAGTTTTAAATAAAAGAGAGAATTTCTAATAAAATGGTGCAATTAGAAGCACATTCTTATGTGATCTACCCAAAGGAGAACTGCAAATAAGACAAACTTTAGTTAAATGGCTTTTCCACTGCATAGAAAACAGTTTGTGCAGTTGCTTCTTTCCCCCAGTATTTCATACTGGGAAAATTATCTCAGTTCCTAGGGAAATTAGGATTTGTTTGATAAAGCCAACCCTCTGTAAAGCACACACTGGTTCAGGGCAGCTTAGCCGGTAACGCATCCAGAGGTCATCTACAGGACCTCAGTCTGAACCAAGTTCGGGTTATAACCTGACTGGCTCTTCGTCTCAGCTCGGTGTCTCCAGGTCAGGTTATGGATCGCTGCCAAGGCGTTAGGCAAACTTGCAGCAGAGTCGCAGGGTCTGAAGACAGACAACTTCAGTTACAAGCTCTGCCTGTCCTGACCCTGATCCTCCACTTGCACCAACAACCTCTCCTTGTTTAAACGAGGAAAGAAAATCCATGCTGTCTCCAGATCAAAGCCCTCTTTAGTCTTTGTCTTGTGAGGCATCTGGACAAGGAGAAGGAATAAAAAGATGGTTCTGTTTGTTTGTTTGTTTGCTCTTGTTTTGAATAAGGAGTGGAACTCTAGGAAAATATCATAGAAGCTACATTAAATCAGCGGAAAACGGACATTTATGATGCAGTGGCTTTGAAGCCATTGGATTCGTGTGATCAGTGATTTAAGATTTCTAGAAAAGGAACAGAAGGATAGGTCTAAGGAGTGGAACAGACTCAGAGCCATCCCGTTATCACAGCTGGAGGACATTATTCATTTCATTCAATCCAAACAAACAAAGTAAAAAGAGGTTAATTCTTCATCTTCAATTTCACTGTGGTTGGCTGAGATCCAGGGCTGAACTGGTTTCAGTGGAGCATAAACTTCCTACCTCAACACCAGAGTCTGAGGAGACAGTTAAAAGGTGTCAGTGGAGAAGGACCTGCGCTAGACGATGGGTTTGTTGAAGAAAACAGCATTTTTTAATTAAGTCCCCTGAAGAATGTCTCTTGCTTTGCTCGTTGTTTCTTTAACCTAACAGATACCCAGCGAGATCTTTTTGTGTTTCTCCATGGAAGGACTCTCCTTTAATAACCTTCACTTGAGCCTGACTGCTGTATATTATGTAAGTTTACACAAATATAATTTAAACCTGATTATAATTTGGATTTGTTACTCTCATTTAATTTTTTTTTGCCCCTTAACATGTCTGGCAAGAACTATCTTTGGTAACAAATAAGTGCTTGTGGGTGAATCAGTTGGTAGTCACAGAATCATTATCTATAGGAGTGCAAGACAGAACTCCAAAGCCATCATTTGAAACTGAAGTTTGAAAGTTCTATTCTCGAATTATTTTGAAGAAGATTGAGCACTTTTATAGTTGGGTAAGGAAAAAAAGTGCAGAAGAATGTCAGTGATTTTTTTTTTAATCCTTTTTTTTCAAATTTGCTTTTGCTACCTCAGAATTTTCATGCATTTTCTGATGTTTGGAAAGCGGCCAGAGGAAAGAGAAGGCTGTTGTTTAGTCAGACTCGAATCATAGGATCATAGAATAGAATCATTAGGGATTGGAAGGGACCTCAAAAGATCATCCAGTCCAATCCCCCTGCCACAGCAGGATCACCTAGACCAAGTCACCTTCCAAACTGGAGGAAGATACTGACGTTTACAGAATGGACAAGCAGGGAGGAATAAGAAAGTAATTAACGTGAAGCCACCTCTGTCCCTGCAAATAAACCACCCCAAACCCACCAAATAAAAACAAAACAGAAAGCCAAGCCGCAAATACAGCTTCAAATGCTTTAAAACACAAGCAAATGACAAAAAGGCGAGGAGACACTTCAGGGGGTGTTTCGGCAGTAATAAAGTGGGGGACTTCAAGTGACTTGTGGTGCCAAGTATTTTGGGAAAAAAATTGAAACTGGAGCTATAAACGGTGTTAGTATTTCACACTCCCCATAAACTCTTCCCCCACTCCCCTCCAGCATTCTTCACTTGCACGTCTTCTGCTTTGTGCTGTTTCTAATGAAAATGATGTTTGATCTTACAGGGGCACAGGTGCTGCAGTTTAACCAGTTTATACTGGGACACCAAGCAAGGCTCCAGTGTGTCACAGCCCTGGGCAGCCTGAAGCACAGAATCACAGGACATTAGGGATTGGAAGGGACCTCCAAAGAGGTCCAATGCCCCTGCCACAGTGGGGTCACCTAGATCAAATCGCACAGGAACACGTGTCTTTCAGGAGAGCATCAAGCTGGCTGAGAAGCAGGAGATGGAGCTACTGGCAGTAGGTCTGCTTGTCCACCTCTTCAGAATCAGCACAACTCAGAAGGGAAACCGGTAAGGACTGTTGGCAGCCTCAGCATCCTGTGGGAGTCATGTACCACCTCTCTCATCTCTGTACCAACCAAAAGGTGAGTTAGTCCCTATACAAGCAAAAAATGGAGAGACTTCTTAGTTTGGTGATCGTGAGAGAAGAATGGCTGCTGTGAGGGTTTTGTATGAATCCTCATGGAAACCACCAACACTACAACTCAAGTCAAAGCTTGACTAACATGTACTGGGTGCCTCTTCTAATTAGTCCCATCGTTTGCCAGGTTTGGCAGAAAACTGGCTCTCTCAGCCCTGCACCCTTGAGATGGGTGCATTGAGAGCACTGCCAGGTGCATGAGAAGAGCCTGGCTCCATCCTCTTGACACTCACCCTTCACATATTTGTAGACCTTAATGAGGCCACCTCCTCTTCTCCAAGCTAAAGAGACCCAGCTCCCTCAGCCTCTCCTCATAAGGGAGGCGCTCCACTTCCTTCATCGTCCTCGTTGCTCTACACTGGACTCCCTCCAGCAGGAACGTTGGTTTGGTTTTCTTTTTCAGTCCTTCTGCATCACTTGCAATTTTGGATGTGTTCTAATACTACACTAGGGAGGTTTTGCTCTGGGGACCTGACAACAGACCTCATCTGACAGTGTGGGGAGAGAGCTTTAAAACTCAAATCCTAGTTCTGAATGCTGGAAAAAAGCTGTCCAAGAGATAAGAAAAGTGGAGGTAACTGGTGATTCTCTTCAATGTGTTTCATGTCACCCTGAGAATCCACCAGATATCTTATAAAAGACACAAAAATAAAGACAGATATGGATGGCAGGAATCAATGAAAATGAAATATGGTGCAGAACCAGCTCTGGATGATTTAAGATGCCTTCCATAAATTCGAGCTGCACACCTCAGACGAGTTTTCCGTGCGTGTTTTTTACTACACGAGTGGGCACAAAATGCTCCGTAGACAGTCCTGTCATCTCTCCCTATCAGAGTGCAAATCTGTTCATGCTCGAGGCTTCCTGCCTTCTCCTAGAGTGAAAACAAACAGCGGATGATCTTTTCTGCTCACCATCTTGTGTGCCTTAGAAAGTTCCAGAAATAAGTCAGAACAGCAGTATTTCTGTAGATTGGCCTGGCATATTTGTGTGTATTAGGTGAACATGGCTACTTGGAAGCAAGCTGTGCCTATGAGGCCTCTTCATGCTGTTTTGTTGTCTAGAGGCACAACGAGGCCCATTTTTTAGAAGAAAAATGTGCCATGTAATTGCCACTTTGTGATGCATTCAGCTAAAATTATGGGGGAAAAGTGGATCTCGGTTCCCCCTTGGATGCACTGAGCTGTTGTTCCACTCCAGCTCTTATGAGCTCCGCGACGCAACGGTCCTGCTCAGGAAGAGAAAATACCTGAATTACATACCCAAGGGCCACCCGTACCCGCACGCACATACTGAGGAGGTTTGTCAACACCCTGGCTTGAGTCCATGATTCCAAAACTGCCATGGGGAGAAGGATCTATTTGTTTGAAGGGGAAGAAAAACAACGCTGCTAAGGAAGGTGTGAGCCAACAGGGTGAACAAGTGCAACACAAGTGAAGGCACAGCTGGGGCAAGAAATAGTCGGGAGATGTGATTTGGCACTTCAGCTGGGAGATTAGGTTTGATGTGGAGAATAGAAAACCTAAGGCAGCTCTTCCTGCTGTACCACAGAACATTAGGGATTGGGAGGGACCTTGAAAGATCATCCAGTCCAATCCCCCACAGCAGGATGACCTATTCGTTCTAATATGTCAGATGGAGAAATGATGGAGCTAGCTCACATGAGACCAGTTCCAAAATGATGGAGCTAGCTCACATGAGACCAGTGCCCCAAAGGGAAATACTGGGTAGCTCCAAGCCTTCATGTATTGCCATTGAAAGGATAAAAACTGAGGGATGGTATTACCAGCACAATAAGTCACTCAGCAGATCCACACGATGTTCTGTGGCCCCCAGAATGACATTTTAAAAGGATGCAATTGTGGTTTTCATAAGGGTGTTCATCAGGACAAAGATGGCCCTTTGTAAAAGATCTTTGGTGTTGGTGTGGTTGGTTTTTCTGGTTCTTACATGGGCACAATAGAATCACAAGAACAAGCTCTTCTTTATATCATCTAAACACTATAAATAGTTTATTTCTGCAAGAAGAAAATAGAATTATTGCTACAGGCTGCCCAGGGGGGTTATGGAGTCTCCTTCTCTGGAGATGTTTAAAACCCACCT
Source organism: Rhinopomastus cyanomelas (assembly GCA_013400115.1). Classification (NCBI taxonomy): domain Eukaryota; kingdom Metazoa; phylum Chordata; class Aves; order Bucerotiformes; family Rhinopomastidae; genus Rhinopomastus; species Rhinopomastus cyanomelas. The sequence goes on from VXBP01009719.1 coordinate 827,672, forward strand.
GGAGGTGTTCCTGTGTGACTGGATCTAGGTGATCCTGCTGTGGCAGGGGGATTGGACTGGATGATCTCTTGAGGTCCCTTCCAATGCCTAATGTTCTGTGATTCTATGAAGGGATGGAGCGACCTTGCTCATGCCGGTCTTTCTATCAACAGTTTGTGCATTTGTGGTGGTTTTGCCTTCTCACTTTTTCTGCCTACTTCACCATTCTCCTTTGACAGACACTGGGAAATGAGTCCACCAGGTCTACCGTCTTCCCCAAAATGGCACTGGACTGGCAGGAGGTGCATTTTGTTCCTGCAGGATGTTAGGATTTGGAAGAGAACCCATACCTATGGACTGAAGATTGAAGAACGGTGCGCAAACCTCCAACTTAAATTTCATTCAGCTGTTGCTGTTCTGTTTCTTCCAGCATTGGGGTGAAAATTCAGAATTTAAAATCTTTCAAAAAAGGAGATGCCTTGAAAATCTGTAGCTTTGAAGACATCACCATAACCATTTTCCAACAAGTGCTGAAGCAAAACGTTCTCTGTTGGAAGCACAATCTGAATATTTTGTGTTTGAGGACAGGATAGTATTTTAAATGAAGATATTTGAAAATTCTTTGTTGGAATGATAAATTTTTTATTTCATCATCTCTGAGAATTTACATAGAGGCCTGTAGGCACAGCAGCATCTTATTGCACTGTAAAGGGAGAAGGAATCTCTGCACGTGGCAACTCGTGCCAGAGGATTCGTGATTTTAAACACAAAATATTAACATTTAATCAGAACAGTGAAGTCAAACTGGAACAGGAACATTTGGCAGATGATACATAAATAAGTGTAAAATGGAGTAAGACTACATTCTACAACCTGTCGTCTGCACCGTACTCAGAGCTGGTACAACTTCCAAGCTGTTTCAGCTGAACTGAAATGATTTTTTTTTCCATAAAAAATGAAGGGTTTTTTTCCCCTGAAATTTTGCAGCAAGTTACAGTACATTTATTTCATACAAAAGAGAAATTCTCCCCAGTACAGAATCGAGCTCAAAGCACATTCTCATCTCTGGTCACAAGACATCCGACCTACACATCATGTAGACGTGAAGTACCAGGAGTCTGGGTGCGCCCACTGGAAAGTTTTCCGGATGGCTGGACTCTGCCCAAGAAAAAAGACACCAATAAACCTCTCCAGTGAAAGAACTGATCTTTAATAAACAGAGACAATCACAGAATCATAGAATCGTTAGGGATTGGAAGGGACCTCAAAAGATCATCTAGTCCAATCCCCCTGCCCCAGCAGGATCATCTAGACCAAGTCACACAGAGAGTCCAAAGAAGGTGACTCCACTACCCCCCTGGGCAGCCTGTTCCAGTGCTCAGTCACCCTCATTGTGAAGAAGTTCCTTCTCATATTTATGTGGAACCTCCTCTGTTCCAGCTCACACCCATTGCCCCATGTCCTATCACTAGATGACACTGAGAAGAGCCTGGCTCCATCATCCTGACACCCACCCCTCACATATTTATAGTGAGGTCATCCCTCAGTCTCCTCTTCTCCAAGCTGAAGAGACCCAGCTCCCTCAGCCTTTCCTTGTAAGGGAGGTGCTCCACTTCCTTCACCAACCTGGTTCCTCTACAGTAGACTGCCTTCAGCAGCTCCATGTCCTGAGGGGCCCAGAACTGGACACAAACTTCTCTAACTACCTGCCACTTGCCAAATATGAGGAACAAGCTCACCTTCCACTCGTTGTCATCGGACAGCAGCGGTAGGCATGCTTTTTTTGGCAGGGAGGATGGCTTGAGCTGTCTGCCAGTAGTGTCACCAGCCACATCAAGGAATACTTAAGCTCAAATTATTTTTCATATTTCACTAGACAAGGTTTCTGATACCTCTTGTTCACAGGTGGTCAGTTCAAGGACTCATTAAAAGTTACACAAGTTTCCTATTGATAAATACGTGGAAATTATAGTCAAACTGTCTGGAGAAGTCACAGCCATTAAAGAACATGGGCAGCATTAAAGGGAAATAACAAATGATTATTTAATGAGATGACTAGCCTTGCTATTGTTGCTTTATTTTTAAGTGATGCTGAAACGAGCTCCCTGGTGTTTGTAGTTCCTGGCTATCTTTTTTCTTCTCCTCATCATGAATTCTTTTTTTCTCCATGCTAATCAGCCAACGTGCTGTGTGTTTGGAAGGCTGATTTATATACTTCATTCCCTTTGGGTTTAAGGGCTACTCATAGGGCTACCCAAAGGCTTAGGCAATGGGTAAAGTCAAGGACACACCTCACGACCGCTGCAACGCACACTCACGTGCGGAGTTGATGTGACCGCTACACCTCCAGGTGAAAGTTCATCGAGGGTTTCCATAAATCCAATGGGCGATGTGCCAAATCAGATTAGAGATGACTTCACATTATTGCACAGTCCAATGAAAACATCATCTGCTAAGCTCCTTCTGGTGGTGACTGGAAGCAGGTAGCTGATATTAGCAGGTGTTTGTCTCAGAGGCAAAGAGAAGGCAGGAACACTTGCTTATGCCTGTGCAGGAAGTGGGAGCAGCTATCGTAACTTCACCCGTGGCGATGTCTTCAGCGCAAAGGCAATTTTAAGAGCCCTGTTGTGTCCTACTCTTTTCTCTGCCTTTGATTACATTACATTAAATCTCACCCTGGCTTATACTCCCAAACACACCATTCATTCAAAGTTCTGTGTAAATTTCTCTAACTGTACTTTCATATGCTGCCTAATTCCTGACACTGTCTTTTCAGAACCGCATTAATGAACGGAGCAGCTGGATTTCTCCATCTGAGCCGTGCCTGTTTTATTTATGCACACATTTTTCTTTCAAACCTTGACCTGCAAGGAAACAAGGAGGAAAAGTGAATGTTGATACCTACATCCTGACACTTACATCACAATAATTCAATATGTTTGTATTTGAGAATAAAGCAAAATGACTTTGTTGTTGGTGGTGTTGTTCCATGAGGCAGCCGTCGAGGAAGCCTTAAAGGGGCAGGTGCATCTGCAACCTGTATTTGTCTTCTTCATATATGTGGTTAACTAATTGTCTCTCTTTTCAGCAGGGCTCAATCCTGTGTCTCTGGACACAAGCAAAATCCGATTCTGATGCCATCACTGAACTTGATGAGCATCCGATTCCGTTAGTCATCTTCTTGAACTCAACAGTCCAGCTTCTCCAAAGACCTAAATCAGCATAGCCCATTCCCATAGTCAAAAAGCCAACCTCAAGGGATGAGTTCTGGAATGAAGTCCTGCATGGTAAGAGTAAGGAAGCCTGAATCATAATGTCCTAAAATTGTATGAATCATCCTTATCCATAAAGCCTTAAAAACATGAAGTGGGAATAAGAACTTCTGGAACAATTACCTGTGTTATTCTTATGTAACACACCCTCACACAGTGTGATCTGTAGCTCTGTTCAGGTGTAGAAATGAATGAATATATAGGTAAAACATGTGGAAGCTGATATAATTACATATATATATATAAACATGCAGAAGTCTATACAATTAAATATATATACATATATATAACATGCAGAAGTTAATACAATTGCTTTAAAGCATTTAACCCATTTAAAGCTTGTCTACTTTGCTTTAGAGTGGTCAGGATTCATAATTCCTAGAGAGCAGATGTCATTCTCGCTGTCACTTGGGAACAATCCTACACGTTAGTGGGGATTCGGAAATGGTGGATGTTGCAGGCTGACACTCCTCTAAGTGAGATGTACGACAGATGCAAATAAACGGTGCTGCTACAGCAGCCTGTCTGGATGGACTTTGCCTCTCTGAGCTGCCATTAAAAAGTGTGCTTAGCCTCATTGCAGAGCGGACCTGACTTCACGCTGCCCGCTGGCCGGTCATCTGTGACTGTCCCGGAGCCACAGCGCGGTAACGTTTGCAAAAAGCTGAATGGAACAGCCTGACTGCAAGATCCAGCCCAGAAGTGATCGAAAGCAAAATGCTGGAGTCATAATAAAGGAGCAGTGCCCAAGTCTTAATCCTCTCATGTCAGCAAGGAGGAATGATGAATTTCCACAGTTGGTGTGCAAAAGCGATGTCCCCAACCACGGCCCTGGCAATCAGTCAGACCTCAGAGTAAATTAATGCAGTCTACAGCTGTTCTGAATTTTGCCAAAACAAAAAAACATTCAGAAAAAAAAGAAAGGAGAAGCATGTATCCCATTTCTGGCATGATTCTCGTTTGCTTGTTCTCCTTCTGGCTCGCTGCCATTTGCCTTCCAGTGACTGTGTTAAAACAAGGAGGCATGGAAAACATCTCTCATCTCTGCTTCTCCCAGATCTTTAATAGAGCAGTGGTTGGGGAACACATGCAGAAAGTGAGAGATTGGATTTTATTCTCTGCAGGCTGAAGGCAAAACAGACTTCAGAGCTCCTTTAGGAAGCATCCAGGATATGGCTGTTGTCACTAAAGCCATGGCCAGCGGTCTTCAGTGCGTAGCAGGGGTATGGAGCTTCTAGACCAGCAACGAGGACACAGTAGCTCTCCTCAAGTTACACTCCTGGGTCAGGAGCCCATCCCCTAGCGTCTGTAAGTTACAGAGTAAACTACTCAGTTCAACATTGTTGCCTTCTCTAGAAACACAGTTAATCCAGTGCTGAGTGTTTGCAAAAGACTAACAGGACGCAGAGTGAGGAAACATTGTAAAAATAGAGTTCTACTCCTTGCAGCTACTTCCAACAGTGCTGCCCATCAGTGAAAGTGGGAAAGGTCCGCTGAGGTAATGCAGCCCCCACCAGCCACAGAGGTAGGTTCATGAGGAGCAGGATGAACTTTATAAACACTTTGAATCTTTGGCCTTTAAGCAGCATCGCCAGCAACAGGTTCACATCAGGATAGTGGCATTAGCCAAGACAAGTTTACAAATCCCTGAGTGTGCTTCCATCATCCTGAGCTTGAGATATCTGTCAGTCTATAGCAGATGCTGCTGTTCCTGTGCGTGTGTCATGTTACTGAAACCCCTAGATAATGATTACGACCGATTATACAAGATGCCATGTTCCTTAATCATATCACTTCCATTTCTGCTGAACGGCAGTGACAAGGTTTTGAAAGGAGAAGATCACAGCTGTCCAATCACAAAAAAAATCAGATAGAGCAGACAGTGTTTGCAGGCAGGAGATGATGCTAACCTCAAAAGTAGCCTTCGTGCTGTTGCTTTTTGCACTCTTCCTAACTGAGCTGAGCCCTCGGTCATCCTCTCTCTTTGGCATCGCATCTGAAATGGAGGTGGTTGGTGCATGAGCGAGTGAATCTCTGATTAACTGTTTTTCACATCTTGTTTACAATTTTCTGTTGCCTAAGTGAGAATCTGAGTGGTCTGGGTTTTTTTTCCCTCCTCACCAAGATTACAGGAGTACCAGCGACTGGATACCAGTTCTGATGCAGACAGCTGGAGTGAGAAAATCCCCTCCTCGCCCCAGTGGTAACCCCAGCTCTAAGCTGAAGACATTCCCCTCCTTTATATGCTGGCTCATTTTGGAGTCTCTCTTGTGCAGAGCCTGCCAACTGTCCTGAATTAAATGCAGTGCGTTTCGATATGAGTTGCCGCCCACTAATGACTGAGCAAAACCAGTGTATTCATTTAAGGAAAGAGTTCAAGCAGGGTTCTGGAACGAAGAGCCACGAGCTCTGCTAACAAAGCTATCTAGTTCAGCGCACGCTCTGAACTCTGCCAAAGAAAGAACCTTCTGCTTGTAAGCAGTTATAATGTAGTGCTACCCTACTTAAGAGTTTTTAGTGGGGAAGTCAGACATAATTACTGTTTGACACAAGGGTGTTTTTTTTCCCTCTAGCTCTGCCAGCGTTCTATTTTAAATATTTAAGAGCATAATTTAAAACTTAAATTGATCTTTTCAATAGACCCGATCCTGTTCTCAGAGGGAGCCGTTTGTGTCATTGTTCAAGTGTTGATCAGCACAGTGTCACTGTTCCTCCTTCATCAGAACGTGTCCCAGCAGATCTATAATTCTTTTTCTCTTCTGATGGCAGAGCTCTGACACGGCTGTAGTTTGACCCAGGTTAAGCAGATTTAGCTAAATGCATAAATTGTTCACATTCTGCCATCTGAAAGACACGGGCCTCGAGCCGATGTTGGGAACACCACCGACAGTCCACCCAAAGAAGAAAGTAATGGATATACACAACCTGTCAAAGATTCGTGAGTCTGGACACAACTGTCTGACTCCTGATCGTCTGAAGGATGAACCACAGGTTGAAATGATGTGTAAGAATGTTGTGGAAGTTTAAATGATGGTGCATTCTGGCATCGACGCTGATTTAAAGCAAACCTGAAGGATACACAACTCTCCCAAAACATGCTTCTAATTTCCTCTCAGTTTTTCTGGCCCATTTCCACCAATAAAATCACAGGAAGAGTAAGCCCCTAAGCCAACTAATAAGTCAAATGGTCTTGACGGTATGAACCACAGACCCAACAGGATGCCAATGACCCCTGGAGGCAAGGTCCATCCCTGTGGATTTTCTGCACCGTTACAGGGAGCCTGGTTTCCAGTGCATTCCTATCTTTTGGTGGGGCTCTGCTGTCTCTGGGTACCTGCATTGTCTTTTCAGACTAATTTGCATCTTTGTGCAAGGGAATGATATTTAAGGATGTAGACAGACTGGAGCGTGTCCAGAGGAGGACCACTGAAATGATCAGAGGAATGGAGCATCTGTAGTATGGGGACAGACAGAGACAGTTGGGGCTGTTCAGCCTGGAGAAAAGAAGGCTCCAAGGGAAACTGCTTTTGACCTTCCAGTACCTGAAGAGGGCCTACATGAAGGCAGGGGAAGGTCTTTTCAAGAGGGTTTGTATGGATAGGCCAAGGAGCACTGGGTTCAAGCTGGGAAAAGAGAGATTTAGGCTGGATATTAGAAAAAAGTTCTTCAATGTGAGAGTGGTTGATGACTGGAATGGGCTGCCCAGGGAGGTGGTGGGATCCCCATCCCTGGAGTCATTTCATGTCAGCTTGATGAGGCTCTGAGCAGCCTGACCTAGGTAGAGTTGTCCCTGTGTCGGGAGGTTGGACTAGATGACCTCTAGAGGTCCCTTCCAGCCTAGAACAGTCTATGATTCTATGATTCTACTCATGTGGCAGCACTTAAGGAAAGAGAGCTGAGCTCTGAAAAAATCATTAATTTCTTCCTTAATCTATCACTTGAGGTTTATTAGGTGTTAAATGAATAGCTCAGCGAGCTTCAGTCTGCAGGATTTTCTGTTCTGTATAAGTTTTAGAAGAATCCTTTTCAGGAAATGTCCAAGTCATGATGGAAACATCTGATTTAAACAATAAATGTAGTTTGTGCTAAGGTAAGTTATACCCTCCTGCATGCGGTAGGATGGTTGCCTAGGGTCTGTCTGGACCGCCTCAGATGACATCTATGGCCCATATGTAACCACATGTGGCATAAATTAAATGGAAATATAAAAGAGAAAGCGATAAACATATAATTAAAACCAGCACAACAAATGCTTGTGCTCATTCATTTTAATGACCCTATTCTCTAGTTTACAGAGCAGTTGCAGATCCGTGTTGTAATAGCCGTGTTGACCGCATGCCATAAAACACATCAGGGTAGGCTGGGTCCAAATTATTCAATACTTGGAATAAATCCATCCCATTAACTGGATAAATATGCAGGTCATCTAGTGATAGGACAAGGGGCAACGAGTATGAGCGGGAACACAGGAGGTTCCACATCAATATGAGAAGGAACTTCTTCACAGAGAGGGTGACAGAGCCCTGGAACAGGCTGCCCAGAGGGGTTGTGGAGTCTCCTTCTCTGGAGATGTTTAAAACCCACCTGGATATGTTCCTGTGTGAATTGCTCCAGGTGACCCTGCTGTGGCAGGGGGATTGGACTGGATGATCTTTCAAGGTCCCTTCCAATCCCTGATGTTCTGTGATGCTGTGATTCTGTGACTTTGGTGACAGTGCTGGGGAGTGGTGTGTTATCATTCAGCAGCAACGCTAACTAGCAGGACCCGACCAGAAGTAATGCTGCTGCCTTTTACTAAGAAACAAACAACCAAATAAAATATGTATTCAGCTTTTAAGATCTCATAACTATGTCTTCCCTCCTAGGATCTCCAATTTGAACTGAAAAGGAGATTGTGGCCTTGAGAGCCTCAATTCTGATGACTCCTTCTGCAAGCCTAATAGAAGGTATCAGTCATTTCACCATATGTTTGTGTAAATGAAATCTTCATATATTGAAGGTCAATTTTAGTTGAACTACTATAATCAGCAAGAGTCAAAGTTCCTTTACTATCAAAATTGTCCATGCTCTGACTCTGTTTATGTTCTGTGGTTAACCCTGAGCCATGCTGTGAACGTCACCTGAAGGGAGGACACTGAATTCACGTTACGCTATAACGACCAAGTCATCTCGGTGTTGATTTTCAGCTGGGCAGAGCTGCTGGCCAGCAAATCTAAGACTTCTTTAAAATTATTTGAAATTAATACTCTCCTGAAGTGCTTCCTCTCACCTCGGAGTAAGCAGCAGGTCACCTGAAGTCTGCAAACAGCTTTTAGTTATAGTTCTATGAAATATTTATTATTGCTCCTGCATATATTTCTTCAGGTTGAAAGATGGTTGCACAGAACCGGAGCAAGTATTGATATTGAGACGCGCTTTGAGGTTCGCGCCGGAGAAATCACACGATAATTAAATATTTACTGCAGTCTGTGATCAGAATGCTCCTTCCACTGCGGGCTGGCTGGCTCTCCCAGGCGTGCAGCCCTGCCTCACCGTGCTGAAAGCTGTCACGCTGGGCCCACCGCGAGGAGGATTTGTGTAAGCAGCTCGCTGCTCGCAGCTGGAGGATGAGAAGCCGCACTCAGGCCGCCCCGCTTCTGCCACCTCAGCCGAGAGGAGGGCGAGCTGAAGGCGCGCAGGCTGCTTGGCGAGGACCGCCGGGGCAAAGCCTGCCAGGAGACCCGCTGGCTAAGGAGCTTACAGACTGCACCTTCAGAAGGTGCATTCCCCTCGGGAAGAGGGAGTGGAATAGCATTAGGCAGACAGTCACACTGTTCAGTATAACACAGGGTACTTGGCTGGGATGTGGGTGCTGCCATCGCAAGCTAGAGCTCTCTGCAGACAGAGCGCACCCAAACTCAAGTTCAATTTCATTAAGCATCCACGTGCCTTCGATAACATGACCTCTGGAGTGCTGTGGAAAAGACTGAGGGTGTCTCATGGTTTGTGACCCTTACCCGCAGAGCAGAAGGGACACGCACAGCCCTCTGTCACACCCAGCCGGGGACGCCTTGAGGAAAGCATGGAGCAGAAACCGTGGTGAAAGATGCAGCAAGCAGCTAAAGGATACTTCATCCAGCTGCGACCTGAAGGCAGTCATCAGCTGAAAACATGCTGGGTTCAGCCATAAAGGACTCTCAGGCATTAACTGTAGTGCCAGCACTGTTACTTATGGAAAAATGTGTTTTTGAGAAATGTTGTCTGATATTTTTAATAATAAATGAATCACAACTGAAGTGGTGCTTGTGAGGCAGTCAACGCATTTCACATCCAGAAAGTGCTCTGCTGAGCAGACAGCCAAGGATACGTGTTCAGAGCCAGGGCTTTCTAGACACAGTGCTGGCAATGGAGATGGCAGAGCAGCTTTATTAATGTTCTGCAGCTCCAGAAGTTGTAAATCTGGTTCATCTCCTTGATTTCTTCTGAAAGTTTCCCTTCTCTGCCTCTTCCATTTTCACTACAACTATAAAACAAGAACTTGGTAATTTGCACTGAGGGATGAAAAAGCAAATCAGTGTGATGCTGCCAGCCCCAGATCAGGGCAAGGTCAGGCTGGATGGTGAGGACTTTGACCTGGAGGCACTGGCAGAGCCGCTCATAACATGAGTACCGGCTCATTTTTAAAGAAGAGGTTTAATTCAAGAGAACATTCACACTGGTTGGCTCAGAGACGTGTTAAAGCAGGGCACACGGAGCTGCCAAAAGTCGGAAGCAGGGGAGGAGATGCACAGCAGTGTCACACTGCTTACTCCAGTGGAATGAGTTCTGATTCTGATCTGTGTAAATAAGATTAGAGCGAGTCCAAGTCTTATCTCTCTGGAAGTGCGTATCTGGAGATGACTTAAAAATAACCGTTTTGAGTCCCTGAAGCAGTCCTGCACCGAGATAGAGTCTGAGGGACTTACTGAATGAAGTAGAGAGAAGATGTACAATGGAAAGTGAAAACTAGATATAGAAATAATCAAGGATGTGCAGGCTGGAAGGGTTTTTCCTATTCATGATCATTCTGTTCCAGCAAAAAGTAATTTTAACTTCTGGATTTCTTAAATGTGGTTTTTTTTCCCCAACGCCATTCCTCCTGCAAAAATTCTTCACTTACCAAAGGATATGTTGATTTTAGGACTGATTACCTAGTTCTGAGTTCTAACTTTCTTTTCAAAGTTTCAAACTGCATGGCATTCCAGGAGGATTTGGATTGCAAGCCACGTGCCAACAAACAAACATTCCCCACGTAGGGCTGAGAGATGGTACTAGACACACAGGACACACTCCTCAAAGCCTCGTTTCAAAGCAGTTCAGGCTGATCTTTCTTTATTTTTTCCCCAGAATAGCTGCACTAGAGAAAAGGCAGTGTCAGGCAGTCTATAAATAGAACCCCACAGTATGAACTTTTGAACTGTGAAATCTGGGGGATGTAATCTTCCTGCTAAACAGAGGCTTACAGCAGATATTAAATGCCCTGGTAGGAGCTTCGCCAGTGGTTGAACTGTCTATTAGAGGGACAGAACTGGTGACTCGTTGTTAGCACTGTCTGCTGGCGTGGCAGCATTAAGGTTGTTTCAGAACCCCTCGTGGAGCAAGTTGGTCTGGCTGCTCTTCTGTGGGTGTCTTTGTGCACAACTGGACCACAGCCAGATGGCTTCCCAGCATTAGATGCTGAAAAATGTAGAGACATGAAAAAAAAGTCTTTGCATGGAGAGAAGTGATTCTGCTCCTCTGCCCTGGTGCAACCTCACCTGGAGTATTGGATCCTTTATCATAATGTGAGATAATATTATATCTTAACATGAGGATATAGCTCCAATATAAGAAGGATGTGGACCTGTAGGAGCCACAAAAATAGAGCTGGAGCACCTCTCTTGTGAAGACCAAGTCATGACCAAATGCCCACAGCCATCGTGCCGTATGGAGAAGCTGAGACGTGGCCTGAGCAGTCTGTGGGGAACCTCCCAGCCAGCACTGGGCTCCAGGTACTGATAAAATGGCACGTGCAACACTTTACTTGCTGGTAGCACCCAGATGTGTTTGGACTGTTTTAGCCATAAATGTTTTCAAAAACCATCATGGCTGTAAACTGGACTAGAAACACATAAAGACTCTGAACCCAAGAGCTGGGATTCTGAGAAGAACTGCTAGTGTTGTGTTGATATTCAGAAAAATCACATCAGCAAGTGGTTTTACAGGGACTGGAGAAAACAGGGATGCTGCAGGCAAACTGGGCAGGAGTGCCCAAAGCAAGGTTTCATAGTGGAGTGGAGGTCCCTCCATCTGGGGCTGGATACCAAGTGGAAACACCTGTTGCTTCCTCTCACAGGTGCCATCTGGCTGGGTGTGGGTCTTTTCAGCCATGTCCCCACCCTACCCTTCCATAAAAGAGAAGGAATGGAGGCAGCAGGGTTTTGCCCCACAGTTGCTTGCATTCAGGAGGGAGCATCACCACCCTGCTAGCAGCCAAACCCCACAGCCTCCATGCCTCCCCTGTTACGGAAGGGTAAGTCTGCTTTTCTTTTCCAATAGTCTTCAACATGAGGATCTGCAAGTATTTCAAAGAAAGGTAGCCTTCCCCCAATGCCTAGTCCCATCCATGGGACACGTGAGTAACCTACAGACTGCCAAGATCTTTGGTTCCTCTTGGTTGTGTGATGAGTTGAGTGTGATAGTGTTCTGCTTGCAGGCTCTGGGAAGGGCAGACGGGGTGGTGCTGAGGAATCTTCCAAAGCCAGCACAGCTCTGAATTCTCCCTTCCTTCTGCTGTCTGTCCATATGTGGTTGTGGAGGTAGATCTCAGTGTGTGATGAACTTTAATCCCTGATGGCTGGCACCCAACCTGCTGCAGATGAGGTTGTTGGCTCTGGAGGCTCCTGCTGTGGCAGATACAACACCCCACTACTTTTTCAAGCTGTCTCTGTCTTAACCATGATTTCTTTGCTCTCTTGCTAAATGTTGACTTGATGTGTTTGACTTGTGTTTTCTGTTGCCCATTGCCCGCTCGGTGCTGTGGACCATCATAGTGTTTGCAGTGGCTCTGTGCTATGGAGATGTGTGACTTGTCCTGGCAGCAAATGCATCTGCCACCCTCATGGTCTGCAGCTCATAATGGTCATGAACCTGTCTTAGAAGAGGCATTTTCTTATGCCGTTCTTACTTTACCTTTGTAAACTAAAGCTTCTTGATGAAGACCAGTCGGGAGTAAGGACCTTCACCACATTGTGTAGGTGGGCCAAGCAAGGACTTCTGTCTGATACAACAGTGTCCTCTGGGTGCTCAGTTTGCTCACTGGACTACAAGTGGAAAACAAACCAGATGTTCCACCATCCTGCCCACACAGAAGTGTTGGAGCTTAGTCTGGGCTTGACAGACCTCTGAATTATGGGTCCGAGAACTGGCTGCTGTTCTCCCCAGTGAATCTGCCGTGTAAATTGCTAGAGACAGGGGTTTCACTTACTCTTCTTCAGCAGATAGACTAATGTATTGATTTTTTTGGCCCTCTTTCTTTTTAAACACGAAGGAAAAATTCGAATAAAACCTAATTACGTCTGTGTTTCGGAACAGTTTTGGAAATTGCCGAGCAATCAATATTAAGTACACTTTATGCAATTTAGAGACACATTCTGTGCAGACGTGTGCTTGATAGAGCTTTGATTTTCGTGTCATTTAGGCTGAAAAGTAGGGTAATGTGGACTTTCCAATTAGCTCACATTAAGTCAGTGGTCTTCCACCTGAATATTTTTAATAGCTTGGTTTTTAAAAGCGTGGGTGTGTATGTCCAAAGGACACAAATGAAAAGGAAGACAGTCTTTTTTTCCAGAAGGATGAAAGACAAGAGGATTAATCCAGAGTTTGAGACTCTGTGAGAAATCCAGGCGCACGGGCCAGTGCTGCAGGGAGAGCTGCTACTTGTGAAACTGTCACTTGTTAATTAAGTTAATGTCCACGGAGCTCTGCAAATGTAAAGCTCTGCGTAAGTGCTAAGTATTATTATTAATGATGCCAGTTTTGACAGGTTTACTGGAATAGGCTTTGCAGTACAGTATAAGCTAATGTTCTAATGCTTTCCTCATTTACAATGGAACTGTGAAAAATAAGAAAGTGGGAATAGAAGGCCAGCAGAGGCCAACAGAGTAGATGGAGTCCATCATTTGGTGTTGGCTGCCAGCACTGCCTGGGAAGAAGGTTAAATCAAAGATAACATGGGGCTGTCTCACCGTCTTCTAGAGCCCTTCAGGGAAAACCTCAGGTGGGCTGCACCAGCTTATTGTGACTTTCAGTTGTCCTGTTAGGAGATCTGTTGGCCCTCGCTAGATGCAACACAAAGCATTGCAGCCATATGGCTGGTGTGTCCCTCCTGTCACCTATAGACTCATTCCTGTCACAGATTACAGGAGGGGAGTGGGGTAAGATGTCAGCCCTGTGTACCCTAAGAGTGCTTTCTCTGAAGGAAATCCCTGCTGGCCAATTAAACCGGTTTGTGGCCCTTGCCTTTCTTGCACTAAAGGGTTGCAAAAGGAAAGAGATGTTTCTGGTGTGGGCTGTGCTGGTATTAGTGCCTGAACTGGTGCAGAGAGCTGGTCAGTCCTGTATACAAAAGCACATATGCACAGAGTGAATGAACTGTCTCTCTCAGTTCATGGGTCCTTCTCATATTTATATGGAACGTCCTCTGTTCCAACTCACACCCATTGCCCCTTGTTCTGTCACCAGATGACATTAAGAGTCTGGCTCCATCCTCCTGACACCCACCTCTCACATATTTATAGACATTAATGAGGTCACCCGTCAGTCTCCTCTTTTCCAAGCTAAAGAGATCCAGCTCCCTCAGCCTTTCCTCATAAGGGAGGTACTCCACTTCCTTCATCATCTTTGTGACCCTCCAGCAGCTCTATGTCCTTCTTTAACTGAGAGGCTCAGAACTGGACACATACTCCAGATGTGGTCTCACTAGGGCAGGGTAGAGGAGGAGAACCACCTCTCTTGATCTGCTAACCACCCCTTTTCCTTTAACAACCGTAGGTGATGCTTTTCCTCCGAGCCAAGCTATGAAATCTGACCTGTAGAGGGGACAGCCTGATATTCAGGTGTTTTGCCTAGATGCTGTATAAAATTTCTTTTTCATTACTTGGCTTAATTCTGGCCTCGATGGCTTCTAACACCACAAAGTACAGAAAGAAGCCCACAGAATTCAAAACTCAGCTGCCTGTATGCATCCATGTGTCTCCTTTCAAACTTCATTTCCTAGAAAGTCGAGTTCAATGGGGTGGATGTCCTCCTGGCATGGTGAGAGCAAGGGTCTGTTGAGCTTAATTGCTGCAGGAGAAAGTGCTGGTTTCTTTTGCACTTTGGCTTGGTTCTGCTAATGTGTGGAGCGCGCACGTGCACGCACACCTACGATCAACGGTTCCAGCCGCTCTGCTGCCTAATTAAATTCATTTACTGGCTGGCAGACACACCACCTTTCGGTGCCATGTGGATCCTGATTGTGCTGGGAGATCCTCAGGGCCAGGGTTTTTGTTGTGTGTTAGAGGGTGAGTTGTTGTATCCCCATTTAATATGAACTTTGGTGTTGTGCTCCATTAGTCAAACACTAAGCATGGATGATGTGGTTGCTCAGGGGGTCTGGGAGATAATCCTTTCAAAACAACAGCAGCAAGGGAGGTGGACTCTAAAAAAATTATTTCCTTGACTTTTACCGGGTCTTCAGTCAGTCACCATAGAGTTGGGGTTGGTCAAAGGCTACTGGGAACCAGCCAGGACTTGGTCTTTCTCGTGCATCCAGTTTCATATTGGACAGTGATGTAGTGTTGTGAGAGCAGTGCACTTTATACAAGATGAATCAGTGAGCTGGGTCGGAATGACTGTCTGGAATCAACGCTTTCATCTGTCAAAACACCTACAAAAATTACTGCTCCCCTCTGCAGACTGGTAACAAGGAATGGTGAGTTGCCCATTGGCCACCAGACAGGTGTTAGTCAATGGTAAAGTAGTCTTGAAGCATCTTAAAGGCAGTTTTGAACCTCTGCTACTCAGGCTGTAAAGAGCAATTTCCATCCTGGCCTCCTCTGAGGTCCTCATCTGCTGATACTCCGGTGCCTCCTGACTCTTGTTTACAGGGTAGCAGTACTGGGATTTGTGGATGGAGCCGGTCCACATCATCAAGAGTTTGCAATCTATTCCCCACGCAGGGAAGAAGTCAAAGCAACACAATAGAAAGACTCTAGCTGTTGCTGGACTTCTAATGCAGCGTGGAGAGATCTAAAACTGCAAGGTCCATCACTGCATATTCATACTGAGGCTGAATTAAATAGAATCTGCACTGAGATCCGAGTCTTTCCAGGCACAACCTTAAGTCACACCCTTATAGAAACAAAAGGCAAATCTCTCACTCTTTTCTGAAGTGCAGCAATGGGCTGTGATCCTAAAACAAGTCTATGGACATATGCTTTGGGTGCTCTAGTTACTGAATACGATGCAGCGAGTACATTGACCCTGTCATGAAAGCACAAATAGTCAGAACAGAGTCCTGAAGGCATCGCTGTCTATTATAAATCAGTGAGAATAATTCATGCTATAGATTTCCCAGTGCTGAAAAGCCCCTCATCCAGCACAGTGTAAATGTATATCACATCTTATAGATTGTTTTTCTCTTTCTTGGTATGAGTCAGCCTTAAAGAATCTTGTGAGAGGAGAACAATGCTCTGTGCAGACAGTCCCCTGAAAGCCCTCACAAATAGGAGGTGGGATGGAAAGATGTTATTTAGTGCAGGATGGTTTTAACAGCTCCAGTCACACCTTTGTTATTAAGTTGGGCACGTGTTGTGTAAGAGCCAACAGTACGCCTGTATGGAGAGCACACAGGGGCTGTGTCTGGAACCAGGCTGAAAATGCAAATAGGACTTTCTTTTCTGGTTTGGTTTCTCAACACAAGTTAGAGCAGCTTGCACCAACTGGTAAAGGCTGCAAAGGGCCATTTTGCCAGCTGGGAGGTGCAAGAGTGTAATAATGCTGCTGGCTCCTTGCCTGTGCCAGCCACAGGGAGGAGGGTGGCAGAGAAGCCAATGTATGTCTCGGTGCCACTGAAGAGGAGAGATTTTTCCACAAACCAGGCTTAGAGACAGCTTGGAGCACTTGGGAGTGGGGCATCGCTTGTCTCAAGTACCCAAAGACCTGCCGTGACACGTTCATGCTGCGACTCCCCATATACTTCATATCACTTGGAGATTTCTAAACCCTGAACAAAAATCTCCCATTACATCCAGCTGACTTAAGTCAGGGAGTGCTGTCTGCTGTGGAGTTGTCTAGGTTCTCATAAACAGCCTTGGAAGGGAAGGAGTTAACTGACCATCATCAATTACAGCATCAGAGGGGGTGATTAGGACTGAAATTGCAGGGAGGTTTTTAATTTAGCCGAGTAGAGGAGACGCCCCCAGCTTAGCCAAGCTCATCAGATCATATACTTCTTACTGCTTCATCCGCTTACCATGCGCTGCCACTCAGAGCTGTTGTGCACGGAGAGGGCACTGAGCAGACACCGGGCTAGAACATTATTCCCCTGTCCAGAAATCCACCTGCGCCCCGCCGTCGCCTCGCCCGCTGCGGCAGAAGTGCCTCGCAGGCAAAATTCTTGTGAAGACCCCAAATCGGGAATCAACTGGCAAATTATGTAAAGGAAGAAATGACACAGTGTTAAAGCTTGACGTGAGCTAATTTGTCTGCCTGGGTTGTTTTTTTTTTCCCCCCTCCCTCAGCAGAGTCTTATTGAAGTAGCTGGGATTATTTGTTAGGAGTAAAGTTGCAAACAGGCTTGTGTGTTAGGATCAGAGGTGAATCAGCTGGATGCTTGTACTTGGCCTGGCTCTGCCGTGTATTCAGCAGAAATGAGGGGCTCAAAGTGCAGTGTATGGACAGCAGTAACTTCTCTGGCATGTTCTCATGGGAAATTGGTTAGTTAGAGCAATCTGATCATCTCCTTTGGAAAGGAGAGAGAACTTCAGCCATGAGAAGCAGCTGGAGGGGAAAGGGCTCTGAACCCTGGCACAAAGCCTTTGGGCTGTTGCAGTCAGGAGCAGCCCCTGCTCTGCTGAGCATCCCCCAGGGTGGGTGCAGAGGCTGCCTTGCTGTGGGGACCATGTGTGGTTGGGCATATGTTGCTTGGGAGGGCTGTGAAAGGCAGGAGAGGAGAGAAAAAGAGGGGGAAAACCCACACATGCAACCCCTGAGCCTCCTCCTTCCATTTTTCATCTGCTCTTACTTGAACCCCTTGAGCGTTTTGCTTTGAGGAATTTGTGGGGCTCATAGGAGTAGTTGTGAGTGGTTGCCGTTTTATGGAACCAGCTTTCATGTTCCTCCTGGGGAAGGGAGAAAAGAGGAGAGGATGACAGTGGTAATCCCACCAGAAAATATTTGGGATGCCTGATCTGATTTGAGATTCAGAGGTAGCTGGGGTTTGGTGGTGTAAAGATACCGGCACTTGCTGGCTGCTTTTGCATTCCTGGGGCTTGAGACAAACCCCTCACCTCTACTGGAAACTTGAGACTAGCAAGAACTGAGATCAGGCTTATGTTGGTGCAGTATTAGTGGTGAGAAAGCAGTGGGGAAGCTACAGCAGCCCTACGTGCCCCTTCCCTTGGGTTTTGTTGCTTGTTATGTTGTCGATCTCCTGCCAGCGAGGCTGAAGTTTCGTGCGTGATCATGTAATTAAAGATTGATTCATAGCGTGCAGGCATATGGAGGCTAAAACAGTTGCCCATGAAGCTGCTTTCTGCATGGCGCTTGACAAACCCTTTCTATTTTGATTTTTGTTAATGTGGCACTTTGTGCAGTGGTGGAGACACTTGGCACACAACATCAGTCACCTGTGTAATCCTAATGAACTCATGCAAATGGAAATAAGGGGCTTCTGAAGAGCGTTAACAATGAGCTGCCATTTTCCAGCGTGTCATGGTGCTGGAGGAGACTTGGCAGCAGTATCAGCCCACCCCTGGTTTTGAAATAGGAGAGGATAGCTTTTTCCATTGCTGGGGAAGAAGAATCAGAGAGAGTCTTTGAAATGGCCTGTAGTAAAGCAGTAGGAATTTTAACTTGTGGGTTACCACCGAGCCAACTCTACTCCTTACTGGAGTGAATTCCCACTAAAGTCATAGGAGCTCTGCCTGAATACAGTGAAGATCAGAGCTGGAGCAAGCCTTGGTGCAACATAATGCTGATGAGTGTCTTCTCTAGGCCTGTCAATTGTTGTGTTACTAGCCTATAAATCTAGATTACTGAAGCCATTGTACAACTATTGGTTCTTCCTGTGCAGCAAAGCCTGCGTTAGTCACGTAAGACAAAGCGGAAAGGAAAATCCACCGGCCAAACCTTAGAGCAGACTGTGGAGCCACAGTTGCTTTGATTTCAGTGTGCTCTGAGCAGAGCCTCCAGAATGCTGATGCTGCCTGCAAAGGTGGGAAGAGGGGTCCTATCTTGAGACACTAGAATTGAGAGATATTCAGGTCTGAGTGATCCACTGCAGCATCAACCATGGAAAATTGTACAGATAGAGGGTATGAAGGTAGTTTCCATGTTGGAGACGAAGCCTCAGTTTCTGGGAATGGGTACAAAATTAGGACAAGTTGTTAGGGGTCTCAAATGGAAGTGAGGGGTGTGCAGCACTTCCTGGAGAGCTGGCCCAGTTTTCCTTTCCTTTTGCCTGTAAACACACATTTGTAAGAAAACGTGATGCTTTGTTCCACCCTGCTGCTGGAGGTCTCGGTGCGCTGCCTAGCTCTGGTATGAGCTTTTGTAGACCCTAACCCAGAAGCCCCAGCATTTGCTGGGACCTACCAAAAAAGCCTCAGCAAGTGGGGCTATTTGACAGGTTCATGCCAGGAGTTGCTACCGGCTGTTTTTCAGCTGTCTGCTTTTATTGTAGTCTGTCCTGCTGACCTGTGAGCTATTACATGTCACAGCTCCAGTGTGATGTGTGCAGCAGCTGCTTGTCCAGAGGGATCCTACTTTGTCTTTCGAGCTGCAACTATTTCTGTGCTGCTGTTGAGTCGGTGGGAGCCTGCACCATGGGCCACAGCCAGCGGGGAGAGCTCTGCTTATTGTGTGTCTTGGGAAAACTCCCTGCTCTGAGTATGGAACCAATTTTTCTGCAAAGGGACAGGAAAGAAAGAAGCCTCGATGTGCCCAGAACTACTCTGTAAGGGCAGCAGCCCAGGGATTTCTTCCCACAGAGACTCAATATCCTATGAAAAGTAGCACTTGTAACCCTAGGAACAGACACATCTTCTCATGCTGTTTAATTTCAGTGAGGTTCAGGCAGTACTATCAGGAGCTAACATTATTATTAATCCAAAAATAGGTTATAAGGGGGGGGAGGGGAATGTTGTTCTCTGAAAATTCAAGCATAATTGGCAGAAAGTCAAGTTGCAGAAGTTCTTTAATTTGATAATAGCTCAAATCAAGAGGAAAGAAACTCCGTGAGCCTGCTAAGGGTCCTGGTCTGAACCCTACTGAATTCAGGGGAGACTGCTACAAGGATTTTTGATCAGATGGCAGGATGGGGGCCCAATGAATATATATATTTTAAAAAAAGATTTGGATGTTGGTGCATGTCTTGAAGTTTGCCGAAGCGATTAACACCTGCACTTTCTAGTGCCAGCGTTTTGAGCACCCTAAACATCTCCCATCTCTCCCAATTTATCCTATTAGGAGACATGGGCAAATAGCAAATTGTAAACACGTAACGTTGTCCTTTGCTACGTGCTGCACGCCGCGTTCAGTGACGGGTGATGCTGGCTGCAGTAATTAAGTACAATTCCAGCTCCAAACAATTATTTACTTGTCAATATTGGTGAATCTACTTAATCTAAAACTGCTGGCAATTTTCTGCTTCCTACATAAACAGTAATTGCCTGTTTTAAGAATTTGCTAAAATATTATTTAAGTCTAAAATCAAGACTGCGAGCAGATTTCAATAGCCCAGTTAATTTGCTTCAATTTTGGAACCCCCTCTCTCTGCATGGGAAGAGGAATATGAAAAGTAATTTCATCTCCTTATAGCTGATTTAATTGTGTGCACTTTTGATGGATTAAGTTTCCAGCTAATTGTGGAGACAATATCATGAGAAGAGCTCTAAAATAAACCAGGCGCAGCCCGCTTTGCCGCTGCCTTAACAACATGTTTAACGTTATTAATTTTACAATGGTAATTTATAAATATTAGTTACGTCTTCCCGCTCTCACCCCCCTCGAGTAGATGATATTTTCATCATAGTTATTGATATTATCTATCTAATTATTTTTCATTATGCAAATATGTCTCAATTGCTGGGTGGCAATAACACCATGGAAGTGTGTTTGTGTTCTAAAAGTGTTTGCTTCGCCCAAGCCGGGAGACAATGAAGCACCGGTGTGAAAGGCAGCAACAAGCCCAACAGCCAAAGCTTTTTGGAAAAGCAGCAGCAGCTTTATATCTGACATTTAATACTGAGTATTCGGGTGATTTTGGATGATACTGTTGAAACAATGAATGAGCTCTTTAATGTACACAATTGTAGGTTTTAAAATAGTTGTTTTTGTTCATGCCGCTTTCCAGCCTCAGTTAAAGCCAGCACCAGCTTAAAATAGAGATTTCTACTGACCAGCACATTTTGTTAGTTGTAAGAGCTGTAAACAACCAGCTCCTAATTCATGTGTGCTTCTGAAAACGTTCTTGCAGCGAGAAGCAAAGACAGAGTGTTGGAGGGTTCTAAGAAGTGCATTTGGAAGCATAATGGGCAGAGGGGACTTAGATAAAAACAGGCATAAAAAATAGAGAGGATTCAAATCAAAATTTGTATCCCATTTGGAATTTAAAGGGGAAAATGCAGTGATGGGAATTGCTCAGGGGAGAAGAACAGCGCTAAGTCGAAGTTTTCTAACTTGCTTTTAGTGTTGAGTAATTGCTGTATTAAATTAACACAGGCAGCGCTCTCTTTGGTCGGAACAAAGTGCTTCTAGCAACTGATAACTTCCAATTTGTTGTTGTTCCTTTTGTGCTGATAGTTAAGGGAATGAGGGCAGCCTGGTGTGCTGCGTAAAGATCCTAGTGAGTCTAGTAGGGTTTTAGTTTTAAAGTAAACGGTTACTCCTTTTGGCTAAAACCACCGGGCTCACCTGCAATAAATTATTGGAGAAATGTTCGCTCTGGATTTTTGTTGTAAGAAGTTGTTCCAGTGCTTTTTTTATTCTCTTAAAGAAATCTACCTATTTCTCTTCTAAAGAATGTGTGGAAAACTCCCGAGTGCAAGTGTTGCCTCAGCCTTTATTGCAGCACCGCTGTCTGCAGCTACAATGTCAGCCCTAAGCGCAACTCTTCTTTTTTTCCCCTTCAAAGTACGTGGTTTTCATTAGACCTGTAATTAGTATAATTAATAATGATTCACTAATTGAAGCGCAGGTTAACAAACTTCCATATGTAAGAGTAAAGGGGGGGAAAAAAATGTCATTCATTCACACTGGGCTTTATAAGCCTATAAAACTCTTCAAAGGACTTCAAGATATCAAGCAATCTTTTATTCAGCTCAAGCTACCCCCCACCTTCCCTCTTCCACACACTTAAAGACGCAGTGTGCTGGCAGCTTGCGAAAAAGCGAGCAAAGCCTTAATGGATCACTGAGTTTAAGCAAAGGGGGTAGGTATGTATTCCAGATAAATGGCTTCAAAACAATTTTGGTGTTAGTATTAATAATTTTCATCCCGTGCAAACAAGCATCTGAAGGCTATAGAAAGCGGAGCTTTCAGCTGTGCGCTTATTAGCAGAGCTTTTAGCGCCGGCTCTAAACATCTGAAACAATTACACCGGAGCAACTGTGTAATTTGCTCCTTTGTCCACGACGCAGGTACGGGCTCGTAGACAGGCTAATAAAGATTTAAGGGTAAAGTGGGGGAGAGTTAAGGTCCAAATTTTGTTCTTCTTTACACCCATGAGTAATTAACCCATTTGAATGGATTAGGAGGCGAAAGACACAGGGAAAGGTACTCGCGTGCGCGGAGGTTGCGGCGCCCAGTTCCAGTTAGATGCTTTGCAACTGATGTAATAAATCAAAGAATAGAATAATTATTCCTCAATTTAGCGTGACACAGTTATCTTGTCATCGCCCCGGTTCCGTGTACCTCTAAGGTCTGTTAAACCACAGCAGTGAGGCAGAGCTGAGGCAGCAGGAAATACTGTTTGTCTTTTTTGTTTTTTAAATATAAACCCACTTGTGAAATTATTTGCTCCTGTTAGAAACCAAATGTTTTCTATCTGGAACTGAAGGTCACATTTATACCTAGGATGGTTTGCTCTTAAATCATTGCCTGTTTAAATAATTCATTCTGCTCTTGAGGATACTGGGGGTTTTTTTAGGACCATAGAAAACTCTGTTTAGTCACGAACTCTACAAGCTTGTGCATTTATCTAAAATATTTGGCTGTCTCCACCTAAAACAAGGCTTTTTGGCCTCAAATTTGCACAAAATATTTGTTACTTGGAGCAGCAGACAAGTAGGAAGCGAAGAGTCGGACGCGTGTGCTTTCGCCGCAGCTGTTAGGAGCTGAGGAAGTTGTTCAGAAATACTTCTGCAATTGTTTTTGTCTGCATCTAAGAACATGGAGCTAAAACTCAACCCTACACAACGCTGGGAAAGGGAAGTGTTCCCTTAATATCAAATCTTAAAATACAATTGGGGTAGTAACAAGCCCATTGGCAAACAGCTGCTGGGAAGCCCAGCGACGGGAAATATGACAGGCTCCAGCTTCGTGCTGCTGCCTTTCAAAATCTGCTTTCTGGAGTTATCTTAAAACTTGAGTGCTTGCTAGAAGAGAAGGTGTAATTTCTCAGGAGAATATACTGTTGCAATGAGATGATTTCCTAGCAAATATGTTAAGAAAAATCCTTACAGCCCCCTGTTACTTTTGTCCTTTAAGTGAGTAAATGCAGAGGGTGACTTCTGCGTGGATGCATTTCAATGTAGTTTGTACGTGTAACTGATAAACACACGCACAACCACATGCATTTATTTGTTTGACTGTTAAACCCCTTCATCTCCTCATCAAGTTTTAGCAAGTTTTTCCTATCTCCACACTGCTGAAAAATAACAGAACACAGCTCGAGTAGCAATAAAAAACAGCACGGCTGAAACAGCATCTTTTTTCCTCGCTTAATCTGTCTGAACAGGTAAGGATGTGGAGAAAAAATAATCTGAAGAACCTGCTGTACCTTCAGCTCCCCTGCTGACACCTGTCAACTTTCTAAACCATTTTTTTAAGCTGGGTTTGTGAAGTGGGGGGGAGAGAGTAAGCGATGATATTTTCAATTATGGATGATCAGCGAGAACGGTGGCATGATGGTCAAGCTTCTCTTGAAGCTTAAGGATGTCCTTCAGAGTTCATAAATATGTTCAAACACTCCAACACCGTTTGCTGTCCACGCTGGCGGAGGGCAGTCATACCTCTGTTCGTGCTGAAGGCTTTCAGCTTTGCTAACAGGTGATACCTGCTCTTGTAGCTGCACTAAAACTGGGGACTGAACAAGTATTTCTCTACAGAACCTACTGCAGGGTCCACACAGACAGCACCAGTTGTTTCAACATTTATTTCCCGGTTGGAGCTTGTAGTTTGCACTTGTTATGGGCTTGAAACCTGATGCAGAGCACAGAAAATACCTGAGAACCAGAGAATTGGTTCTATGGTGGGTTGGTACTGCTTCCAACTGTTTCCTAAAAAGCAACCTGATAAACCTGCTGCTGGTTAATTTTCTGACTAGTAAAATGTTTTGTCCCAAAAGGATTTCATCTGCATTGGGTAGGTTGCCCAGGAGAGGAGACCCCTGTTATTTAACTACTAGGTTTTGCTTTCATTCTTAATTTGTGGGTTATAATCCAGTGTCCTAAACTATTTTTGTCATTGATTATAGTCCAAGTACAATTAAATCTCTTCCATAGAGGGTTTTTTCTTCCTCACTTGAACCACCAAGACTGTATTTTTAATTTAAGGCTATCTTGGAGTAAAGCAGATGAATCTGTTGCTTCCTATTTGTAGGCACAACCTGTCAGACAGTGACAAAATCTCTGACTACCTGGACCACTGTATTTTCCTTATCTTTCAAGCCTTCTGAGTCAGTTTCCCCAATTTCTTTCATGAAGCAATTCTAATAGACCAGGTCAGTCTGACCAAAGTATTTGACAGAGTAATTTTAAGCACATTTGTGTGGAGATCTCATTAAGGGCTGAATCTTCCAGCATCCTTTTTCCTTTGTGAGAGGTGGTGTGGTGTGTGCCCAAGCTGCAATGTGTAGGCAGTATCTGTGTGTGTGGATTTTGGCTGTTACCAAAGCCATTAATAGAGAGTAGCAAGCGTGTAAGGTCTTAGCTTATATCTCGGCAGCATTTAGCATAGAAAAATAGAAATATTAAAATTAACTCGGATTGATTTAATTTGTAGAGCTGACTTTTGAGTATAAAACACAGGTTTGAGCCCTAAGCCTGTGTTTTGCGGAATGCGGTGCCGAACCTCCGCCTCATACGCAGACAAAATGCCTCTGGTTTAGTTGGCAGAACAGTCATTTGTACCAGATGAAGATGTAGCCAACATCAAAAACCTCGTTCTGATTACTCGACAGCTTTTAACACTTAACACATCTCTGAGCCTGTAGCGCAAAACTACTTGGGAGGAGATGCGTGTACGCGCGTCTTGCTCTGAAAACACCCTAGAAACTGATTAATCTGTTTTGTTAATCAAAGATTCCATCTTCACATTATAGTACAGCCAGATTAGTGAAGCTGTGATGGTGGGACGCATGAGCATTTGCTAAGTAAAGTCAAAATTAATAACAAATAAAATCAGGTTCCCTTTGTGGTTCTTTCCAGCCAGCTGCATCTAAATATAAAAGAACTATCAAAGGGAGATACCCATTAATTATTAACTCAGAACAACTTCAGAAAGCGCTTCTTAAACCTCCATTGACATCATCCTGACAGGCTCCTAATCTTGGGAAGTTGTTGGTAAGAGTTGTGTTAGGCTCAGCATGTCCCCGATTCTGGCTAACAACTGCAGCCCGAGATGCGCTGCAGCACAGATACGGGCACACGGGACAAACTAGTCTCTCAGGACATCTGCGAGTAACATTTACGCGCTGTGTAACTCCCCGTGTAGCTCTACCTCTGCTGTCAGCATAATAGAGTTGTCAGCAGCCTAATTGCAAGATGCAATATGTAGGGGGGTCATCCAAAAAAGAAATCTCAGTGGAAAGTAGCACAAATCAGCTGTCATCGTTATAAAGCTGGACCAACCCTTGGCTAAACCAGTTAAACCTCCAGATTAATCCCTAGATTTATCTATACAGATTGGATCAAACTCAAAGTTTGTCTGCAGACAAAAGGGAAACTTCAAAACGGAGTCTATCATCTGTGCCCGCAAGACAAAGCGCTCAGTTAATGATCCACAACTCGCATGAGCCTGGAAACTGTTTTAGGACCTTAGCTGATGCATCCTTTTTTCTTCCCGGGCTACGCTCTGACCTTTGTCTTCAGCTTTTGTTTCTTACACCCTTTTTTACTCACAAGGTGGAAATATTCTTTTTAAGAAATAAATAGGAGGTGGTAGTCTCTCCCTTCGTCCCAATTTATATGATGAAATAGCTGCTTTAGAGTGAAAGCTGCCTCGTGAAGAGCTGGCTTGACGGCGGCATCGGCAGAACTTAGGTTTGTTTTGGCATTTATGGCAAAATGCATACGCTGGATCGATTCCTTCCAATGTTTAATTTTATGCTCCTGATCACGAAGATTAAAACCAGCCGGCGTTGAAAACACAGTAGTATGGTGGATTGAATGTGCTTTTTCTAACAAAAGCCACTAAACTTATTCTTATGTGTTTGTGGAAAACTTAAGACCACAAGTCTACTCTAACTCTGCTGTTTCTTTTTTGTTTTATAAGAGCCAGGCAAACTTGGACAAAGATAACCAGCCCCTCCTCCCCCCTGCTGAACAGGACAGGCTAGTAGGTTTTATTCCTTAAGAAAGAGAGATCCTAGCTATTCTGTCGTCATTTAAATGTAGATGAAATAATTACAAGACAACAACAGGCAGCGCTGACCACGACAATGATAAAACGCTGCTCAATATGATGTTTCAATGCGATTTCCCCCCCTCATCAGTGATGTTAGCCCTCCTGACTACTTCACTGAAGATTCTTCCCCTTACTTCCCAGACACCGATGCGAACGGTAGACTATCAGAAACATTAAGTTTACATGCATGGATGAAAGAGCCATGAGTAAAAGTATTGTTCACACACCAACTCCATTTCAAGGTTGTGCATCACAGATGCACATGATACAGGCCGTGCAAGGAGCTAGGCAACAGATCTATTAGAATAACAACCAGCTGATTGTAAGGAAGAAAAAAAACCCAGGGCTACTGGCTTATCTCAGTCAATAATTAGTCCTTCAAGTAAACTAGAATCAATAGAATTTCCTCTTTTAAAAAAATGGTTTCCTACCTTTGCTGGCCTGTTTCATCTGTTTCATTAAAGATGCAACTTTTACTGGTGCTTCTGCTCATCCTATGTTTTCACCAGTGTGAAACCTAAAATGCTCTTTGCCTAAAGTGTAGGTGAATATAATAGCTACTTGAAGAAGGAAACCTCTGCAATGTGTCTATAGTTGTCTTTATTTGGGCCTGTGCAGCATTTTGTTTGTCCTCTAGCCTTTTACGGCAGCTGGACCCTGACCTTCAAGTTCTTAAAAAGAGGCGGGGGTGGGGGGAAAGTATTCTTTTCAGATTCTAAGTTCCTCCCTTTTTACCCTCCCACTGACACCGTCCCATTCAATACTAGAGATAACTTTATTCATCTATACATCATTGTATCAAACTCAATAGGCAAACTGCCTCAACATGCTTCAGAACGGGACAGGGCAGTAATGTCTTCATTTTTCCTTAATGCAATGGGTTTCTTATCGCAGCCCTTTCAAGCACAAAACAAACACTAACAAAAAAAAATGATCTCCAAGTTTTTTCCCACCCTGCTATTTCACCATGGGCTGATTTCTTTGTTTGATCTTTTAGTGGACAGCTACAGACACACAGCTGTAAAATTGATTATGTACGTCCCCACCTAACACGAGTTAAAAAGAAAATTGGGGAGAGTCTTCTTTAGTTTTACACAGTGTGGGGAGAAGGTTTGCAATGGGCTGGTGCTATGAGCATGGAAGTAATTGGTGCCTGAATTGGCTAGCATCCTTTAAACAGGGTGCCAACATTAAGTTGCCTCTAGAAAAGCCAGTAGGAAGGTTGTGTTAGCTGCTAAATCTAGCTGGTCACTGTCTGGAGAAGATGGGTCTTTCCCCCAGCTCTGTCAGTGTGGATTTGATACCCCTTGTGTTGTGAAGCTCTCTCTGTTGTTAACTGCCAGGCTTGACTTAGAGCTACTGCCACCAGCTCCGTGGGCATTAGTACAGCTCTCGCAGCAAGGAGTCCAGCTTTCCCTGGCTGATCTATCCTGAGCCCTGCTCACCTGCAGGGGAGGAAGCCGACCGCTTGTCCGGAGCGCTCGTGATATCATGCAGTTCAATTTCACCAGCTGAGCTCCAGAAAAACACGCTCTGAACATACTGATAAGAGGGATAGATCAGTATTTAACAAGTCACTTCAAAGGCTTTGTAGTGCCTTTTACTGGAGCTCGAAATGTTAGGATCCCCAAGTCAAGCTCATGTCTCGCTGGCATCTTTGTCTTTTAAATGCAAAAATGCAAAGTAAGGCTGGTAGGGAAGAAGTTGGTTAAAACACAGACCTTCTAAAAGTGCTTGAAACAGCTAGTGCTACCAGATCATTTTAGATCCTGGGGATGCAAAAGGAATTAAAAAATCAGACTTCCATCCCCGACTGGGTGTTTTCCACTACAGACCCTACATGTTTATGTAGAGGCTCCTGCGAGCGTTTGGAGGGATTTGGGAGTTTCAAAAGGAAGAAGTTTATACATTAGTGCTGCAAGTTGCAAAACACCGTTGATATTCAAATGTTTATTGTGTAAAATCTGGGATAAGCTTCAGCATGAGAGCTCCTTTAAGTGCCTACAACTCTTGCTAATTCCCCTCAGCATTGAGGCTCGCACAAAGGCCTTAATCCAATTCTACTTTTTTTTTTTCAGAAAGCCTATGCTATTTTCCCCTCACATAAACTAACAACACTATCCCATCACACTGCAGAATGGGTCAAAGAGAAAGGGCTCTGTGTTTATACTTCGCCAACACTTTGTGTTTCTTGGCCAAGCATGGCAAGAAACTTTAAGTGGGTCCCCCAGGCCCCACGCCATCTTTAGAAAGAAAAATAAGCCTTCAGAGATTGAAAACAGACTATTTTGGGCACAAAAAAAAAACCCCCTATGAAATGTCAACTATTCTTTCAGTCACTATCCCTCAAAAGAAATTGATCGTTCAAGCCTCGTTCTTCCCCGTTCTGATTTGAATTATGAAACAAGAATGGCTCTGGTACAATAGCGTGTTCCACCTTGTGTATAACAAGTTCCTTGGAGATTCTCTTCTCAGAGTGTTCTCAGACACTAATATTTGTGGGTGCGTATTTTATTCAGCTACCACATGAGTACCTACTCATCAAAGCTGCTTAAGGCAGTAAGTTCCATCAGGGAAAATACATTTTTATAAGGTCTCGAGGTTTACTTTTATGAAGTGCCAAAGAAACTGTCTTGCTTTATGAAGTGTAGGTGTAAGCTTCATCCATAATCTGTCTGGTGCAGCAGATCCCAGAGCAGCTCTAAGTGGTCAGGTCTTCTCTGTGTATAAACCTTCACTTATTTCTGACAATCCCAGCAGCGTCGTCAAGGTTTAAACAATAACAAAGACTGAGTTGCTTTGGGGATTGACCTTCCACTAGCAGGAGGGGAGAAGCTGGTCTGGTTCTCATCTGATCATCTACGAGACATAACAAAACTTCTGCTAAAACCAGCCTCTAAAAAGAAAGAAAACACCCAAATTTTAAATTCCAAAGGAGAACGAGAACCCCTTTTGCCACTGAGGTTCCTTAAATTTTACCACGAGGACCGAAAAGACTTCTCTCAGAACAAGTTGTGCTGATTTAGACAGCGTTGGTTGTAGTGTGAATAAACTCATATTGTCCCAAAAGGAGTCGGGAATTCAGCTTGGAAGGGGGAATCACTCCCTTGAAGCCTTTGGCAAGCTAGAAGTTGCACTGGTTTTACGCTCAAACCTGTGTTAGTGGCCGAGCAAAGCTTCAGATGGCTTTTTGTTCCCCTGTGATGTGTTCGTGTGTAACCGTGGCAGTGGTGCAGTCAGAGGGTTGAACACTTTGCTGTGAACCATAGGAAATGTGAAGTTTTCCTGTAGGTTTTTCTTCCCCTGAGGTTCTAGGAACCTGCTTTTGCCCCACTACTTATGTGCAGGTAGGGTGCTGGGGAGAAAGGGGAAAGACCTGCTGCCCCTCATGGCCTTGCACTGCCACCTAGAGCTTCCAGCTCCCGTTTCCCTCAGGGGTGTTGGAGCAGTAGAAGATTCCCACAGGATCTGTGAAGTTTGCATGGGAAGGAAGCTGGAGCAGAGCATTTCAGCAGATGCACAGGTTCCTTGCTGACTTCCATGAACATGAGCCACTGTTTCATCAGAAATACGTGCTTTGGCGAGGGAGAGGGATGGTGGCTTCTTGAAACTACTACTTATCGAACACCGAAGAAGTGTGTTCTCACTTTTTTTGAGAAGGGTTATTTCCTTTAGCATGGTTTCTCAGACATTTCTCAAACCCACCTGGATATGTTCCTGTGCGACTTGGTCTAGGTGATCCTGCTGTGGTGGGGGGATTGGACCAGATGATCTTTCAAGACCCCTTCCAATCCCTAATGATTCTATGATTTCATGTATTTGCCCAGGTTCTTCTCCACTGCCAGGCTTTTAACCTTTCTGATCACATTATACCTGTTACCACACCTGGATTAGCAGAGTGCTGAAATCACATTTTGAGGGCTTTTTTAAAATTTTGAATGGCTTGAAAGGCTGCTGCTCAACACAATGGAGATGTTTTTATGTGCTGAGGCTAAAATTCTCCTGCATACACAGCTAACTAATAGGCAGCAAAATTCTTCATGAGATTGGGATTTTGCCATAGTGCAGCAGTTAAACTAAATATGTGCACTTTGTATTTGTAAACACATGAAGAAAAGTCCATTTTCCCCCTAGAAAATACAAAATCTGGGATATTTTTTAATAGGATCATCAGATGACTAGATCTTTCTAGTGGGAGATTAATTTCTTCTGCATTGTGCTGCGTGCAGTACTTACTGTGGAGCATTTATAAGAGTTGATATTTTAGTTGACTGACAGGTCTCTCGATGTATTTAACAACTTTAATTATACTTGTCATCTCAAAATGAGTGGAAAAAAATGTACGAAACCAACAGAAATATGGCAGTTGGTTATTAGTTGCAGTAAAGTCTCTCTTTTATCTCTCTTCTCTCGGATGGAAACCACCCTTTCTATTAAATAGGGAACCAGTTCAAAAACTTGAGGCCCATCACTGTCTTCAGGATTTTTAATTACTCCTCTGCCTTTTTCTTTCTTTGGGCTGTTGCTGTGGTAGATGTCTTCAGAGTTTTTAGACTTCCTTCTCGCCTTGCTGTCAGCATGTAGTGTCTTTCCTTTATGTCGCGGTGTTCCCGCTGCTGTTTGATGGTTTCCTGTAGGTGCCATGGTCACGCGGAGAGGGCAGCCATTCTTTGTGAGAGGAAATCACAGAACACTAGGGCTTGGAAGGGACCTCGAAAGATCATCTGGTCCAGTCCCCCTGCCACAGCAGGATCACCTAGATCCAGTAGCACAGGAACATGTCCAGATGGGTTTTAAATGTCTCCAGAGAAGGAGGCTCCACAACCCCCCGGGCAGCCCCTTCCAGTGATCTGTCACCCTCACCATTAACAACTTCCTTCTCATATTTATAAGCCTTGTCATCACAAGAAAGGAGCAGTGGTACTGGGAGAACTGGGTACTGGGAATCAAAATGGAGGAAGAGCGTGAGCATTGCTGGCTGGGTTATTCGTTAGCTAGACGATGATGCGCAGGTCCCACAAGGCGTTGTTGAAGTGAAGAAAGATGTTGCTGTTTTATAAATCAACTTCCTTTAAAGTCTACGTCGTCTCTTCCCCTCTACTTGTGCCCCGTTTTCTCTCGCACGTGTAGGTTCTTCCCATCTTCACTCCTTCACTTCAAGGTTCTGTGAAATGTAGGGGTCTTAAAGGGTTTCCTTTTGGCTTGGCATGGTGCTTGGAGGTTCCTTCTGCGAGCGCTGGAGGTTTGGCTCTAGTATCAAAGGGTTTGAAGCTAATGATTTTAAGTATGGTTGAATTTTATTGCTCCTCTGGTGGGCTAAAACCTTCAGCAACTCTTTGACCTTTTTCCAGTCAATCCAATTCCATCTAATACTCTGTGACTAATATGGTGGCTATTTAATCTACTTTGCTGCTGAAATTACTTTTAGAGTCATTTTTTTCCTTAAATCTTCCTCTTTAGAGAAATTGCTGATCGTAAGCTCTAAATATGTTGCTCGCTACAACATAGGTTTCTGAAGGAAAAGCTTTGCTTTTAGTAAAAAAGACGTAATTTCTTTTTATAACACAAGTGGTATGAGGAGATATAATTATATTACGAAAGTAAAAGCCAGGTTAAAATGAAAAATTGTCAGAAACCTCTCTGATAATGAAGTTAATAGAGATATCGTGATGAATAGCCGCACCTTAGCCAAATACTTCCTGTAACACACTCAAGCTTTGAGGAGAAAATTAAAGGAGGCTCCTAAAGGGTATCTTCAGCCTCTGGGCTTTGCTTGCAGAGTTCAAGTTTGGAATGTGGATCTTTTCATATGGGTGGTACCAAGACGCTGTGTGGAGTCTTGTTTAGACCCCACTTACTGACTAAACTGAGTAGTTGTGGCCACGGTTACGCGTTTGCCATCATGCCCGAGATACTTGGCAGCTTTACCCTGTTTTCTTCTCAAGACATCCAGCTTGCAAGGGTTCTGTGCTCTGCAAACATGAGCAGAAGGGATTTGCTTATCTGATTTATGTGAGGACCCACCAAACTGGGTGATGGATAAGCTTTACATCCACAATCCCGGGCCTTATAATTTAGTCATGGGCACAGGCACATTGAACTCAACGGGCCTGAGTAATTTGAATTTAATGGAGTTATTTATGTGCCTGAAATTAAGCACTTAGGCAAGTTTTTGCAGGCTTATGGCATTAACCTTTTCCATATATAACCCTTTTCAGTGAAGTGTCGCATCTACTGTTGCATCAGGTGGTGAGATACAGGCTTGAAGTCTCAACTCTGAATGCAGAGCAAGTTGGTATGATAGCAAGGGTGATGTGCAATGAGATTGCTGGTTGTAGTCCAGCTACCAGGAAAGGAGAACTGACTACCCCTGCAAAAGGTGAAGTTTCCAGTACAAAGTGAATGGAAGGAAGAAAATGAATTCTCTTGCCTGTTCATAACAAGAATAATCCTGGTGCAATAGCACATGGCTAAATTAAGGATGAGCGCTAATCTAGGTGTCTCAAAGCAACCTGAGAATCAGAGAAATGGTGGAAACAGAGAAGATGAACCTCCCAAGCCAGGTAGTTTTAGCCACAATTTGATGAGCCTCTGAAAAGGAAGATGTGGTCTGCAGGAGCTGGGAACTAGGCTTGGTGACCTAGCTCAGTTTTCCTGTCCTTCCTAAAAAGTTATGTTGAGGGAAGAGCTGCATTGAAGTAACAGTAAGGTAAAGGATTGTGCTCTGCCACTCTTGCAAGTTAGCGAAGGACTTCAGTCTTCAGAGTTGTCCATATGGCAAATTTCACATGCACTAAAATTAAGAGAAGGGTGAGGTGACCCAACCCACGTGTAATAAACATCCCTCCTGCTTTGGGTGGAAGTGTGTGCTGAGGGAGTTGGTGGGGAACCTGGGGCGTTCTGTGATACAGCCTTTCCTAAATAGGGACCCTGGCTCACAGGAGCAGGAGGCAGGCTTGCGATGTGTTTAGAGCATATTCTCTGTCAGGACTACCTGAGCTGTCTTCTGAGATCTGTGGATTTCCTTGAGCAAGACTTCCAGTAATAGCATCTAGTTGCTGACACGAATACCAGCTGCTCCTGGGGACCATGCAAGTATAACGCTGCTCTATGGGCCAAGAGGTAGCGGTTGATGTTGAAGATTGTGAGATTAGTGGTCTACAGGGTAGTAGGGCAGTAAAGTTCTTCTGTCTTCTGAATAAGAGACATAGAATCATTAGGGATTGGAAGGGACCTCGACAGATCATCTAGTCCAATCGCCCTGCCACAGCAGGATCACCTAGACCAAGTCACTCATGAAAGAATAAGAGATAAGAGAATAAGGACTTCTGGAGACAGAAGAACTGAGAAGAATAAGCTTGACTGTACATAACCATGACATCATTTTTGTGATGCTTATTACACTGGTGTTTTAAGGGAGTTCAGCTCTTTGGGGTCAAAGTTCAGGCTTACCTTTTCGCCTCTTACGTAGAGTTGATGCCTTGGGCATAAAATTGCTTTTGAAGACACTAAAACACGTAGATATGTTTATATCCCTTCTCTTCTCGCCCGCCGAACAGAACCGCAATCGACGGGGCACAAGAGAAGTATTAAATTCCTTGGACACATGGATAAAATAAGCCAATGTGAAAACTGCCATGTGCAGTTAATTTATAGGCAAATATATTTGGAGCAGGTACAAACAAAGGTGTAAAGTACTATGTTTTAACAGATTTTCATGCCATATGCATTTGCTTTCACTGCTTGAAGAAAAAAAAGATTCAACTAGATATCTTAAAAAAAAAGGTCCAAATACCTTTGAAAATGATCTTTTAAATTACGAGAAGACTGCTTTTAATGAATTATTAGTATCTTTAACTGTTTTTTTTAGATTACCGTAATAAATTAAAGTTTTCTGACACTTAATTTCACGTAAGAAAGCAAGCGCAGACCGAAGAAGCCCCGAACGTTGACAGTCTTCCTTGTATTTATTGCACATCTTTAGAAACAGCCTAATTTTAGCCATTCACATGGAAACAGCGGTCAGACCTCGTCATTTCAAATTAGGTCTGACAGGTCAGAAGTTAAACCGGTTTAGCTTGTTTTAACAGCTACACTCCAGTGATTCTGGGTTATTGGACTCTTTGGGAAACCTTCCACAGTTTATTAGGGATAGGAAATTTATATAGTGGGAAGAAGAAAAACATCTGTAATTGCCAACGTATACGGAGGGACTCTGGTAATGACATCAATTTGTGGAAGTGGCTAGCATCCAGTGCAAAGCTGCAGGCTTGTTCCTGCGAAGGAAAGACGTAAGGGCATGAAGACAGCGTGTCCCTAAAACTATCATCAAGGTGAACGTGGCTATTCACTAACCCATTTGGCAAGCTATGCTCACCACAGTGGATTTTACCTATAGCTTTACTACTACAGCTGGAGCTCTACACTCATATATATAAAATGTGATCAAGTTTGCAGCTGAAGCTGAACATCAGGTTTTCCACCACTTGGCTCTCATGGGGAGAATCTTTCACCTCTGGGGCAAGATTCAGGGTGATGGTTCTGCCACTCCCCTGTTTCACCTCCTTGTCTCATACTATCTCCTTTTGAAGGCCATAGACATGTTCATTCAGTAGGATGTGATTTATCCATCAGGCTCATGCAGAGAACACAGGAGCATCTTGCTCAAAGATTATCTGTCAGGTGTCCATCCACTTGGGCATGGCTACAAGTCAGCTCGAATCTCAGGCTGAAGCACTTAAAGGCAGAGTACAGAAGGAAGGAGCCTGAAGGCATGGTGGCCTCAAAATAATTGTTTCTGAATTGGAAAGTGTAGTCAGCTCAAAAAAGGAGCCTGAAATTGGATTTAATTAGGCTCTAGAGACATTTAAATGCTAACCCTTCAGCATAGCTGCTGCAGAGTTGAACAAGAGTTGTGTCCAGTTTTGGGCACCTCAGTACGTGAGAGACATTGAGGTGCTGGAGCGAGCACAGAGGAGGGCAACAAAGCTGGTTGAAGGGCCTGAAGAATAAATCTTATGAGGAGAGATTGAGAGTTGGGGCTCTTTAGCTTGAAGAAAAGGAGGCCAAGGGGAGACTTCATCACTCTCTACAATTATCTGAAAGGACATTGTAGAGATGCTGGTGCTGGTCTCTTCTCACAGGTAGTTAGTGACAGAACCAGAGGGAAGGGCTTCAAGCTCCAACAGCGGAAGTTTAGATTGGACATCAGGATGAAATTCTTCCTGGAGAGAGTGGTCAGGCACTGGAATGGGCTGCCCAAGGGGGTGGTTGAGTCTCCATTCCTGGACAAGTTTAAAAGATGTGGTGATGGGGGATGTTGTTTAGGAGTGAACTTGTAGAGTAGAGATGGTAGTTGGACTTGGTGATCCCGAGGGTCTTTTCCAAACTGAATGATTCTATGATTCCATGATTCTAAGTGGTGGTTCCGCTGGTTTGACTGGCTGCAGAGAATCTAGACCCAAGGTGTGCAAGAGCAGGAAGCAGTTTGAAGCTGAAGGTACAGTGAGGCATTTCTTGTTGCCACCCCATCACCGACTCCTTAGGTTTAGGAAGCAACTCAATATGTCTTGAAAGCCCAGTGTGATGCTTTCTCCCTGCATCAGCGCTAACGCATCAACATCAGGCTGACTCTTAGATTTTCTGGACAATCTATTTAGCTTCAGTGCTTTTTCAATCTCTTGCTACACAGCAGGGTTTCAAAACTTTTGATTATTAAAATAAAACTTTGGGAAACAGCCTTAATTTTTCATATCAAGTATTTTGGTAGTGATCAGGTATCACAGCTGCTTGTTTTGCTAGTTCTCTCTCCTTACCTTTCAATCCCTGTTTATATGTCCAAACTTTACGTGGCAATTTGAGTCACAGCTGGTGATCTGCCACGGCTGTACATCCCCATTCCATTTCCTTCTGATGAAGCGATGTGTATGCTCAGCAGCGCTGGATCGAGACGGACTGCGTAAGGCACATCTTCGCAGAAATGCTGGGTTTGGACTGGTTTTCTCCTAACAACATGTTGAGAGCTATCACCCAGCTTTTAATCCCTTCAACACATGCACGATTGGTTTTAATAAAGGTATAGTGTGGTGCTGATTGTGCCTGTGCATCACCAACCAAACAGGCAGCCCAAAATATCTGTCAAAGTTGTTTGCCAAGGCTTATTTTCGGTTTGTTCACTGGCTAGCATGAGGCTAGCCTCCTTGCTCTGAGGGAGGTGGTTAAAGGGCTGGAAAAGTAGTTAAAAGTGATGATAACTGGTTATCTTGGCTGGTTGGCGATAAGCAGGAAGACGTTCTGCTGTGCTTCATAGTCTGGGTAA
Organism: Rhinopomastus cyanomelas; assembly: GCA_013400115.1. Lineage (NCBI taxonomy): Eukaryota > Metazoa > Chordata > Aves > Bucerotiformes > Rhinopomastidae > Rhinopomastus > Rhinopomastus cyanomelas. The sequence continues at coordinate 864,347 of VXBP01009719.1, forward strand.
AGACCAGGGGCTTGGTAAATGTTCAAGGGGGTGCCTAGTTGTCTTTGTTACTCTTCATGAGTTATTCCTCTGTGTAAGGCTAGTATGTGGTAACTTATGCACCAGTAAGTAACTTTTGGTGAGGCTTGCTGCGCTGTTGTGAGGGAGCTGCTCTCCACCTGGTTCCTCTACTGCAAGTTACCAACTGTGTAGTAAACCCAGAGGACTGGTGAGTCCTGCTGCACTGTTGTGGGGAGCTGCTCTCCACCTGGTTCCTCTGCTGCAAGTTACCAACCACATAGTAAAACCAGAGGACTGCAGTGAGTACCTGATAAATAACCAATTTGGCACAAAATCCCTCACTACTTCAAAGTCGCCTTCGCCGACATCAAAAGTGAAGATAGCTCGATGAGAAGCAGCTCTGACGTGGTTGTGTTTTCTCTTCTGCCTTGCCTTTGGGGCAGCTCTGGCAGAGGCAGTTGCTTCCAGCACCACCACAGCTGGCTCCACTCGAGCTGTCATCACCTTGACACTATGAACTGGAAGGGAAGCGTGTTCACGGGCTAAGCATGTTCAGAAAGCCCAAGGTCACGCGTGATCCCCGTTGCACCGCACCGCGAGATGATGCTCGCTCTCCTGTTCAATCAAGGTAATCCATGAGCTAAATGACAGTAATTTCCATGAAAGAGCCCCCCTGGAAAAGCAGGAGGGTGTGTGTGAGTGCACATGCTTTGAAAACTTTGCTGGATGATAGGTTTTCCTTCTTTCTTTGATCTACCTGAAATAGACGGAACGCATTAGCGCTATTTAACTTTGCCCCTAACTGTTGAAAATGGAGAAGACTGACTGTGGTGTTTATTTGCAAAATCCTCCTGCCAAGGTACTTTCTCCTTCGTTCTTCAAGGGAGAAGAAGGGAAGAGCAACAAATCTCTCCTATGCTACCGTGTCCATTATGGTTTATTTTAAGCAAAATAACTCTGTCTGGATGTTGGCAGCTTTCTGTACAGGTGGGCAGCGTGAGCCTCGCTGCAGGGGGTCACTCTGAGCAGCCCGGGTGTCAGCTAATTATTAGGACAGCAGAGAAGAAAGGCCCTTACATGGCAAGGGGTAGCCAGGCTACAAAAGCTCCTTGGAAAACCACGTATCATGGTGATGAGTGTGGTTGCAGTGCCTGGGCAGATGTTGAGAATGTGATGTAATCAGAGGGTGGCTGCCGATCATTTCTGGGCTGTCTTGGGATTTAGGTGGATGAAGATAACTGGGGTAATGTGTTAAATCCAATGTTTCTAATCCCTGGCTAGCAAAAGGAGAGGCTGATGGCTGTTAGCATGGCTGTGCTGTACTTTAGAATGTTTTCAAGTCCTGCCTTCTAAAGGATTAGGGACCAAGATTCAGAAGATTAATTTATTATTATAAATGATGATGAGGCAACTTTCAAACCTAGATGACTCGTGGAGGTTTGAATTTATGGCAGATTCTCTTTAGAGTGGTGTAAAATGACTATCTGAGAGAAGTTTAGTTAGGCTCAGGCTATACTTCCATATATTTACCACAGACCTTTAGATTAGGAAAACAAGCTGGCTCAGATTTCCTGTTCTCAGGCTGCAGCTGCAGGAATCTTTTCATCATAGTCGACATCACTCAGGTGATCTAGATGGCATCTTTATTATAGAAAGTGACTTTCTAACCTTGTGGATAATCTCTTCCCCTGAATAAGGACAAAATCTTGTGAGGAACTCGATGTGGTGTGACTGTGTGTGTCTTTATGCTCTGGGACTGACTTTTCTCCGGCATCTGCTAGTCCCAAACTGACACACAGTGTCTTTGATACCTGTTTATGGATTTAGGCAGATAATCATAGGATCATAGAATGTTCTAGGCTGGAAGGGACCTCTAGAGGTCATCTAGTTCAACCTCTGGACACAGGGACAACTCTACCTAGGTCAGGCTGCTCAGAGCCTCATCAAGCCTGACCTTAAATGATTCCAGGGATGGGGATCCCACCACCTCCCCAGGCAGCCCATTCCAGCCATCATCCACCCTCACATTGAAGGACTTCTTTCTAATGTTCAGACTAAATGTCTCCTGTCCAGCTCGAACCCATTGCTCCTTGTCTTACTTGTAGAAACCTTCCCCTGCCCTCAGATACTGGAAGGCCAGGAGAAGCTCTTCCTGCAGCCTTGTTTCTCTAGGCTGAACAGCTCCAACTCTCTCTGTCTGTCCTCATATGATAGATGCTCCATTCCCATGATCATTTTAGTGGCCCTCCTCGGGACGTACTCCAGTATGTCCACATCCTTCTTATGCTGGGGGCTCCAGAACCGGATACAATACTCCTGGGGAGGTCTCACCAGGACAGAGTAGAGGGACAGAGTCACCTCTCTTGGTCTGCTGACCACAGTTCTTTTGATGCTGCTCAGAATGTGATTGTTCCTTCTGGGCTGTGACTGCACACTGGTGGCTGATGTCCAGTTTTTTATCCATCAGCACCCCAAGTCCCTTTCCACAGGACTGCTCTCCAGTAGATCCTCTCCCAGCCAGTACTAATGATGCCGGTTACCCTGGCACAGGTACAGGACTCTGCACTTGGCCTTGTTGAACTTCATAAGGTTCATCTGGGCCCGCCTCTCCATCCTATCCAGGTCCCTCTGGATGGCATCCTAACCCTCAGGCTTATCAACTGCACCCCCAGCTCAGTATCATCCACAGACTTGTTAAGGGTGCATTCAATGCCTTGGTCAATAACATTTATGACTATATAGAAGACCACTGGTCCCAGTACAGACCCCTATGGGACACCATTTGCCACCTTGCTCCATTTGGACATCAAGCCACTGACCATCACCCTCTGGATGCGACCATCCAGGCAGTTCTTTATCCACTGAATAGTCCACCCATTGCACCCATAATTCTCCAACTTAAAGACACGAATGTTGTGGGGGACTGTGTCAAGGCCTCGTAGAAGTCCAGATAGATGAACATCCATAGGTCTTCCCTTGTCAACTGACAATAATAATAGATACATGTGGTACAACACCTAGGTGGTATCAACGTATCACTGGATGAAAGACAGCATTTAATGAGTAGGTTTTCATCCTGTGGTGGACCCGTGCACCTCATGTTGGCATGTGTGGAAATGCTGATCCCTTCCAACACAGGAGCCAGTGTGCTGGACAAAAACACGGGGACGTGATCAAGGCACTGTGACAGCATCAGGGGTATTGTCACTGACAGCATGATGGGTCTCCACGTGTACTGCAAGCCCAAAATTGGGCTGTGCTAGCGAGACTGAGATAATGGCAATTAGAAAAAGAGGAGGTGAAGTGGTTTAGAGAGCCAAATTATCTCCTCGTGAGTCTGATCCAATGCCCACTGTAACCAGGGCAAACATCCACTGGCCTTTGTAGGTGCTGGATCAGACTCTGCAGTTCAGGTTTTTCCTGTTCGTTTGTGCTGTTTGTTTTATCAGGCTGCTGCCAGCGTGACCTTGAGAACGACCTGAAGTAAAAGTAAAACTGCACTTCTGACTTTTATTTTGTTCTTGAGTGAGATAAGAGAATATTGAAGACTTAAGTCATAAGTGGGGGGAGAAGCAGCCACACAAAACAGAATTCTCCTTCCAAAATGGGCCAAGCAAGGGCACCTTTGAAGAATCAAAGGCACAATAAAATAGGATGTTTCCCTGGGATCTGGGCTCTGTTCTTTACGTAGAGGTAAATCAGAAGCGGCTTGTGAACTACTGCAGGTCTAATCTGTAGGAAAGGTGTGACAGTCCTGGATTCACCTTGGTGTGCTGTGAAGGCCATGTGAGCCTCCATTGCTTTTTTGAATGCTGTCTCTCTGAGAGTTCTTCACTGAGGCAGACCTGGTAGATGTTGGTGAGATCCTGTGTGAGTCTCTGATAGGTTCCAAGTGGCTGATACCCTCTGTCTGGCGATACTGAGACAAACATTGATCTTCAGCCTTTTTCATCCTCAGGTTCATATATGTGGAGTGGAATTTGGGTTTTTGCTTTGTAAATCCTGGATGGACTAGACAGAGTCTTGTGTGATAAGCAACATGAAATGTGCACCATCTCTACATGGGAGATTTTGGACTGGCTGCGAGTAGCTGCACAGTAGCAGTGTGTGTAGTAACTAAAACTGCAGCAGGGAGATGAAATTTAAAGTCTGCTGAAGGGCCTCCACAATCTGGGCAATCTGTTAAGGGACTGTAGATAATGAATGTTGTCCCTCTTTGAAGCTGAATGCTTAAAACTCATTTTCACTCTCTGTTCTCTCAAAGTGAGGTTGTCAAACTGGTGCCAAGTGAGACAAGCTTATAATATATATTATGTACCTTGGAAGTTGGTGGATGCTAGTTCCACTCAATTTAACTCTGTTGCTTTTGAGGACAATTTGTTCTGACCTGGAGTGTGAAGGCTCTGTGTGAATCAGCTGTTTTAAATATGTCACCGAAAGAACTCGTATGAATGATTTTCTCTATTAATTCAAGCAACTCCTGGGGGATGGATGGGGAGAATGTGATTGTACAAAACCATTCAAAGAGAACACAGCTTCACCCACTGGTTGATTTGCCTTCCTCAACTCAGCTGAAGAAATATCTTCTGTTTAGGTAACTTGATTTGGACCCAAGAGAGGCGGAAGCCATCCTTGTGGATGTTTTTCAGCCTTTCTCTAAGACTTCAGGCAGATCATCTCTTTTCCCTCGTGTCTTTTCTGATACGTAAAATGGGGATAACTGCTCTCAGGGTGTCTATTTGTAAGTCACTTTTTAAAAGTGCTTGAGCTACAGGCTCAGCAAAGCGTGAATTGCTAACAAAGCAGGATGGGACCATCCTGCTGAATAACACATTTGAGGAAACTGTAGCCCTGTCTTTGAAAGAGGCACTTTGATTTGTTGCTCAGGTGTAATTTTGCCTCTGTGTGTGTATTTAGCGCTTTAGCCAAACCCATCGATAAGAGCTCCGTGATGCACGTGGCCATGCGAGCCATTTGGCATTCCCGTCCCTGACCAGATCAGCTAACTTTTAAACTTGGAGGAAAGATGGAAAGATAATCTTTTGGGGTCCCTTCCAATCCCTAATGATTCTGTAATTCTATGTTCTCATTTTCCTGGAAGAAGTAGAAGATTAAGAGAACTTTAAAGAGTTACAGTTCTTTCTGGGTGGGTTTGCTAGGAAAATTGCTCTGAAGTTAATGAGTGAGGCTGTATTCACCTAATTTCTTTTGTACAAAGCAATTCTATATAATTTTATTTGACAGCTGTGAGGCTGGATGTTACTTTGATTTATCTGAAAGCTTTGGAGCTCTGGTAAGGTATTCAAATGCTTAATTCGAGGTACAGAACAGAGAACTGTCGTGGCAGGCAAGGGGAGCGAGCCCATGTTCTATACTTGGAATCATAGACTCATTAGGGATTGGAAGGGACCCCGAAAGACCATCTAGTCCAATCCTCCAGCCACAGCAGGATCACCTAGACCAAGTCATAGAGTCAGTCAGGGTTAGAAGGGACCACAGGATCATCCAGTTCCAACTCCCCTACCATGGGCAGGGACACCCCACTTCAATATGGGATGTTTTACAAACGAGTAAAATCTGTGTTCTCTAAGATACCTTCCTGAGCCATGAGATTAAAATGTGAAGCCTAACTTGCCCAATTTTACTGAGGAAGTTGTACCTGTGAAATTACGTGGCATATCCTGCTATTAGAGAGGAGACATCCCATCCATCTAAAAGGTAGCAAACAGTAAAAAGTCATTAGCTGTGTTTTGTGACCTCTCAGGCACAATTAGATGTTGTCTGCGAGGCACCTCTGCAGCGCTACGAGGAGGTGCGTCGCAGAGAATGCAAATCCAGACCGCTCAGGCTGGTCATGAATAGTTATGTCGGTGCTGATTGTGCGGCAGCTTTCTGTTCCATATCCTCTAAGGTACAGCAGAAAGAAGTCTGCCATTTTAATGAATGTTTCTGGTGTGTGGGGAAAGACGAGGTAGTCGAGCACAGGTCATCTATAGCCCTCAGTATCAGCTGTAGCATACGCGCCATTATATCATCGTACCATTTTATCCCCCGTGATCTTTGATCAGCGCTAATGATCAAAGTTTGCGTAGCAGCCAAGAGAGTCGTGAGACGGTAGATATTTATAGCTTATGGCCAATTCTGATTACTCTACAGCAGCTTTCCCAGTGTTCTGTAGTTTGATTGATGTCATTGGCATGCTTCAGCATTCAGGATATATCAAATAAATTTGCTATGCTTTGAACATGAAAGGCAAGTAAAACACTGATAATTTAAGAAACCAGAAAAGTGGGGGAAGATGAGATACACGTTGCTGCATGTCCTTTGGCAACTAATGCCATACAAGGCTTAGCAGCACAGTGCATGCATGCAAATTGCTAAGCATCCTCTTTAATGCAAGGCTTTGCTGCCACTGTAGGAGTGTTGCTATTCAAAGGGGCTGATAAATGAAATCTGAACTGCGTACGCTGCAATGGAGAGGAGGACAGGAGCAAGAGACAGCTGTTTGGGGTGACTGCTTTACAAGCAGAAGCCTTTCAGTTCCATCAATCAGACAACGTGAAAGGCCCAAATCCAAAGACACCAGCATCCCACCACCCTCTTTGATCCTGATCCTAATAGTGTGCCAGGCACTGATGGAAAGGCATTACAAAGTGAGAATGGCCCGTTCTCTGCCTTCCTTTTCTGAGAGTCTGTATTTATCAGATTTAAATAGTTAATGATTCTACGCTCTGTGAGCCATGAGGAATCTCACTGCAGAGGTGACAGTGGTTTACAGCGAGCGGGCGTTACAGCGTAAGCCACCCATGGGAGCTCCAGGAGCCATTGCGCGGGGCTGAGAGTCCTGCAAAGGGTTAAGCATCACCTTGCTTCAGAATCGATAGTGAAATTACACCTACGCTTCCCTTACTGAGACAGTACTTGGTTGAGACCTGCGAGGCCATGCTGTGGGTATGTGGATGGCATACCCATTCCGGTTCCGGTGGCCTTGTGCCGAGGCTATGACTCTCTGTGCCTGTCCTTGCCATAGCCTTTGTGTCTCTATCAGCACTGTTTGCCAATAACAAGCCCAGTGTTGCCCACCTAATGAGGTTCCCCTACCTGTGACCGCGAGCACAACTTTGAGATCGTGTAGCACCTGTTTGCCCAAACGTGTTAGATCTGTCACTACGTAAGGAACACCTGTGAAGATGCTTAGGTGGGCAGGCTGTGAAAGGAGGGAACATACCGCACTGATGCCAGGAGGCACTCCGAGTGGCGCAGACTGTACGGTCTTAGACCACTCTGATTTTTGTGGTGCAGGCTCCTCTGCAAGATTGAACTGCACTTTGGTTGGGAAACACTCCTGGGATCATAGAGTCCAACCATCTACCCTGCATTACAACTTCACCCCTAAACCATATCCCTCAACACCTCATCCCAACCATCTTTAAACACATCCAGGCATGGCAACCCAACCACCTCCCTGGGAAGCCATTCCACTGCCTACCAAATAGTCTCTGTCTCATGCCTGCATAAGCTTTTCTGGATGTCTGTCTACACCTAGTACCTAGCCCAAGGGTTCCGATTCCAAGTCCTTTGATAATAAAACAAGTTCGCGTGAAGAAGGGCTTGTGAGACCTGTCCCTTCACCTGTAAAAGTGACGGTCTTGTTTTTCCTGACATATAATATTTTATCAGGCTTGCTTGCTGACTTGCAAGCACAAATGTTTGTAGGCTAATACAGAACTAGGCAGCACACTCGGGTGATCTCGGTGGCTTTTTTCCTTTAAAAGCAATTTTCATGGCAGTGAGGCCAGTAACAATAGCTAAGCTGTGCCATTAATTTCCATAGATGGTAGATGGAGAATGTTAAATTCTAGGCACCTGAGTGGATCATCAAACTCTTCTACCACATAATGACTCTAAATAATCATATTCATCATAATTAGTACCGTTAATAATGTTTAAAATAAACACTTGTACCTCAGACCATTAGTAATAGTAATCTTGTCATCGTCCATGAAGATTACTAGACCCAGTTATTTTTCACAGTGGGGTGCAAATATGAGATATATAATTAAAATATCAATTACATCTTTGATAGAGCTTTGACTATCATTACATCACAATTGGCCTCATCACTGCACTTTCGATACGCTGCTTTGTGTACCTCGTGTTTAATAAAGTGTTAAAAAGTGGCGTTGGGTTTCCGAGATCAATACGTGTTAGAAAGAAAAATGTCTGTGAATGCAGAGGCAGAGGAGAAACGGGATTCAAACGGTGCTTAGATGAACGTCTGTCGCTTAGCCCTGTGCTACGAGGTGACACGAAGCTGACACAAAGCTCATCCGAGTCATAAATCCCCCACAATAGACCTTCAGTGATACTTAGGTGATATTTAATGGTAATTTTTACCTGAGGAGCTTAGATGAGAAGGAATGCTGGTTAGCTGATTGGGAGGGATGAGCTTGAGAATAGAGCAGTGTTCTGAAGTTTTTTGCTCATTTGGGTTCCAGTGTGGTCCCTTAGCTGGAAGAGGAGCTTTTCTAGCAGAGACAGAGGCTGGCAGCACTTCTTCCTGCTAACCTGAAGTAGCACAAGCAAGAGACAGGTGTAATTTGAGGAGAAGTAATAGGACACATAATAAATAAATACACAAATTTTTAAATACATTTACTTATAAATCTATAAATAAAACCAGCACATTTTAATGAAAATTTTTATGCATTTCAGGATGGAGAAATTATTTTGTCAGGGGTTAATTTTCTTGTTTTCGTGGTAGTTTGTTGCCTGCTTGCTCCTTACTCGTAGTGAGTACAGATACTCCTTACCCTCTCACGGAGTTTTGTAGAGCTAAACTTGCTGCTGTTATTTGCAAATGGTGTCACAATATTTCTGTGATGACTCATGTTGTTTCAAATCAGGATCTGTGTTAAAGGTAAGTGCTTTAGAAGTAAAACACAGATCCCAGTTATGGTGTCTGTGTCCTTAACCGTGACTGATTTGGAGGAGTTCTCCAGGATGCTGGTCCTGCTGTCTGTGCACATTCCTTGCTTAGTGACATTTGGTGGGAAGGCTGAGCAAGCTGGGTCTCTTGAGCTTGGGAAAAATAAGAGACTGAGAGGTGACCTCATGAATGTTTATAAATATGTGAAGGGTGGGTGTCAGGAGGATGGAGCCAGGCTCTGCTCAGTGGCACCCAATGGCAGGACAAGGGGCAATGGGTGTGAGCTGGAACAGAGGAGGTTCCACATCAATATGAGAAAAGACTTCACAGTGAGGGTGACAGAGCACTGGAAGGGGCTGCCCAGGGGGGTTGTGGAGTTTCCTTCTCTAGAGACGTTTAAAACCCACCTAGACATGTTCCTGTGTGACTTGGTGTAGGTGATCCTGCTGTGGCAGGGGGATTGAACTGGATGATCTTCCAAGGTCTCTTCCAGTCATTAATGCTCTGTGATTCTGTGATCCTTCAAGAAAATTCTCTGGAGCTGAGAACAGTCACTGCCTCCTTTTCACTATGGGAAGGGAGGATATTGCATTTTTCCTATTTTTAAAGGTATCTTCCTATTTTTTTACTGTTTCTTTAAAATGGCATTTAGAAGAGTTTCCAGATTTGATGCCAAGTAAGTGGAAAAAGGCTTCTATTCAGTTTTATAGTATTAAAGAATCTTTCTTGTAAATTTTTCTGAAGACACTTCCACGCCTTCTGGAGCTTAAAAAATAATGGAAGTTACTCATTAGGTGTAAACAAATAACTCCTGGAACCACCCAACCAGGTCATCTGTAAAGGATGGAGGAAGAGATTTTCTAACTATGAAACTGGGTTCATTGGGCCAAAGGGACTTCTGGAAAATTCCTGCCAATGTTGAGAAGTTGGTTCCACCAATGTGGCATGAAAGGAGTGGAAGTAGGTATTTGCACGGGAGCAGCCGATGGCTGTGCAAGCTAAGAACTTTCTTCTGCTTAGTAAATTGGAATGAAGGGAAAACCAAAGATCCCAGGCTTCTCTTTAGATCTGTGTGCAGCTCCGAAGTTGATGCCAGGTGAATCTTCTCGTGACCCGGTGACCCAGTTAATCTGGGGAGCTGGGGTCCCGTTTGGCTGTGCTACTGAGAACTGAGGCACCCACATGTGGAAGTGCAGTGTCTCTTCTCCCATGAAGCAGACTTTCAGGGACCCAGTTTTCACCACGTGCCCGTTAACACCTGTGATGGTATAATATGGTGGGGTTCTTCATCTTCCTTCTCCTGAACAGTTGGGCTTCCTACTCAGCCTGAGTCTCCTCTACTGTACAGCTTTGCACACATGGAAAGCAGCTTCTTTCAGAAGCAGACAGCACTAATAAAACCTTATCTGCCTCACACCAGATACGAGCGTGGTTGTAAATAAAACCTTATCACCTGCTTTAAACCTGATAGCATGAGCAGTGGTCACACTAGGACTTCTTTTTTGGTTTGACCTACTTTCCTGGCTTTATTTAGTGAGGCAGGCTATGGCTACTTCCCCCTCAACACATCCAATATCTTACAAGATTTTGGGGAGACGATGCTTTGAATTCTAAATGTGTCTGGAGCACTCCTTTCAATAGCGTGGGCTATCTTCTCTGGCAAACCATTGAGTCATAACCAGCAGAGCCAATGTAGGGTAGTCAAACGAGGACAGTCAATGGAAGTGCAAGTGCCCGACTGTCCAGAAAGTAATGGAACTCTTTCAACAGATTGGGAAGGCAGCTGATGAATGAACTTTGCCAATGTGCTGTTTTGAGTGCTTGCTGTGCTATAGATTCCTCTGGGACTAAATGTGCCTTGTGGATTTTTCACTAGTGAGGCTTTTAATAATTTTTACCTTTACCCAGAGCTACTCAAGTGTGACATCCAGTGGCAGGGGCTCAAGCTCTGTCACCACATGCAATTCTCTTTGTGTAAATGAGATGTTTAGCCTCAGGAAGGTGAAGATAATCTCTTCCAGTTTTCGGAGTCTGGCATGAGGGGAGGTCTGGACTTTTGAGGAGGCTGATGAAGCTAACAAAACCTCTATGAAAAATTCAGCTCTTCATTAGATCCTCCTTGTCACTAAGGCTTATTATAGCTGCTTACTTGGGATTAGCGTGGACAGAATGTGTTTAATATGTTATTACACTAGTTAGACTCACATGAAATTTGTCCTTATTTGTGACAGTGAGTGTGTAATGGAAAATAGAGGTGTTCTGTACACACCTGTTTAAATACGTGTGGTAGCAGATATTTGTCACGATGCCCAAAGTGTAACTTGGCATTTAAAAAAGTGATGTGAAGGTTAAAATTCCCATTTTCCTTGGAAAAAAAGGAAGCTTCCCTTTCCTGCATGGGGTGATACTCTGAGGCAGAGCTGCTTAATACAGGTGTTTGCTCGGATCGCTTATTGATTCCTTGCCAACAGTGCTGTGGTAACGTGGAAGAGTGGCAACAGCATCATATTAAAACAGCCTTCTAATCAGAATAATAATGAAGAGCCTGTAGACATGAGAATCCCAAAGTTTTCCCAACGCTTTAATAAGTACTGAGCTACCGTTACAATTCCTGAATGATTCGGAGCTGTAATTTGGAGGCACGAGGCTTTAGTATGCTGGAGACGCAGCGTTAAGGCTTCTGGGGTCACGGTAGATATTAAAAATTGTTCTGGAGAGATCCAGGATGCTCATCACCCAACGGCAGGAACGTTGTGTAGTGCCCCAAACTACAAATAATTTAACGGAATCGAACCCGTGCCAAGTCCCTTCCCTCCCGCACCCCAAACCACGGTGTGCGCAGCGAGGCTTCTGTGAGGATAACGGGGTGAACAACATCCTCAGGTGTGCGTCTCGGGGGTCCCGTGAGCAGCGGAGCAACAGCAGCAGAGCCCACGCAGGAAAAAAGCCGCCTCGAAGTGACAGTGACTAACCACTACAGTGAAGTTATCGTTTTGCCACGAGAGTCAAGGTTCCACAAGGAAAAAAGAAATCTATTTACAGGACAATATTGTGCTTTTCATTTGATAGGAAAAGTAATTACTGCAAAGGGACCCATGGAAGATCTTGAAGACAGTCACCCTCCTTTTAATAAGTGCTTGTGGCAGCTAAGTGGGGATCAGGAGGAGTATTTATCAGGTTTGCATTCAAGTAGTACTAAATATATGCAGGTAGGAATTAAATAGTATCTGAGTTTAATTAAAATCATAAAAAAAAAAGAGGGAGAAGAATGGTTGGTAGACTGCTCGACTGCATTTTAACCAGTAACCTCAGACCCTAATTAGAAATGCTTTTCATATCTCCTCCATGCAAGGGCTTAATCTGACGCGAGTCTGTGACCGAGGGCTTGGGGGACCAGTGTTAATTCTGCATTCGATCTCGGTTTGTATGGAGGCCGGCAATGCTGATTGACTGAGTTGCAGCACAGATCCCATGACCTTGCTGGGATTTTCATGTGAGGTGTTAATTGAGAGGGTGGGTTAATCTTTGAGCATCATTGTCCCTGAGCTGAGGACAAAGTTTGTGCTCTCTGTTTCCTTACTCAACAGTATATTTGATCTCTACCTCCTCCCCTTGATGACAGTTTAGCAAGCCTGCAGAAAATTTGCTCTTGATAAATTTATCGGCGCAGGATTACCTCTTGCTGGTTTTGTTTGGGTCGTATGATCTTGTTTTGGAGAAAGAGTGGCTAACTGGGATGAAAACCAAAACATCCTTCTCCTCGCTGTCCTCCACCCCACAGCCTACTCCAGTGAGACTATCATGTCAGGTAGGGGGAGCGACAGTTCGAGATTAATTATATTAAGGAAACTACAAGGTGTGATTTCAAAGTTATTCCATCTGAGTGCTGGGAAAATATAAGCTCTTTTTATTACTCCTGAGTGGAAAGCCTGAAATAATTACAGCAACAAAGAGATACTGCAGGTGACAGAGCTTGTGTAATAACACCCAGGTTAGAGTTTCCAGTGCACGAGAAGGCTGCCTGGTAGTTTTGCTGTTTTATAAATAATGAATGGATTTTCTTGCTCCTCGTGGTGTTCTACAGGCCTGCCATTCGCAGGGTAAGGAGTAAATTTGTACTCTGGGCAGGACTAATGGGTACTGACTGACCTTAAATACGGCTCCTGAGTGAGTAGGGTGGTAGTTAAAAGCAGCAGAACCATGGAGCTTGCACAGGAGATGCTGCAAACCAACGGTGATAAAGAAGCACGAATGGTAACTGTCCTTGACACGCAAGGGGTCTCTTGTTTAATTGTGCTGCCTGTAGCTGAGTTTAATTACAACCAAAACTCCTTTTGGATCGTCTCTGTAAAGCACAGGCAGCTTTAGCAAAGCCCAGGCAACCTTTGTCAGGGCCGCCACCAGCCCCAGGGAAAGGGAGATGGATGATGCTGTGTGTAGTGATAGGTCCTGGGACAGCTTTGCTTCACTGGGAATGGACTTGGGGTCTGGTTGGATGGTTGTGAAACACATGCAGTAAAAAAGGGCTGCCGTGTCTTTTCTGTGCCCAACTTGGTGGTTATGTGGCCTCCACAAGGTAGGTTGTTGACCACTTGCACGGTGCTTTCACCTATCACAGAACATTAGTGATTGGAAGGGACCTCAAAAGAGCATCCAGTCCAATCTCCCCACTGCATCAGGATCCCAGAATCATTCCAGAGGAGGTCTGTGGCAGGGCAAGGTGTAATTCAGGGCTGACCTGGTTGTGTGATTTCTAAATTTTCTTAAGTAGTTCTGCAGCAAAATCACAATTCTGAAGAAATTTTTGGGTTTTTTTAAAGGAAATCTCACCACTGGAGAGGAACTTAAATCAGCCAGAATTTCATAGCTTCCTTGGCTGAGCAGAAAGCTACAGGTCAGCTCTTGGATTTGTATCCCTAGATAGGTTCCAGTTGTAGAGCTGCTTGTGGCAGTAGTCAGCAGTCTTCTAAGGCTGTTACACCAGATTGTATTTTTCTTTTTTAAAGTTTAAGAATATTGATAGAAACTCAGTGGGAGCTAGGAAATGCTGGCGTTTGCTTCGGTGTCTGCATCTTGCTCTGAAGCAAGGCACTGAAGCCTCGGGATTCACCAAGAGCCAGGAGCTGGGAGAGTCTTCCCTCAAGATGCGCCGATTCCGCAGTCCTTCTTTTGCCCCTGCCACCCCGATTCTATTAGAATCCACCCACGTTTTATCTGCAATTGCTGACCAGTTATCTCTCAGCTACCTCCTGGTCTTTCAGGAAAATTAATTTGGGAGTTGTGAAAAAGACAGAAATTTTGCTTCGCAGAGGATTTGGAGAGTTTGAAGCTTGGCTCCGGTTCATCCTGGAATGAAATGTGACATTTTCAAATTCTTGGCAGAGGAAAATCCTCAAAAAAGCTGCCTTTCAGATTGATCAAAATGGTTCATTCTGGGCTGGACTTGCTGTTATTTCATAATCTTCCCCACCACAATACAGAAGTCCATTCAAAATGAAAAAATCAAAGGTCAGAAGACATCTCCCCCTCCCCAAAAACTCAAGGCAAATTGGCAGGACTTAGAAAACCCACTTCAGCTCTGTGAACCCTCTTCTTCTAATTCACAGCGAGGTTGCTGATGTTTGTTTTTTCACAAAAACCTTTAGATTCTTCCTCAGCTGCTTATGAAGGGAGCCCCAACGTGATCTTTGGAATCTCTATTGATTCCCAGGATTTGCTGGATTTCAGTCAAGCCTGTCTTTATGGCCTGAGTATTTTGCAAGTGAGGTGAGAATGACTTCTGCTGCTTGTAGCTAGAGCAGCTTCAGGGTGCTACAGAAATGCAGCCTGCTCTATGGGCTGTTCACAGGCAGTTATTGAAAGGATATCCTTAAGCATTGGGGTGCTGTTAATATTTTAAAGGTTTCACAATATTTGCCTAAACACAACCGTGTTTTTAATAATTTTGCAATTAGAATGTGTAAAGGATTGTTTCTTAACTAGGTTTGGTGAAACTGTGATCTGGTTAATGGCTTAAGAATTCCCAAGGTCAGACTCAGGGCTCGTACCCTCTCTCAGTAGGAAAACACATTTCAAACATTGCTCACAGAATCAGAATCGCTCTGGTTGGAAAAGACCCCTGGCATCATCGAGTCCAACCATCTACCCTACTGTACAAGTTCACCCCTAAACCAGATGCCTCAACACCTCATCCAAAACATCTTTAAATGCATCCAGGGATGGCAACTCGACCACGTCCCTGGGAAGCCTTCTTGCCCTTACTGGTGGTTACTGAAAGGCCCTGTTATGCTTTGGGGCAAATGGGAAAGTTTTGAAGTTGCTAGAAGGAACAATGAGGACAACTAGGAACAGGGTAGAAGATAGCTTCCTCTCTTCCTAGCCAGAGAAATTCTTGCAAGAAGCCAACAGCCTGATGTGGTGCACTCAGGCACAGCAAGGTGGTGTTCAAAGCTGGAGGTAGAGCAGGGGCCAGAATGGGTGCGTGTCGCAGGAGAAGAGCTGCTTGGGTTGTACAAGCTCTGCGTAGGATCTACTGACCTACTCTCTTTTGAGTGGGAGAGCAATTCTCCTTTGTACTTGGTGGAATAGTGTGATGGAGTGACCTGCACCTTGGAGGTTGTTCAGTGGATAAAAGCTTTTGGGTTTGTCCCTTCACATAGTCAAAGACAAGAGAGATGTTCATTCATATCTCCTTTCTAGACTTGCTGCAGCTCTGCATTAGGCAACTAGTGGATGCTCCCTTATGTAATTTTGGACAAAGTACAAAGTGACTTGTGGAGCAGATTAATTATCAGTTTCATCTTTGGGGTGTTAGACCTAATGGTCTTGTGCTGCTTGTTTGCTTTCACTGCCTGTGGTCTGTTTTTTAAAGTCTCCACTATTTCTGCACTCACAGAAAGCGGCTCACAGCATCGCTCCAGATCATCTTACCGCTTAAAATATATCTGCTAGGGAAGTCTTGTGGTCCGTCCCATCTGTGTGATGCACTTGGTCTATGAGCAGGAACAAAAGGCTTCATTAGGGAGCTAATCAACTCCCTCACCTCCGAGACCCGAAGCAGTCCTGTGTTCAGGCAGCACATCCATAGGAACGAGCCCGGCAATCGCCTTTAGGAGAAGCTGTCTCTAAGGTGGCAGGTGGCGTGGCTGCTTCCTCCTGTCCGGCGTTTGCCTCTGAATCATGAGCCCCTCTCTCTATCAATAAAGTTTTGTTTCATCCTCTTGCAGAGAAAAGGTTTTGGGAGCTGAGTAAACAGAGCCTGAGCCTGCACGAAGGGGATTAAGGAGGAGAGGCAGGAGTGGAAGGGAAAATGAGGATATGACAGAGGCCGTCGTGAGTTCAAACAAAATTTGGCCTCCAGAAGGCAGAAGAAATCCCACTGGTGACAGGTGCCATCTTGTGGGTCATTCTGCCACTCTGCCTCCTGCCACTTTTTATAACGAGAAGAGATAAAGGAGCTCTGGGTTCTCAGAGGCTTCGAATTGGAGAAGTAATTCAAAGGGATGTGAACATGGTTGGCTTCAGGGTCTGCATGATACCGTAAACATCGGTGCTTCGCTTGTCAGCGCTCGGTGCTGTTCGAGAACGCTCGAGCCCGCTGCAAACAGAGGCTCGGTGCGTGTCTGGAAACGCGTAATCCTAAATAGTGGGAAGGATAATCAAATTATTTTTACTCTATAGTAATGCAAATAAAATATTCATGCTTCATGTAGGCCTGAGAAAGGTTAGAGCCTGCAAACCGTGCTAATTAAAATATAATGGCACTGAGGAGCCTATGTAAGAGTTACTAATGTCCGCATTTTCCCTCTTCCCTTTAAGATCTTATCTTTAATGACTACATAAAAATGCAGTGGTTAGCTGGTACTTTAGCTCTGGGTTGTTTTTTTTTTCCAGGGAATTTATTTTGAAGGACTGTGCAAAAAAAAATAACCCTAGCATCTACTAAGGCAAAATCAAATACAAGACTCTCTGTATAATTTTTAAAAGGAAAAGGCAATATTTCCGACGTGAGCCTGAATTCCATCAAAATGTTAGAACATCATTAATTCTTAGAGGTTTCATGGTTTGAAATTAAAAAAACCCCAAAATAATAACTATGTGAAACACGATGGCACCATTTCAGTGCTATTTTAACACTGCATCTGAGGGTCAGACTTTTCAGGAATAGAACTCTGCTTGATAAATTACTGATTTTGGGGTCCTGTCAGACCATCAAGGCAACCTTGGAATTAGCCCTGATTACTTTTCCCCATGTTCGTGTTTCTATCCAAAATACGTTGACTTTTTGTGGGTATTTGTGCAACAGAATTGCTCTAGGATGGATGCGCGGCAAGGAAAGCGAGCTTTAGGTTGATGTGTACAAGACCAATATACAAACCTGCTGTATGGTCACTATTGACGTAGTATTTGTGCCAGATGTCAAATAAGGAACGAAACGTTGGGTGGGGGGATTGGACTAGACGGTCTTGGAAGGTCCCTTCCAATCCCTAATGTTCTGTGGTTCTGTTGTCTGGGCAGGGAGCAGTAGCGGTGCCATCCGAGAGCACCCATGGCGGCTCTAGGTGAACTCTGTTAGGCACTTGCAAGCAGAAAGCCGCCAAGCCATGACAATGTCAGGTAAATTGGACTGATTAATGCATTTGAGAAGGATTCTTGTTCCTCTGCAAGCAATTCCATCGGTATGAGGAACATGAAGATCATCAAATGCATTATTGTGCCCCCGCGATTAGTTTATCCCTACTTGTGCATGAGGCTTGACTCGGAAGGGTTGGGGCCAGTGGCCACGTGGTGCACGGGCAGAATTTGTGCCGATGGAAAGCGACCTCAATGTTGTTTAGTCACCTAAACTTGGGAAGCGGCAGACAGGAGGCCGTGCTTGAAGCTCGCTCTGTAAACCCCTTCTACACGCGGAGAAAACAAAAACCCAAACAAAAACTCGTAGGTGCCTACTTGTCTGCGTGAGGGCGACGGCGAAGTTTTGGACGCGCTTTTCGCTCACTTGTTCATGAAATGGAGAAATAATTTGCGATCAAACTTCTCATCGGTCCGTTACGACATTTTAATGGGGAAAGCTTGAATTCTTCCACAGGGTTATGAAAACAAATTAATGTTAAAGATGACATCTTTCCTTTGGGTTTCTGACATATCCCCATGCCCCCCCCTCGCCCCACACAACACGTACAAAAGGAGGTATTAACAGCAAAACAGAGATGTTGTGTGTTCTGTTATGAACAAGCTTTGTGATCTCATCCCAAGGTTTTATCCAAGCTTGAACCATCTGGCTTTGAGCTGGGGGAAGAGCATGTCAGCTCTCCCCCAGAATCTCTGTGTCAGGGAGAAGGGGCAGAGTGCCTGCGCTCAATGCCAGGCCCCCTTTCCTCCCCTCCACAACCCTGCTAGAAAGACAGGAGTCAGGCACTGAAAAGCATACCAGGCATTTTTAAACACAACCCTGACATTTCCTCAGCATTTCCATAGCTAAGGCTTCCCTCCTCCCCATCCCCCTACCCCCTCTTTCAATCAAATAAGGCACCCGCTCTCTCATGCCTAGTGCAAAGGAGGAAAGGGGGGGGGGGGGGGGGGGGGGGGGGGGGAAAAGTGGCAATTTAATTCAAACAAAAGAAGCTTGAAATCTATAAGCACAGCAACTCCGAGGCTTCTGGCAAATAGAATTCTAATTAGTATGCTGCTATTTTTCTTTTAGACAGATGAGGGATGCCCCCTATTGACTCTAGCAGGCAGGCTGGTTAAAAAAAAAAGGGGAAAAAAAAGGGAAAAAAAAAAGAGGGGGGCAGGTGGGGGCTAGCCAGCAAACACTGCAGATTGCAAATTATATCGCAAACCCTGCCAAGTCCCAGCTCTTGGCATCAGATTTTTAATGACACCCTGGAAAAGGGAAAAAGAAGCCCTCAGCTAAGGGATAAAAATGAGGGGTTTTACACTGTGATAAGTCTTTGCTTAAAACCCAAATGGCCAAGCACACATTAGGGTTTTAAAATATTCATAGATAGAAGTGAAAATGAGGATATGAGGATGTACATTTGTTGCTTGGTCAATTGACAACTCATTCTGCATATTAATAAAAGGGATGATCTAATTTTAAAGGGACAGTCTGTCTTTTCCAACCATGACTTCTGGAGCGTTATGAAGCTGAGGGCAGCACATCACAGAGGAGGCCAGCGATGACACAGAGGGTTGTTTTCTTTTGATGTAGACCTGGTACTAACTACTACTTTGCTCAGGAATTCTGGGGTCTCTAAAAATACGATACCCTTCTTGTAGAGTCTCTCTGATGTGTGGCTGCTGAACACTTTGATTTTTTTTTTCCCCCCCTCTTCTTTTTTTTTTTCTTTGCGGTGCATGAGGCCCTTCACAGTTGTAGGATTTTATCCACAAACAGTCAGACCATCACAGAGATGGAAGCCATTTCTTTTAATAATTAGGCCACCTTCTGTTCCAGAGAACTGCTTTTGGCATGCCTACCTCGGAATAGCATTGGGCTTGGGTTTTTTCCCCCAGTCCCACTATATCTCCTCCCCGCCGCCGCGATGCTACGCAGGAAGCGTTCCCAACAGCCCGAGCTCACGTTAACGCTACGTACGGCACCTTAGCGCCGCTGGTGGCAACCTCCGTGGCCAGAGCTTGAACAAATGAACCTGAGCCCATGAGCCTCGGGTGCTTCCATTCCACCTTCACTTGGGGGTTAATATTTTTTGAAAAAAATCCTCTTTGATTGTTTCACACCTGAAAATCCCAGGCACAATTGCTGCCATGAAATGCCAGTGTCTACCCTGAGTCATGGTTAGGCAGTTAAATACCGGAGGAACCCTGCCTGCTCGTAATTAAAAATGCAAAACTGAACTCCAAATTATTTGCATTTAGAAAACTGTAGGCACTACAAAGGGAGACTGTGTTGATACCAGTCTCAAAAGTCACAGCTAATATTAATTATCTTTAAATACACACCCGTATACAAATGAAGCAGCAGCTGAGATCGTGCAGCTAGCAGGGTTCTCTAACGCAGGGCTTTCGACTCTCTGTAGGATTTCATGGCATCTTTAGGCTGCCAAACTGAAGCTGACTTGACGACTTGCTTTACCTGGCAGCCCCTGCCTGGTATTGCCTCTTTTTTTTTTCCCAAACAAATGTGACAGAAGGGCAGAAATGTCAGTGATAATTGAGTTCTTGTAAGTTTGGTGGAGGAGAGAAACCCAAATGAGTGCCTGCACCGAGGGGAAGGTGGGCAGGACTCAACCCTTCCACGCTTGCTCTGGGAACAGCTGGTGGGCTGCAGCATCTCCTTGTACTTCCTGAACAGAGCTTATGGTGAGGCTATAGATGAGGAGCAAGGGCTAGAGGACAGAAATCTGCAGGAAGCTGGGCTAGCAGAAGAATTTAGATGTGTGTTGTTTTGGGGGAAGAGCCACTAGCTTACATTTTCTGACAGCTAGTCTTTTATTAGAGCAGTAATTGTGTTGGCTTGCGAGAAAAAGCTGACGCTGTTATTGAGTCTGCTAATCGCGGTTAACACTAACGAGATTATAGTGGGGCTAACTGTGTCCTCAACGTTTGTATTTAGAAGACACCAAGATGGTGAAGTTTCCAAAGTGGGAATTTCATTATGTGGGTCTCATTAAGATTAGTGCCTTTATGTGTTTTGAGAAGTGACTCTGCAGTAGTGTGAAAGCTACAGAGAAGCCCACATCACTTTACCCCACTACCTGTGCTCGCCTGTTGAACAGGCTTTCAAGAACAGGAACAGAAACACCACATATCAAAGGGCAAGAGTGTGGCAGGACAGACTAGAATGGGTTTAAGACCTGCCTGGATATGTTCCTGAGTCACTTGGTCTAGGTGATCCTGCTGTGGCAGGGGGATTGGACTAGATGGTCTTTTGAGGTCCCTTCCAATCCCTAATGATTCTATGATTCCCAGCACACTGATGGATTAGTTTGGATGCAGATGATTAATTAGTCTTGATGCAGAAGACAAGTGTCCAGGCAGTGACACTCTTTGCATTTATTCCTGGAAGGGAGAAGAAAATCTGTCTGTAAAGCTCCCATTGATTTATCAGAATCTTCCCAGGGTGATCTCCTGGCAGGAGCTAACTGCAGTACCTCTCTGGTAGTTGTGGCTACAAGTCAATGGGCACCAGTACTGATCTTATGGAGCATATGGTATAATCTCTATAGGGTAACATAACCCAAAAAATAGATCTAAAGTGAAAATATGTTGGTCTAGTTGATTTCATTGGAATGACATTGACTTCAAGGGGAACAGGATCAAGTCCTTTGTATAATTCCTATATGTGTGTGGTATTTTGTTTGCATGGCAGTTTGAGAAGGACACCTGAGACATCTCAAGGAATTGTAACTGATGTCCGTGGTGTGATACCTACAGAAAAATGACTTGCTGAAAAAATGACACTTTGGGTTTACTTTTATGTAAAATATTGAGTTCCACGGGCACATCAGGCATGCTTAAAGAGGGAGGTGGGAGAAAGAAATGCTTGCTTGCTCCAATATTAACTGCACCTACCATCTTGGCAGAGTTATGTAGTCAAAATACGAAGCTTAAGTGTAAACTTGAACCACATTTGTTGAACACTAGACATCCAATTAATAGAGAAATAGGATTACAAAGCCGTGATCTACATGAAACAGTTGAAACGGCTGTGTAACTCTGTCTTTAATGATCCAGCCCTGAATGAAGAGGAAAACTTAAGTTTGAAGGCATCAGTGGAGTTCTGGGTGAGAGTAGCAAGTGTTGCTCTCAACTGGTTCAGAACTGTTGGAGGAAGAGTCCGTGCCCTACCAATTAGTAAAACTTTGAATCACATCTTTCAGTAAATGTTTTTGGTGGAAAAGAATTCTCTCCTCTTCTCATGGGCCAGTTATGTTCAGTCTGCAGGTGAAGGAAGATGACAAGTAATTTTAACACCCAGTGGCTTAAAGGAGTTCAAATGACCACTAGAGTCATATTAACTTGTCAAATTGACCAGTATTTTCTGCCACTGAAACAGCAGAATGGATGGCTGGAGACAATAAAATTGTTTCAATTATACTACATTAAGCATCTTCGCGAAGAGGTGAAAATGCAGAAAGCAAAGAGGAGAGGATCTAGGAGACGTGCTCAACAATGACAAGAATTTCCCTGAGTGAATGCCCTGCTAGAGAGATATATTGCAAGAAATATCTGCTGAAGGTGCCGGCAGCTAATTTGTACTTGAACGTCCAAAACTACAGCAGCGGGAACTTGCTGTTAAATATTAATGGGAGTCTAGAGAAAGCAAGGCCAATATTCTGAAAAATATTACAGGGACCTTGAGCGTGTCACTCGCCTTTAACATGGGACAAAACAAATGCTCCCGCTGTCTGAGAGTTGCCAGGCTCAGCGTTTCGTAGAGTTTCCTACTTGGGAGAGGTGCTTTGCTCCCGACACGTACAGATAAAAGCCTCACTGGCCAGCAAATACGAGGGGCAGTTAACTCTCAGCTGCATGTAGTGAACCTCTGATGCCCTCAAGGAGCCTGAGCAAATGAGTTTTTCATCTTTTGTTATCTAATGTAGAAGTGGGCAGGCAACTACGCTTTTCCCTTGTATGTTCATCAGATGATGTGACAGGAGTTCTCCTTTTCAGCTGGATGCTACTTTCAGTCTTCAACTGCTCTGCATTTTGTGCCCAAGCTCTGTTTTTTTGCAAGAGCAACCTCTTGGTTAGCTGAGCAGGACTGTATTAAATTCCCAGTAACAAATACCAGTACTAAGAGTCAGTAGCCCAGCTGTAAAGATGTTGCAGGATGTGGTATAATGCAATTAGGAGCTCCGCCGATGCTTGAAAAGGAATATTCAGCTCAACAGTTGTTGTGATGGTTTATTTAATTAAGGAAAGAGCTCCAGCTGAGGGGTGAGTAACTTGCAGAAGGTAGGGGGAGAGAGAGGTGTATGAGAGGTCAGAACAGAGGGGTAGGATAGGGGCTTTTTATTAAACTTGCATTCTCAAAATTCAAGATCCAAACCAATCAGTGTGCAGCCTTCCTTTACTGCCATATGCTTATCCAAACAGCTCCACTGATTTCATTGAAAGCGATGGTTTTCTTCAAGATGGTAAATTTCATCCTAAATCTGAGTTGAAAAATCTATGGGATTGCATTCTGTCATCCTCCTCACCGTGAGCGTTTCTGCAGCGTGCACGTTATGGGCATTATCTCAGTGGGAGCAGAGTACGAAGGGAAGAGTCACTAATTGTAGAGATCGATGGATCTAGGGCTGAAGGGGTTAAGCCACCCCTTTTTTGTGCACTCTGATGGACAACATTATAGAAAATAATAAAGCAGGAGCTCTGCCTCTTGCAAGCTGAGTACTACCTAAAGCCAAGCCCCAAAGAAAAGTCACACGGGGATCATCGCGTGCGCCCAGGAAAACGTTGCTGGAGTGAAACGCCCAAAGCGGTGGTAGCGTTTGGATCTCCGTCAGACCAAAGGGAGAAGAAAAGTGTCTCCTCTGTGTTCCAGTGCACGTGCGTTTCGTTCACTCCCTGGAGTACATTCGAAGAACAACACAGACAAAAGTTTCACTAGGCAAAAGCGAGCGGGAAATATCTATTTTCAGAGGATAAAAATGTTATGAGCACCTACAAACAGCTGGCGGAGGGTTTGATACGGTAAGAAAACAGGCACCTTTGACCTCGCTCAGATCCGTTTGACTTTTCGCTTCCTAAAAACATTTCATTTTTATGCACTGCCCTATAGATTTTACTCAGTGAAACATTTGGTTTATTTAAAAAAAAATATAAAGTTGTAGCCAGCCTCTCCATCCAATTTTTTAGAGCACCCGCTCCAGTCAGTTTGCTCCTCTGCAGCCAATGTATGCAGCAGTAAACGATGTATGATTTACACACACACACGCGCGCGAGGGTTTATATTTATGCTTACAATGTTAGTATAATTTTACAGTCAGGACACAGTAGATACACCCTGCTGTAAGTACTAGCCTGATATACTAAACTCAAAAGAGCACATTGGGGGTTAGCAGTTAGAGCTGAAAGTGAAAATCAAGAAACAGCGGTGCTACCGCTTTTGTCTTCAACATGCTCTTCAAGATGTGAGATGCTCCAGTGGGTGGGAGACCTATGCACCACCCCCCCAATTCTGGGGATAACCCCAGCAGATAGGCTTTAGAATTACCTCTTCTTAAAATGCCAATTAACCCTTTCAGGGTTTTGTGGCATACTGTGAGCAAGCAGGAGAGGGGCACTCATTTATCCCTTATATTGAACATCATAACCAATTATAAGGGGATTGGGGCGGGAGGAACAAGCCTTATGCTACCGTGGGTGTATCTGAAGTGCTTCCTGGGTTACTCCTTGTGGTTTTTAACATTTAGGAAGACCCCAGAGTTTGTTTTAAAATAAGATCGTACCAAAAAAAAAGCAATAAAAATCACAAATGAAGAAAAACCTACAGACAAAGATACCAATTTCTTGAGTGAAACAGAAAAAGAGGTTTTAATTCTGTCTGGCAATATTCACGCCTGTGAATGCTCCTGTGTGACCTGATCTAGGTGATCCTGCTGTGGCGGGGGGATTGGACTGGATGATCTTTCGAGGTCCTCTCCAGTTCCTGATGCTCTCTGATTCTGTGTGAGATCCTACCAGCTCACAAGGCAATGACAGTTTTAATTTTAGCAAAATGTTCTAGTGTTTGCTCACTAAAAGTAGCCACTGGTGTAAATCAAGCCTTAACCCTATCAAAGTAATTAATACTAGGACTCTGGGAGACCGAAGCTTCATAATAAGGAGAACCCACTACGTTAAGGTTCTTATGGGAGATAGAGCAGTGCTAGGATGAACTAGAATGAAATATTGCCAGAATAAACCTAGAATGGCATTAATTAACCTGAAGATTAACTTAACCCATTTAAATACATGTTTTGCTACTGGGTCTCTGAACCTTCAAATCTCACATGGAGAGTGACTCTTCCATGGGGTCCCATTTGGGTAAACGTTATTCAACGTGAGTAAAGGTCAGAGAAATAGTCAAGCTGGTTAGTACTTGGTCCCAGTTTGTCAGTGGTTTAGGGTTTATTTTCCATTGGGTTTTATTTTAAATGTGCTTGAACCAGACCTTTGATTTGTAAGCTTTTGGATTACTTTCTGAAATCCAGTTATTTATCTTGTTGTTTACATGAGGAAGTTGAGAGAAGAAAAGGTAAAGGCACCAAATGTGCAGGGAGTTTTTGGCCCGTGAGTAGGGAATGTTTTTAGACTTTCTGGTGGCACCCATTAATCTCTGTCCATGACCTTTCCACATCCCATACGTTCAAGGGCCAGGGGAAAGAGAAACATCCTGGTGTTTCTTATCACAAAGGCTTCCATCTTCTGCTTCAGGGTAAATCACTTCACAGAAGCTGTGTGATTGCTACTATCTGAGTTCAGGCTGCTTGTTTTACTAAGGAAGAGCTGGTCCATACAGGACTGTGGGACTGGTTGCAAGCTTTTAAGTAAAAGATGGACTGTGACAACTTCTGTTGCCTGGATGTGTTCCTGTGTGACATGGTCTAGGTGATCCTGCTATGGCAGGGGGATTGGACTAGATGATATTTTGAGGTTCCTTCCAATCCCTAATGTTCTATGATTCTGTTGAACTGGAGCAGAAAGAATAAGGGTAGGTGCAGACTTGTGGATCTATCCACCTCCTCAAAACAAAAGTTCCCGGGACTTTCATTAAGACAGGACTGGTATCACCCTGACCAGAGGATGCAGCTGTGCTCTGATCCTGCTCTGGCAGGGGATGGGACTAGAGGATCTTTCGAGGTCCCTTCCAATCCCTAATGTTCTGTGATTTCTCCAAGGGTAGAATTTGGCTAAAGTAGATGAAAGTACATGAAGCATGAATTTGACTTGGACTAGCGAAAAGAAGATGAGTAAAGTAACTTAATTCAGCTCAATCTCACCCGGACTCTTTGCTTGTCTGAGATGCAGCATTCAGCTTGTCTTTAGTATTGGATCAGGCCCTCAAATGAAACAAGGATAAGTTTTCGTTCCGTTCTTCGAAGGCTTCAGGGTTGAGCACTACAAACAAACACGGGACCACTGCTCTGTTCTGCGACAAACATTTTAGCCAGTATTAAATGTTGGAGGCATACACTTAAATTATTCGTTGTGCAAGTGCAAAGAGCTGGTGGTGCCCTGAAAGGAAAATTTCCATGATAAAGTTTTTGCAGTCAGTAATCATCAGGTACTTGACAGTGAATGAGAGCCAATATTTGCTTTGTGAGACTTTGAACATATTGAAAAGGTAAAATGATTATACCATCTCCCCCCGTGTTATTAAGTGCATGCATCTTGTGTTTAGAGAACATGACAAAATAGCCACGGTAAAACCACGGGCTGTCGTCGTGGCCGATGTGTTTTAAGAAGCACAGCACCTACTGAACTGGAGATCTGCAAGACTTTAGCCATTTAAAAAGGGTTATATGTGTGTCCTTTACAGATCCTGCTGTGGCAGGGGGATTGGACTGGATGATTTTTCGAGGTCCTTTCCAATCCCTAATCATTCTGTGTGCATATATCTGGCTGGTGGAGCAGGTAGGTGCTTGTCTTGAACTGCACGAGGGAGCATTGGTTGTAGGCATTGGAAGCATCTTTAATAAATAAATACATTTCATAATTGTAAAAGGAGGAAGCATCTATCTTTGTTTTAACTGCTTCCTGGATGTCCAGGTGTAACGGAGCATCAGGACTCTGGGTGATTGTACGTGCTACCCACGGTGCGATAGCAAAGTGCAGCAGGCTAAATGAAGTATAGTTTTAGCAGCCCCTGACAGTGCAGGTAGAGTAATAGGGGTCTATTACACCGATTTCCCACGGAGACGTGTGCCAATCAAGGGGAGAAAAGAACCTCTGAAGGTCATCACCAAGGAAAATTACATGCTATACTTTTTCTAGCGTCCAAGTTTGATCACAATGCTCAAGAAAATAGGAGGCAGGTGTATGTCCTGTGCACGAGCACATACACGTGTATACGTTGGCGTGCTGCGTGCTGGGGGTGTCAGAGCCTGGGGTTATAATGGATTGTCTTTGGACAGGCAGAGCAGAGGAAGATGAGCTGTTTGGGTCACGTCTTGCAGAGAGAGGGTGAGAGCCTGAAGATGGTGATTCTGCAAGATTGAATAACACAAACATAACTATAGGGTGGGAAGGTTGCTGGAGCATGGTGGAAACACTGCTGATGGGTGCACTTACGGGTTAACCAGACAACGGACACAGTTAGGCAGCCATCCTAGAGTTGGGTTATTAGGGAGCCATTAGCAGCGTTGCATCATCTAATTGATACCTTTCTGTTGTGTCCTCCCAGTACCAATGTTTTAGCTAGTTTTCCATGTGTTTTTATTTTCTAGTTGTAAAATATTACTCGAAGACACCATGTATTTTTCACACAAGGCTTTTGTGCATAATATTCAGCCAGAAGTTCTATTTCCAATTTACTTGACTTTCTAATCTGGTTGTGTTTAATTGCTTTGCTTGTTCTTGAGCCTGTTATGCAACGTACAAAGGAGTCTATATATATTTTTAAAAAGTAGGATCACCTTTAACTCCTACAGTATCAAAAAAGCACTAGGCTACAACAGTGGCCATGTCACAAGCTCTCTGCAGGCTGCCTTGTGTCTTCTCTAATGATCCCAAATTTTAAGCAGTTAGCAAAATACAATTATGTCTTTGTTAAAATAAACAGTCTTCAACGGGAGGAGACGTAAAAGGGCTACTGCATTCATACATATTTAAAAAACATAAACCATGTGTGTTAATAAAACCACTTTAAAAGGGAACGCATCGACATGTTCTATGAATTATTTTCTCACTCTCTGGATCCTCTACTTCTTGACATCATTCATAGGCAGCAACTAATCTGGAAGGAAAAGTTGAGAACAGAGGAGAAGAGGAAGGTCTGGTTTTCCTTCTTGGCTTGAAAACAATCTTTGTACAGTGTTAATGAAAGACAGTTTCTTCTGGGGAAGAAATGCTAATGTGAAATTTTCTCTTTCTCTGCGCACAGTCATGCATTAGAGATATTTGTAGCGGTGGAGATGCAGGCTGCAATAGGTGGATGGATATTTACCCAAGAAAATTTGAGCCATGCCCTTTCATTTTCAGAGAGCCGCTACCTAATCTCAGTGTAGCATCAAGACAAAGGACACCTCATTCCGTTTGCGCCTGCCCTGCAAAAAAAAAAGGGGGGGGGGGGAGAGAAGAAAAACCCCCCGGCCCTTTGTGAATGCTGTTAGAATAATGGTCTGGGGGAAAAAAAGATAAAATACAAATTTCGCTCCGATCTGGGTTGGATTACTTCCCCATGCCCCTGCCTTTATTGAGCGATTTGGAGTTTCATTAGAATTCAGAATTCCTGCAGAAAGAAAAACCACAGTGGCACGGACTTCTCTTTCAAGGGGATTGCGGGCTGACCCATCAAAATGAAAAGGCTCAATGTTTTGCTGACAGGTCCCTGAGCAGGCCTGAGTGACAGCTTCATTTCAGCACTTCTCAGATGAGATTTGAATTGGGGGGTGGAGGAGCTGGTAGGAGAGAGACTTTGTTCCCTAAAAAGTGTCAGTGTCAAACTCTGCAGTTCAAGTTCTAGTGTCTGAGGTACAAAACCAAGTCAGAAATCATCTTCGACTCGCCTGCTTCCGAATTTATTATTAATGTCCCTCTAATATTAGCACGCACGGAGCTTCATTTGAATCTCGGAGTTCATGTCGAGTCTACGTTGCTCCTTTTATTGGAAAGAAAAAACAGTAGAAGGAGATGGATTAAAGTACAGTGAAGCGCCGTAGAACGTCGGCGTGAAAGATTACGCGGTGGCATTTTCCCGTTGCGATAATCAAAACACCAGCAAGAGCCTGATCCTACCCCATCTCTAGTCTGTGGGAAAAGAAGAGCTTCTTATAAACTGATCTAGGTCTTTACCTACAAAATGAGCGTGGGTAAGGAAATACCTAATGGTCTTCTACCTTTATTGTGTGAACTTGATGATATCCTAAATGAGCAACTTCTTATCGTTTATCTCTGTTGGAAAAACGGCAGATACTTACGAGCCTGTCCCTGCCACCGCTTAGGCCAAGGGAACCAGAGCAGCCTCCTAACCTGTTTGCACAGGGGAAGTACAATTTATTCACTTCCTGTCTTTCGAGGTCCCTTCCAATCCGTAATGTTCTATGATTCTGTGATACTTGCTCCATCGCTAAAGGCCGGTTGGATAAGTGCAGGGATGTCGGTCATTTATTTTCTAAGTTTGTTTGATTTTTTTCTGGGGATCAGTTAGTCGTGTTCACAGCTTTATCTATTATTATTCTATTCTATTGGACTAGATGATCTTTTGAGGTCCCTTCCAATCCCTTATGGTTCTATGATTCTGTTCTCTTTTTTCCTCCTTTTTTCTTGTACGTATTAACGTTTTCATTTGCGTTGAGTACAAAATCCAGCTGGTTCAGTGAGCTTTCAGGAGTCACTACACAGAGAGACAGAAGAAAAGAGTGGACTTAATTTTAAAGATTAATATTAGGAAAAAAAATCTTCAAAATAACATTTATCTAGTATCTTGTTCCTCTACCTTATGCTGGCAAATCACAAGATAAGATAGTATTTGATGGCAGAAGTCTGTTCTCGACATTCAAATCCATTTCCTGTCCTACATTTTTCTTTTTTAAAAACTCTCCATATGTAGAAGTTAAAATAAAATCCCAGCACGTTCCCCTAAGGTAGTTAGAGAAATGCAGACAGCTCTGTGCTTTTGACAGAGTTAAATATTACTATAAATCATATTTTATATCTTGTGTTCATGTTGGAACAAATTCTACTCTCGTTCCTATTGTTGGAAAGCTGCAGTAACTTCAGCAAAGCTGCAGGCTTTACTGTGTGAGGTAGAAAAGAAGTTGTGAGCACTCTGAGAGGACTATAAAAGCTTTAATTCTCATGTGAATGTGATGAACAACATTGTGTTGCTGTGGTTGTACTGGAAGTGTTTGTATCGAATGCAGAGCCAATAGTGACACAAAATCCATGTGAATGGTCAGAGTGCATGGTAGGACCATCCCAAGGAAGCTTCATCTTGTGAACTTTTGCTAATTGTTCATGGTTTGCTTTTCTTTGGAGAAGGGCTTGCATTTGGAAAACAGGGAGAGAGGACACTAAACCTGAAAAGCCTCCCAAAGCTTCAGTTACCTCTTGTCCCACTTTTAAGACTTCAAGAAATGTTAGTATTTTTAGGTTGTATGGATTATTAAGTGCAGAACAAAAAGCTCACTTTGCTCAACAAGTTGTATGGAGCAGGAAACACTACTTCCCAGGGAAGGGCTCATTTCAAAAATAACCTAAACCACAATATATGTATTGCATGTCTTGAGAATCTTACCTGAGGTTCCAGCATGCTTCTCAAGAGCTGGGAGTAGGAACAAGCTACTGAGAACAGTAGTGGGAATACTTAAAGAAACACGGTGAGACTCTCCTATAGGCTACGGTGAGACAAACTGATCAAGTCTGGTTACGGTGAAGTTAGTGTATCTAAATGTGGTATTTCCATCTTTTAAGGCTAAAACAGACAAAATGTGAGTAAATCACAAACATTTACTCACAGAAAACATCCTGAGCTGACTGAGTTGACTTTAACGCTCTTTGCACACCTCAAATTCCCCTGTTGTGAATGAGCAGCCAGGTGAACTAAAGCCTGGGAGCTGTGATTTGTCGGGGTTCAGCCTGTGGGTCAGTGGGAGGTGTGAGCTGAACCTGATGTCTGTCCAAGGCACTGTGGAAAAACTTCCGGGCGCTCGAGCTTTGCGTCAAGAAACTTGTGCTCTGCTGATTATTTCTTGCTCCTTGTGTTGGTAAAAGCTGGGAAGTTGTGCTGGAAGTTGTGTGCTGTGTTTAGTGAGTACCTGCCCCGAGGAAGGGAGAGCATGAGGAGACTCGCCGTATGTGTCCCATGCCCAAACATGTCCCCATTCTCCTTTACACTCCTCTTCGGTCTCCCCACTGCTGTCTAAGTGCTCAGGGAAACTGGTTTACTGGTTTCACATGTGAAACTGGAGTTTGGAGCAATAGGATGGGCAAAGTTGAAGGAGATACCTGCAAGTTGTGCTCCTGACTAATCCTCTTCATTAATATGGGGTCACAGAGGCAGCTGCTGGGAGCCTCAGAATGGTTCGAGCCAGGCTAGAGGTGGTTTGGTTGACTCCTTTTACTCCTTTACATAGTCTCCCCAGTTTTAACAGGGCTGTCCTTCTGTGGGAAGGCAAGTCAGAGAGGCTTAGAAGTGTGTGTGCAGTGATGCCATTGTACCGTATTAGCTGGTTTATTTTTAGATCAAGCTGCCTGTACAGCAGCAAGAGGGTGGATGGCTTTTTTGTAGTGCTACTGCTTCCCAACTTTCCCAGTATCAAATCTCACGTACTTTTTCCCCAAATCCAACTTGTTTCTTGAATTCTAAAATTAGCATGCTGTTTTTTTACTGGTGCAGACTGTAGATGTAAAGATCAGTCCAAGTGAAGGTGGGGTTTTTGAGGGTTGGAGATAAGTAAGCAGCTCAGGTCTTACAAACGTGAAGAGCTTCCAGAAGAGAGTAGAAAGGAGGAGAGGGCAGCTGCAGAAGACCTGCTTTCCTTACAGGAAGTTACTTAGTCATTATGAAAGTTAAACAGCAGCATGTTGTTGCATAATGAATGTACCTGGGTGCTGATTCTTCATGAGAATAAGCCGCGCAGGCATCTAGGCCCCAGCATCAGCTCAACACACAAGCAGGTGCACTTCAAGCGTAGCTTAAGCACTTTGCTGGACGCAGATACTTTCCTTGAGCAGAGCTATGAGAAGTATTGGATTCCCCGATTCTGGCACAAATGTCCTCGTCTGACACCCTGACCCGTCTCATGTTTTTCTCGCGGTGCCTTCAGCAAGCTGGAGAGGAGTGATCCTCTCTTGCTGGCATCTTTGAGTGTGATGTAATCCAAGACCAACCACCACCTCGATCCAGTTTTACCATGTCATTGATTTTGGTGGCGCTCCACTCCTCGCGAAGCCCCAAAAGGGAACTCTTGCTTTCAAACTCTCTCGCCCAGCTCAACGCGATAATGAATGTGAAGGGTTTGCATGGAGGAGGCAAAACTTTTTCCTCTCCCCCCGCTCCCTGGGTTTTTTTTGCTCTCCAGGTTCACACCAGATAGGCATTTTTTGCAGCCTGAAAGGGGATGTTTTCTTTTGTTAATAGCTTACAATCAGATGAAAGGACTCATCACTCTATTTTAGTGCTCCACCACATGGCGTGTATCTTTTATAAATTACAGGCTGGCGTTGTGTGCACTGGGGGAGAGAAAGGTTGGTTTTCTTGCTGTGAGCCATCCTGCCTAATTGTCGTATGCAAATAAAAGCAATTATAAGGCTTTTAGGGTGAAGGGATGACAGCTGAGTTTGGCAGTTGAGGAGGCCTCACCCACCTTGTTGTCATAGCAACAGGGAGGAAAAGGACAAAATGGTGTGTACGCAGTGGAAACATTTATTTTGGTTAAAGAATTAAAAATACACATAGCGCCGTGATCGAGGAGCATCAATATGGGTAATGAATGGGTTTGTTTAAAACATTGCCAAAATTAAACCATATTTATTCCTTGGCCCTTTAAATGATCCTTGTCATCTAACTACCATTTATAAATCATCACTTGTGATTTTATCTGCTACCTTTAAAGTTATGAACCGGTCATAACAACCCATCCAATAATTAGGAGGCTACAAGTTTCTGCGTTTGGATGCATCTGTTTCCGTATCGCCAGACCCAGAGCTGCGCGGAGGGACGGGGATGTTCTGTGTCCGTGAAGGGGAAATAGTGAAAAATAATAACTGATTAGCAGTCCATAAAGTTCAATATAAAATATGTTTGTGCTAAAGTGTTAAACAAGTAGAACAAATAGCGTGCTAGTAGCATACAAAATTAAAACGAGTCACAAATGGATATTTTCTATGGCAATTTATTTCACAATTACTCTTGTGGAAGCTTTCATGAATTAAATATGAGTTCTATCTTGAAATTAGGTGTTATAAGGCTAAATTACAAGAGGCAGCCAGTAATTGAGGTGGCTGAAACACGGGGTCTAGTGAACTAATCTCTTGCCGCGCCACGTGGCCGTCCTCTCGCCAATGGGAAGCCTCCCCATCACAAAAACAGAGGCAGCTGAGAAAAATTGATTTCTCATCTGAGCCATATTTGATAGCTTTTGAAATCGAAAATTGAAATTAACTAACCTAAGCCCCGTCGTCACAAAAGAGCAAATTAAATATGCAACGTGGCTTCCTATTGGCAGCAAGAGGGCCTGCCAAGGTAAATTTGTAAATAGAGTCTAAGATGCAATCCTCCCAACACCCGCTCCCCCGTTGCTCCTATTTCCCTTTCTCTCACTGTAAAAGTATAAGTCTTCGATGGCTTTATAAATTATTTATATGTTAAAAAAAAAAATTCATCAGCTGCAAATGGCCACTGTGGTGGTTAAGGTCTTCCATGGAGAAAATCATTGCATTAGAAGAGCTTATTAAATGAAGCAGAATTAAAATCATCCACGGTCATCCTCGAGCTTGGAATAACCCAGACATGAAGGGGCTCTGTTTGCTTCTAAAGAAAAGTTTTATGAATGGAAGTTAATAAAAACAACAGTGGAAAAAAAAACCCAAACAACCTCACCCCCAGTACCAGTCTGGTCATCGAGACTTGAGAGATACCTAGAGCTCAAATACAGAGTTTTATCCTCTCTTTTCATGAACCTCAAACAATAATGGCTGGTGGGGCTTGGTGGAGGATCCCCGCGCTTGCCTTTTGTCTTGCTTTTACACGTCCTGACACGTTACAAAGGATTCTGACAGTGAATGCTAATGATTCAAAAGGTGCTTCTGCAGAGCTGTGGATTTACAGTGGGATTCCCTGAAATGAAGGCAGCCAACAAAATCACTGATGCTATGCTTTAAATACTATTTCCTGTCCTTTTAAAAGGAGGAGAGAGGGGAGGGGNGCTTCTGCAATTCTCTGCCCAGATTTGCATGGGAAAACAAATGATCTCATTCCAGTACTTGAGTAGAAACATGTATAAAGATATAGAGCCAGATCCCTGTCTGCATAAATCAGGGTAGCTTCTTTAACTCGAGAGGATTTATGCTACTCTACATCATCTGAAGATCTATCTCACCAAATTGTTCCACTTTCCTGCTGAGGCTGTTCAGATCTGAACTGTATAAAATCTAGTGACAACTGTAATGGAGGATATTACACTTAGCCTGTCTGTCATCCAAGGGATCTTGTAAAATCATTTTCTGTTCTAATTTATTACTTTTAGTGTCAATCAGCTGCCGACAAGCTGAGTAACATCATTAGGCACCGGGTTCATCTACTCAGCACTTTTTAAATGCAGTTTAAGTAGTTGTCTCATTATGTGTAGTAGGACGGAAAGTCAAGGTTCAAGGAGTTTTCCTTTTTGGCAGAGATATTGTTGAAGTCTGTACTATTATCTTTTGAAGGGAAAAACCCACAAGAAAATAGGTCTTTTTTTAAAAAAACATTTGAAAGAATGAGAAGAAGGCAGTAAAATGTAGTGAAACTCACTGTAGGAACTTTGGTTTTGATTTCCCACTGCTTTACTTTGTATTTACCTCAGATGCAGGAGTTGAAAGGTGTGAGGATGGAGAGAGGCAGTGATGAATTGGGGATTTTGTATAATGTGGAGCTGATGGCTTCAAGCCATGAACTAATAAGTGGTTGGGGTTCATCTCCTAACTGAGAGCTTGCTATTGCTGTGCAGAGAATATAATGGGTGGAAATAAACTGTGCACCAATCCTGAAAGAGAAGACATTGATTTCACCAGCCCCTGAACAGGGAGTGATTTTATTTAACACCATTACATATCAGACTGGCTTTGCAGCACGGGATGCAGCAAGGTACAAGTGAAACTAATGCAGTTTTTAGGGTGGTTTTGAGAAAGGAAATGTGTTCATCACAAATGTCAGAGCAGATAGCAAAAGCCCCTCTAACTGGAGAAAACTGAGGACATGACGCTAGGCTGGGTCCTTGTGGCTATCCCTCAGAAACTCTCTCAACCTCCTCTCAGCAGCAGTTCATGTCAGAAGGTAGTGATCCAATGTCAGTCTTCAAGTTTCTGCTCCATTTGAAGATGATTTGCTGACCATACCACTTGTCTTGGGAAGCCCCAGAGCTGCTGAGATGTACTGATTCAAGGGGGATGTTCCTTGCTGGGAAACCTCAGTTAATGGGTGTAGCAAGAAGCTGAAGGGAGGAAGTGCAGTGCTGGCTTGGGTGGTTCCCACGTGATTTTTTTCTCTAACAGCAAACATGACCATTCTCACACCCTTTCTCCTGTAGTTCTCTGCTGTACAAGTATGGAGAAACAGTAGTCATCCTATCACAATGGAGTGGATTTTAGCAAAACTTAGATGGAGAAGCTGGTTGATTGTAGCCTGGAGTGGTTTGTAAAGCCAGTGAAAAGAGGTCAGGAAGGGACAACATTTCCAGCATGGCTCTTTAGGATTTAATTTCTTTACACTTTTATTTCCACACATCCCAGCTGAAGGAGTGAGTAGAGTTATGTCACAGAAATAGCACAGGGAAAGGGGTACCACATGTTTTCTGGAGCTGCCTTTGCTGGAATAGAGGCAAATATTGAGTGGTTTATCATGTTAAGGCTGAATTGATGGTTTCATCAGAGAAGCTGAGACTTACTTACATTGCTTGTGTCATAGTGTGGCTGAAGCTTTTTCTAAGCACATATCAATTGACTAAAGAAAGCTAAATATTCACGTTTTTATAGCAGTCCTATCTAAAACGTCAGGAACATGGTGGTTCCTAATTAACATGGCAGTATAAAATGCTTGTGGTATAATGTTCCTATTAAACACTAGCAAAGGATGTAATATAAAGGAGCAAATATATGTTGATAAGCTTTCCCCGTTCACATGAAATTATTTTTGAAGTCCAGGCCACCTCCCCTCAACAAACTGCTTTATATGACATTCTGTGCCTTTCAGATGCAGTTACCAAAGGCAGCAGCTTTCATGGTACCCATCCAACGGGATATTGTAATCAGAGTGCCAGTAATTCTGGGAAGCATCAAAAAACCCCACATTTCAGAGGATGTTTAGTCAGAAGAAAATCACAGCAGAGGCAAATCTGAACCATTCGAGCAAAAGGGAAATTTCCTGCAGAACTGTAGAACAAATTCTGCAAATAATTGCACCTACTGGCCAAGTTAGATAAGGGTGCAGCACACACTTTAAAATAGTAATCTTGAAGCTGCATGTGTGGCTGGAGAGTGCAGATGGGTGCATCTTGCTATAAGAAGTATCTTCGTGAATTGCTCATTGGAGTTTACCTTCAGAGACACTGTTTTGCTTATTAGATCAAGCACGAGGAGTAAGAGAATATTCATATATGGCAATAATTGCACTGAGGAAACAATACATTGAGAAACTTTTTGCATTCAGGAGTGTAAATCTCTTAATGGCCATAAATCCTACAGGGACCCGAGTATTCTGATGGGTCTAGATCATGCTGTAAAGTCCTAAATTAGGCATCAAACCAGACTAATATTTAAGCAAGTTTAATGTGAATAATTTGGCATGTACATCAAGGTAAGCCAAGAGAAAGGAGGAGCTGTCTTAATTTTTCAACTCCGTTCCTTCAAATCGAGTCATAGCTTTGTGCTTTATATAGCAACAAGGCTCTGATTAAGCACTTAAGCATGTGCTTAAGGTTAAGCATGTGATTAAGTGCTTTGCTGACCTAGGGCTTAAGTACCCTGTAAAGCATTGGAAAACGGAATAAATCAAATTTAGGTCAAATCCATCCCTGTGCTACATACCTACGGTAATAGCAAAGCAGAAGGTAGGAAGCTTTGCTTTCAGAGGCTCGGAACAGCAGGGCAGGATTACAGCCTGACATTCAGGGGGGCGCTGGGGAGGGAGAGCAAGTGCCTGTGACAGCCCCTGCTCTGGGAGGGCACGTTCTGCCAGCCAGAGGCCTCGGCCAGGTCCTCAGCTGGCTGTCACACACGCTTCAGTCTGCAGCGAGCAGGAGCCTGCGGCGAGCGTGGCTGCTTTTCAAAGAGCAGGGTTTATCTGGGTGCCCGGTGCTGTGGCTGTACAGCTGCCCCACTGGAATGGCCCTTGTCCTGTGAGGACGCTCAGTGCTGCTCCTCTCTCCTTCTGTCTTCTTCCTTACCTCATGCTGTGGGAGGGAAACTTTACAAGAGTTGGGCTTTCCCTTAGGGATAAGCACTGGGGACATCTTGCATGGCTGGATGTGGAATTTGGATGCCCAGTGTAGATAGTGGTGCTGCAGGCTTCTCTCTGCAGCTCCCTGCCTGTGGGATGGTCCCACCTGCCTCAGGAACGCTCCAAACTCCAGCAAAGGTTGTTCTTAGATGGTTAGTGGTGTGAAATAAGAACATTTGGAAAATGGGAACTATAGTGATGGACAAGACATTTAAAGAAAGAAAGGTGTTAGTGTTCATGGAATTACTGAATATTGATCTGATGCTGCCAAGATATTTGTGATCTGAAAACTTCCAAGAAAAAAAGATTTTTGGGTGTCTTCATTTTCTTGGTCAAAACGAACAGCTGCAGAGAGATGCTTAAAAAATACCCACCAATCCTGCTTTGGTAGTTATATCATTCACTGTGCTGGAGTGAAGGCTAAAGCAAAGAGTGAGCTGCAAAGGACCATAGATCAGGATAAGGTGACACATCACAGAACATTAGGGATTGGAAGGGACCTCGAAAGATCATCTAGTCCAGTCCCCCCGCCTCAGCAGGATCACCCAGATCAAGTCGCACAGGAACGTATCCAGGCAGGTCTTGAGCATTTCAAGGGATGTAGGCATCCTTAGAGGGGGGGAAAAGCCCCTAAGTTAAAAGATTGCATAACACCACTAAGAGAGGTACTGTGCCATTTACAACGTTTTCATTCCCTTTCCTATGTGACCCCCACTTTAAATGCTGGAGGAAAGGGGAAAAGTCTTTCAAACTCACAAAGTTCCATGCACAGGAGAAGAGGCTCGCATCGTGGGCTGTCACTGCAGCCTTATCCTCTACAGTACCACCTACAGCGGAAGCCTCGCTGCAGGCTAGCGTTACACAATATCACAGAGAGGTTTAAGCATCGCATTGCTTGCGGTTGCTGGAAGGAGATAGTGTTGCTGTTTCACTGGAGAGATTTACAGCAATCCTTAATGAATGCTACTAGTTTTGTTATCAGTTGGTAACCATATGCGTGTGGTGCACGCGGAAACATTGCGCTAGGTCTTTGCTGAGAGGCTTGGAAAAGTTGGATCTTGGTGTCTGTGGTGAATTTGGCAGCATCATGGAGCGACGCTAGTGAGGTGGCAACGGTGTTGTTCGGCCGGGCGTGCGCTGCCAGACAGAATAGAGGCACAATGAGCCTCATCGGTTTGAGGCGTGTTCTAAATGAAGAAATTCTTTCTGATCTATCCCGAGGAATGTGCAGATTGTTACAGTTATCAGTCTCAGTCTATTTATGAAAATATCATAGGTCAGAAGCAGTTCAGAAACCTAATGCAAATTAAAAAAAAAACACAACAAAGCTTTTAATGATATTTTCCATTTCAGCTGTATTTGAATCATAGCTGTGTGT
The DNA here is from genome assembly GCA_013400115.1 of Rhinopomastus cyanomelas. Classification (NCBI taxonomy): domain Eukaryota; kingdom Metazoa; phylum Chordata; class Aves; order Bucerotiformes; family Rhinopomastidae; genus Rhinopomastus; species Rhinopomastus cyanomelas. The sequence goes on from VXBP01009719.1 coordinate 902,963, forward strand.
GAGTCATCAGCAAAATAGGATCTATTAAGCTGGATCAGAAAGACGTGAAACTTAGGAGTTCCTGGAATTAAAAAAAAAAAGATATTCAAATTTTGTTGTAATCATGCTGATCTTCTGACATCCACTTCTAGTTTTAAATGTACAGGCAGCCCTAATGAGAAATTGAAAGGTAGCCGTCAGCACGGAGAATTGACTTTTCCCTTCCCCAGAATCTTTACTTAGAAGCACTAAAGATGGAGCATCTGAGAAAAAAACCACCAGAAGAATGTTATTTGAACGCTTTTTAGAGAGAATATCTATTCTGGGTGCTGACTGGGTGCCTTGATGTTATCATGCCTAGATAGCTGTATGGTAAATACATATATTTATGCATTGAGCTGAAGTGAAATTTTCATTAACGCTGATCACCGGCAAATTATTAGGCTTCGAAGCAGCTCTTTGTACCATGGTGCAACATATCTAAGTTCATGAGCGGTATCAAGAGTCATTCACTTGCATTCTTGTTAGGTGTAGCTTTTTTCCCTTCAGGAAGGGCGATTTATTACGAGATCCTGCTATTGAAAGCTCAGTCAAGATTAGGCATAAAGACAACAGACCACAGAATAGGTAAATAGCGTCCCGGGTACTCGCCATCAAAGGATGCGATAGAGTATTCTCAGATGGAACAGACAGGTCTGATATTGCATATTAGTGGAGTTAAAGTATATGAGGTATTGAAAATATTCATGCCTCTGCAATGATGGAGAGAAGGCAGAAGCTTTTGGCTTGGATCTTTTAGATAATTAAGAGCAACAAAAGATTATCTCAGAAGCAGATTTGCTGCAGATAGATGGTATAGTCTTGCTAGAGAAACGGGATATCTGGTATAGTGGCCTGATGGCCCCTTTTCTTCTTTTAAAAGCAAAGAGCACTTCTATCTTCTAACTGCATTGTAGGATGCATAATCAGACTCATGGCAAATAATGAAATGACTTTCCCTCTAACAATATTCCGTGGCAGAATTCATCAGGATTTTGCAACAGGACTTGTGGTTTGATATAACAGTTACACAGGTACGTTCTAAAATTTGGGTACGAGAAACCTACGGTATCATGAAATCATTAAAAGGAATCTGAACATGTAAATTAATTTAAGCAGTGTTGAATAAAAGCGTCTCATTTGATTGAACTTCCATCACCTTTTTCTAAATGAACTGAACTGGTAATTAAAAACGACTGCATTTTATGTTACTACATATAATTTTAAAGTGTGCATTCGTTATTCGCTTCCAGATTAGTTTTCTGATGTACATGCTTTTCTGTCTGCACTTCAGTGCATAATCTCTCTGCTAGGATTGACATTGGAGGGGTGAAACCCTGGGATTGGATGGGGAAGGCATCTGATGAATGGGGATTATAAGAGCTACTTCAAATTTTTTTACTTACCTCTCTTTCTGCATTTTACTTCATTTCTGGGCAGCTGCTCACAGCTGCACCCCAGAGCAATGTTTTCCAGCTGTGGTGTGTGGACCTTTACTGGTCTGTGGGGCCATGCTATGCAGGCATTGCCTGTATTATACTGATCCCCAGGCATAAAGTGATCTCGTTGAGTGAAAGCACTAGAGGCTGTCTGTCTGAGAGCACCAAAGACATCACATAGAATGGGGAAAGTCCTCATTTTGCCAAAACCTGCATTAAAACCTCAAGAATTGTTGAGGACCGAGATTTTTCCACTGGGCAAAAACTTGGAGAAACAGTAGAGGCTCAAACATGATTATCTGGAATGGGCTGGATGAGGTGTTGAGGGATATGGATTAGGGGTGGACTTGTAAGGTAGGGTAGATGGTTGAACTTAATGATCCCAGGGGTCTTTTCCAAGCAGAGGATTCTGTGATCTGTTTGCTTTAAAGTAAAACAGCAAAAAGAAACTAAAATCCCAAGCTAAAAGTCTGCAGGGGTCTCCTTCACCTGTAAAAGACTGCAAAGTCTCCTGTGCCACAAGAGGCACAGCAGGCTGCCTAAGGAGCGTTTTACTCAAGCTAGGATAAGCTAAGATGCTTCACAGAGCTCTGCACACAGTGTGAGCGCTGGAGGGCATGGCATTGCTCACCTGTTGGTAACTGTCATCACTCAAAGCTACTCCACCTTGAACTGTGTTGCAGATGTGCACTTAGAGGTCTTCCTGTGACTGGCTGTGAGTGATCTACCAACAGAAGCACTGCCAAATGTGTTCTGGATAAGAATCCCAGAAGACCCCATCGCTCCCTCGCGACCAGTTCAGACCTAGGTCAAGATAAGGTTATGCCAGGCAGTCAAGAAGAAAAGTTGGATGTAAGTTGCAGTCAAGGATATGTAGTTTAGCTCTTTATATGATTAGCTGTTCACGCACAGACAGGGAAAGGTGATCATAGAATCATTAGGGATTGGAAGGGACCTCGAAAGATCATCCAGTCCAATCCCCCTGCGATGTATGTTAGAAATAAATTGGTACCAGACTGGACTTGTGAAAACTATACCACTGTACATAGCAAATACTGAGACATCTTTTAGTGTTTAATTACTAAAGATGCAAATTGTCTGTCTAAATAATAAAATATTTAAGGTTGGAATTTGTCTTTTTAATTAAAGTTTTCCCAAGGTGAGGAAGAAGGCTGCAGCACAGACTGATTTGCTGGTGCTCGTGTAATACGCTTTTTATAACAGTGATGGTGACAGGCTAAGTCAGATTTGTGCCACTTTTGAGTCGTCTGTTATTAATATTTTTGTATCAGTGATGAGAGGAGCAGCAGCAACTATTGCAGTTGATGAGCCACAGTAAATAGCAGCAAATGCGTTCTAACCTCTGACTCTGTGACGAACAGCGTGGGGACTATCTGCAGCTCTGGTTTTAATTTCAGTGGCATCAAAGGGAAACTCAAGAGCCTCAGAAAATAACTCTGGCACCACGGCTCGGATAAAATAAAATGCTTACCCACAGACATAAATTAGCATGGGAATGAAAAGACTACGCCAAAATTACATAGTTTCATAATGCTCTTAAATCAAAGTCTAGAGGACAGTGAGCACAGCTCACAAATTGCACCAGTCACACTGCTTGATGAGTGGCTTTTTGGGCACTAACTAACCTAACAGGTTTCTTCAAGATGGTACTTGATGGCGTTCACTCAGATTGTGTGGGGAAATTCAGGGGGACTACGCTCCCATTTCATGAGAATTAATCCCCAGCACACATTAGAAAAAGTATTCTCACAGCTCCGCCGTTGCACGGCATGAACGCGTGGTCCTGTAAGCACGACACCGTGTTGGGTTCCATTGCCACTGAACCCATTGAATTCGAGGCTGCATGTAATTACTTTAAGGCATGGTAAATCCTGCTCACCTGACTCGTGATGGCACTCCAAGAGCTCCTGTACTTGCAGTCAAAGCCAAGAGGATGTTGCAACAAGCTGCAAAGTCCTGGGCAAAGCATTTTGCAGGAAGAGGCACTCATGCCAGACCAGTTGCAGGCTTCTTGTGAGAAGGTACTGACCAGGTGATAGTATAAATCCTCCTGAGTCCACCCATGGAAACTGTGCTTTCAATCCTTTCCTAATCCCTGACTGTGTATTCTAGCAGTAGCAGCATCATAGTCATCTTCTCTAGAGTTACTAATCTGTGAGTTCCTTGCTCCTTATTCTCACCTCAGTTAATGGGAGACTTTTTCATCTCGTCTAGGAGGTTCCACAAGCTGGGCTGACTATAAATAAGAATCATAGATTGTTCTGGGCTGGAAGAGACTTCTAGAGGTCATGTAGTCCAACCTTCCTATGCAGGGATGACTCCACCTAGGTCAGACTGCTCAGACCCTCATCAAGCCTGATCTTAAATGACTCCAGGGACCAGGCCCCCACCATGTCCCTGGGCAGCCCATTCCAGCAATCAAACAGCCTCATGTTGAAGAACTTTTTCCGAATATCCAGCCTAAATCTATCCTTTCCCAGCTTGTCCTTGTCCTATGAGTCTCCTTTGGATACTCTTAAAACCCACCTGGATATGTTCCTGTGCAACTTGGTCTAAGTGGTTCTGCTCTGGCAGACAGCTTGGACTATAGAAGATCTTGTGAGGTCCCTTCCAGTCTCTGATATTCTGTGATTCCATGATCCATACAAACCCTCTTGAAAAGACCTTCCCCTGCCTTCATGTAGGCCCCCACTCAGGTAAACTCACTCAAACTCCAGTTCTGCTTGTTTGAGTGATGGAGAAACAGGCTACGTCACTGCAATTGTGAATAGTCTTCCACCACCTTCTCAAGATTCTCCTTGTGCCTAGAAATGTTCTTCTGTAGATCTCTGGGGGACAAGATCATAGAGACTTATTATACCCCTAAGAGGTAAGTAGACGTGTCCCAGAACTTCTGGTGATGTTCACAAGAAGTCAGTGCAAGGATAGAGACAGCCATTTGGATGTAGCCACTGTGTTTTGACCTCTACACTTGGCTACATGTTGGCATTAGGCCAAGCACTGACCACCAAGACAGCCACATTTCAGACCATACTTTTCCATGCATTGAAGGAAAGGTGGGGGGGAAGGTTTCATTATCTTTTCCTGGATTAATACCTAATGATAGATGTTAATGAACCATGTTGACCTCTAATAAAAACCCTTATGCATCATTGCAGAAGGAACTGGGCCACTTCCACACTGCGTCATGTCCATTTGTGGTGGCACCTGTAAGTCATGTTCCAGTTTGGCTTCCCATGAGAGTTTAACATCCCAGCACAGTTCTTTAAAGTGTTTAAATCCCACTGACAAACAGTAAGCTGTTAGCCCATTACTGTTGTTTTTTGTAAGCTTGTTAATTACCCACTTAAGTTCTGTAAACTTCCAGATAAAATTCGTCAGCTGAAATATGTTGGAGCTCATTGATGCTGCAGCCTCAAGTTGAGCTACTCAAGGTTCCAAGAATCCAGTAGCTCAAAAGAGAATTTCCTTACTGTGAGTCAGACAACTCTGTTATCTCATTCCAGGGGATTTTAAATACCTGGTAGCTAGAGACTACATAGAAATCAGTTTTTCTGTCTGAGTCATAAAAATCATACTGGTTGCCAGATGCACTTAAAAGGAAGCGATCAGTGAACCTGTTTTTTTCACTTTTGGAAGGGTCTTTGGCAGGTTTTCACTGTGACTTCCACGGATGGAGTCTTTACACAGAGGAACAAAAACCTTATGAATTTAAGTTCATCTTTTGGTCTTCTTTTAAGAAGTAAGGAGTCTTGGTACCATTTTTTTTATCTCTGGGGAAAAAAAAGTCTTTTGTTTGATCTTTTTCTTTCCTTCAAAAAGATGTGTTTGAGAGGAGAATAGGGAAGGACAAAAGAGGAAGAAAATAAACCTGTCATTCTTTTCTCCAGTGAAAGAGGAGTACCCTGTTTTGAGCACTGTACCTGAAACAAAGTTCCTGCTCAAAACACTGGAAAAAATGGACAACTTATTTTGAACTACAGGAAAACTAGTTTCCACTGGAAAATTGTTATATGCATTTACCTTTAGAGAAATGCTTGTCAGAAAAGCCTGTCGTGGGGAGAAACAAAAGGCACCAGTCCACATCACTTCAGAGTTTTGGCTGGATCCTGAGGTACAGGTGGTTTTTAGAAAGCACAGGTCAAGTGTGAGAGTATATGAAAGCTCACCTTTGCACCCCTGTAATTTAAAAAAAGTCTCTTGTGTCAAGCTGGAAGATGGCTCTAACTTCTACCAACATCAAATAGCACCTGGGCCGTTCTGTCTCTGCCTACTGCTCCCCACAGGCCATCTGTGATCTGCGTGCCACCCTTCACAGTCATTGATACAATGAATAATTACTTCTGCTGGTAGATATAACTCCAACTTTCCATTAGAAAGAAAAGACACAGGTGAGGAATCCTCTCTGGAATTCTCAGTGCCAGAAGTAGACATAACCTGGAGGGTCAAAGGGTGTCCAGGTTGACACATGCTGCATTCAGTCGAGACTTTCCTTGTCTTCACTTCAGGCTCAGGACACCTTTTGCAAAAGTGCTTGTGATCTAAAAGGCTGATGAAAAGAACCTGAGCGATACCCATCCTCTGGAGTTCCTGACTCTGGGCAGTGCTAGGCAGCAGACTGGACCCTTCCAACAAACAAGGGAAAAAAACACATCTTTGTCTTTTGTAAGTAGGAATTGCTAACTACTGACTAGTTTTCTTCCATAAATCTGATGCTTGTGTGGAAATGTTTTATGTAAATATACTTTGTTTTCCCTTGATTATGTAAAATGCTGGCTGTGCTGCTTGCTGTATAGTGCTGTAGGTCTCCAAGCTAACACAGAGCTCTTGCTTTATTGCATTGGAAGTCAGAGAGGACTCCAGACATTATATTCTTCTAAAATACGTGACCTGCACCATCCAAAGATTTGAAAGTTTTACCATGGATTTGTTTTGAGAACAAGTGTGAGACAACTGTTTCCCCCAGTTCCTGTTTAGGAAGGTGAAGCCCAGTAACTCTTCGAAAAGACTGTACAGCAGCAACCTGGAGATAAGAGGAGGAGAATTCTGTCCATGAAGGTCAGTTTTTGGAGGTAGTTGTTGAAGTTTCCTCAGAGCTGTCCGTGAGTCGGTTTCTGGCTCTTTGAGGCTGTACCAGCAGTTTCCCTCTGGTTTGCTTGCCCTGCTGTTATGGTCAACAAAACCTACAAGGCTGCTATTGTGAAGGTTCTACCACAAAGATGTGTGGGATTACAGACACTGTGATGTGCCAGAAAGGGGAAAAGCTCACCAGAAGAAGAATGAGGTGGTAGAGCTCCTGTCCACCTTTGCTCTTGTGGTACATCAGCTCAAGTTATGGAGGGTTTTGTCAAAGGGACCAGGTGATTCATACAAAAATCTGGCAGAAGACTTTGTTTCAACCTCACACTTCCAAGCTTCAAACTAGAACAGTAATCATAGAATCATTAGGGATTGGAAGGGACCTTGAAAGATCATCTAGTCCAATCCCCCTGTTCCAGCAGGATCACCTAGACCAAGTTGCACAGGAACACAGCCAGGTGGGCTTCAAATGTCTCCAGAGAAGGAGACTCCACAACTCTCCTGGGCAGACTGCTCCAGTGCTCCATCACCCTCAATGGGAAGAAGTTCCTTCTCATGTCTATGCCATGTAAAACTTGATTGACTCTGATGTATTTACACCAATATGAGGAGAGTAACAAAGAAACAAGTAGGATAATTGTTTGCAGAGCACTGGAAGGGGCTGCCCAGGGGGACTGTGGAGTCTCCTTCTCTGGAGAAGTTTAAAACCTGCCTGGACATGTTCCTGTCAGACTTGGTCTAGGTGATCCTGCTGTGGTGGGGAGATTGGACTGGATGATCTTTGGAGGTCCCTTCCAATCCCTAATGCACTGCGATACGGTGATGCTGTGATAATTCATTCCAGATTTGCAAGTGGATAGTGAAATCTTGATGGTGTGATGGGTGATCTGAAATGATTACACACAGCTCATTTCATTGGGCTGTGCACCTCGTTTCTTGGTCTGATGCTGACTTCAGAGGCAAAACTCATTATCTGGTTGGTGATCGCGCTGCTCTGGGCCCGTTGCTTACTTAGCACAATAGATGTGGGTTAAAAGGAGGATGAGGGGCTGTATCTGTGTGGGTTGGGTTTTTATTATTTTAAAATTTAAATGAGAGCCTGAGTCGCCATAATATAAAGAGACCAAAATCAAACAACCATGGTTCATTCCTGTGCTTTGATTTTTATACCAATGCACGTTTTAAAAAAATAAAGGGGGGGGGGAAAAAAGGCAACCCAAACATGTGTGCTGCCTTTTAATAAAGATCATATTAAAAATTCAATAAATAGCAATATCTCTGATCTCTTAACAAAAGCGTCTGGTGTACAGGAAATTAAATGAAAAAAACCCAACTTGTTAATCCTTTTTGATTTCTGTACATGGTAGCTGGAAGCAGAATTCTTTAACTCGCAGGATTCTCTTTTTGTCCTCCCTCTTTTACATTTCTTCTCCTTTTTCTTCTTTTCTTTTTTTTAATCTTCCCCAGCACAAACGTTGTCTGGGAAACCTGGGTGTAAACGCGGCCTGTTTCTCGGACGCGGTTTTAAATAAATAATCAAATAATAATAATTAAGAGAAAAGCGCCGCCGTGTCATTGTCTCATCCCCGTGGCCTTGCTGCGAGGGATCCGTCTCGAACCAGGTGATAACCTGATAGACTTTATCTTGTCTTTTCGGGGCCTCCCTGAAGCCTGCCAACACTTCGGCTGGCTGTTAGGCATTTTAAATATCCCCCATGAGCCCTAACCTTACCCCTTTTCTCTTCTTGTCAGCTGGAATGTCTCAGAGCTGTCAGAGGCTTGTTGCTTATTGATGTTTCCGTGTGTTTTATGTCTTTTCTGAGATATGACAGCCCCTGACACAGTGCTGATTTCAATCAGCCGGCTTCTGGAGAGGACCGAGATGCTGTCCTCGCGCGGTCCCCGCCGCCAGCGCACTTCAGAGGCCTCCGTCTAATGAAAATGTTCCAGGGGGCTGAATAAAGGCCCCGCTGCTCGGCAAACAACGGCTGATGAATTCACGAGACACAAAAAAAGGGGGGGAGGGAAAAAAAGAGACGAGGAAACCCGTCTCCCCCCAACGCGCTGCCTTTGTTCTAAGAAAAGCAAGAGGAGAGAGTGACCTCCTGAGCCAAAGGTTCTGACACTGAATCAAATCCCTTTAGGCCTGAACTGGCAGGCTGGGCCCGGCTTTAGATTACTTTATCACATCTTAGAGCGATGCTTGTAGGTACCTCAGGATACCCTACATCTAAAGAGGGGAGATTTTACCCCCCTTGCTTATCGAGTCAAGTCTTGGTGGCTGGTGGAAAAATGAAGGTCCATCTCATGGGGTGTTGGGAGGGCAGGAGACGCGTCCTTCCTGAAAACAGGCGGTGGATCCGCGTGGAGAAACCTCTCTGGAGGAAAACAGCTCAAGGGCTTTGCTTGAAGTTGCTGTGAGAGGATGGATAATCTTGCGCCCAGCAGAGAAAAGAATTTTGGGGGCAACACAGTGACTTCTTCGTGGGGTTTGAATGGGATTTTTCAATCAGCATGGAATGGCAGGGCAGCATCGAGGCACGTGCTCACCTGGGACAGGTCCCCAGCAAAACTGGGTCCTGAGCTGCTTTTTGTGCTGGCTCGGTCACCTGGCCTTGGCTAGGGACACTGCTACCAAGGCTCCTTTCATCATTACGAATGGGGGGGAAGCAAAGGCGACAGCCAGCACCCATCTCCACCTGAGAATCGTGTGGAAGAGGAGTCTCTTGTAGGGTGATCTTGCACCCTTTCAGGGACCTGCCTTAAGGCACTGTAGGAAGCTATGTCCAGTCTCTAATCCTGACTTCAGCTGAAATTGCTCTATGTGAGGCATCATTCTGAGGTGTGTGTCGGGGATCAGCCTTGACCGCGCCGGGTACTGCACGAGCATAGCAGGAAAGCACAGCAGCTGCTGCAGCAACATCTTGAGTTGCTAATACCCACACTGTGGTACTTTCCTTCAGGATGCACAGCTAGGACTATGATCTTTATGTGGAGAAGTCTGCTGATTTTGGTTTGAGATTGTTCTCTTTTTTTTTGGAGCGATTGTGCTTGTCTGAGCCTGGCCTGTGGCGTTCAGTTCATCAGTGGCTGAGAGTTGTTGAGGGTTCACGTTTACTCCTTTCTTTACGTGAGTTTGACTGTTTGTTTCCTCTGTTTTATTTTTGCACTTACGAAGAACAATCTCTGCCTGTTCTCTAACTAAACAAACACAGCCCACCCCACTTTTGAAGAAGACCAGTGAAGTCCATATCTGCAGTGACTCAGATGGTTTTGTTAATATGAGAACTCTCCGTGCAGCCTGATTCTGTCCTTCAGATGGGAGGCTTTAATCCTGAGTTTTATTTTTCACAGCGTTCAGCTACTGGTTTTTGAGCAACAAATTACATCCGTGCCTCCGAGCCAAACAAGGAGTGAAAATTTCTATTTAAAAGAATGTGGAAATAATACTGTCCATCTACCTACAGTACAATTCCATTTTTAAAGTACTTTGATATTTTTAACGATATTAATATAATAACAGCAGCATGTGCCTATTGGGTTAGTCTGTATTTTATAACTTGGTATCCAATTTCTCCCTTGTTTCCTGCAGGACTGTCACTATTAATTTCTACTCCCATTTTTTCCGTCAGTGTGAACATTGTCATTGGACTATTGTTTGTAAGTGATAAGCAGCCTCTAGTATTATTATTATTATTATTATTTCACTCCTGCTTGTTGAGCATCAACAAATCGACCAAAAATATTAAAAATTTGGTGGAAGTTTAACTCTCTCTTTGCCAGGTGTGTTCCACCTTCTTCAACTCAGAGGAACATACTTGCTACTGTATTATGCTAGAAAAAAAATAGGAAACTAGTGGAAAGGCAATCGGTGACAGGGAAAAAAATACCTCAGGGGGTGAAGAATGGCTTCACAGTATGGCTTTAAGGTTTTAATTTATATTGGTCCTGGCTCATGACACAGCCAGAGCAAGCCCGGGCCTGGGAGTCAGGTCTCCCGCTGACCCTTGCGTAGACTGGTTGAGAGAGAGAGATGTCAGCTGAAAACTCCCAGGGATCATGAGGCTGCCAAGCACTGTGAGAACGACTGCCAATTTGGCCTAGTCTCAGCTGAACGCAAGCCCAAGAGGGAGGGAATGCCAGCAATAAAGCAGTTTAGAGGAGAAAGACACTGCTTTTGAGCTCCTAGACCTCTCCATCCCTCTGATATGACAATGCTGCTTGCATACGTGCGAGCTTTCCGAAGACACGGACACATGCACGCGCCCCACTGCTCTCCAGGAGCAGTCTGCAAAGTGAGCTTGATGTCCTCTTCTGGGTTATCAGGGAGCCAACCAGCCCCTCTAATTTCAGAAGATGGTAACAATCAAAGGAATGAATTCCAGGACTTATCAAAACACCAAACCTGAGCCCTTACAGATGTTTAAGGAGTAGAACAGGTGAACTCCAGTGACAACATGAAGGCTCACTCCTACTAAATGAGGGAAAAAGTTACGCTGCCTCACATCATTGAAAAATCAGAATAAGACTATAAAAATACACACTGTTGATACCTAAAGTCTCTCCAAACTCAGGTAATATGTGAAAACATGGATGTCCGTGTTCGGGGTTTTTTTCTCCTACCTGTAAGACTTAAAACAAAGGAGCAGATGCTGTGTTCTTGTTAATGTGAATTGTTGTAGAAGAAACACAATTTTAAATAGAATAGTCCTGAAATTAGTTTTTCATCTGTTTCACATTGCATCATGAAGTTTCAAGGTTAAGAATGAAAAAGAAACCCCAGCTTGACTGGGTTGGCTCAAATACTGGTAGCTCTGCAGTTCATTCAAGCTCAGTGGAAAAAAGGAGACTGAGGGGTGACCTCAGTAACGTTGATAAATATGTGAAGGGTGGGTGTCAGGAGGATGGAGCCAGGCTCTTGTCCTGTCATGAGATGATACAGAGAAGAGGCAATGGGTGTAAGCTGGAACACTGGAGGTTCCACATCAATATGAGAAGGAACTTCTTCACAGTGAGGGTGACAGCACTGGAAGGGGCTGCTCAGGGAGGTTTTGGAGTCTCTTTCTCTGGAGATGTTTAAAACCCTCCTGGATGTGTTCCTGTGTGACTTGATCTAGCAGATCCTGCTGTGACAGGGGGATTGGACTGGATGATCTCTGGATCCTTCCAACCCCTAATGTTCTGTGATTGCTATGTCTTTTACTCTTGTAAGTAGTTCCACTGGAATAAATGTTGTCGTTCAGCTGAGTAAAGGCTGATGTGATGTCTAATGTAAAGATGCAGGTCAAGAACGGGGTGGAAATCCCAGGTTAATCAGTGCTGCAGAACACTGCATAAAATGTGCCACGACAGTTGAGAACACCTAGATGAAAAAAACCCCAACAACAACCACAACACCACTTGGCAGAGCACATTCATCTGCTGCAGCATCTGCCTCCAATATGCTTTATGCTTGCATGGGTACGTTGGGGAGCTGAAAGGTAACAAGCATTTATCAAAGGATTAGCGAGCGCTGGTGCTGCCATTCACAACTGTTACAAATATACGTTGTCATAATCGTATTACTTGTTCCTCAGGTTGATTTTTTGTCTGAAGTGCCAAGATGTACTGCAGGGTTGGATGGATGCTGACGCAGCCGAAATGTTTTGCATTAGTCACCATGTAAAACGCTTCCAGCAACGCTCCGTTGGTATTTGTGGCTGTGCTGGAAGAGAAACATAAAGGTAGCAGTATCTCCCCTGCTTTTTACCTTCTAGTTAGAGGTGAAGATTTTCTTTTGGAAGATTTTTTTAAAAAAATACTGCTAAGGAGGATGGCTTCAGTGTAAGTGACCCATGACCCATGTATGTGCAGTGCTCAGGTAACTTCAAAGCTGTGTTCAGACCAGCATAGAGCAGAGGGGTAACAAATACTGGGCTGTTTTCAGTGAAACATGTTTACACTTGAAGAGTTTTGCAGTTGCCTGTCCCTCATGCAAAGACAACTTTCTATGGATTTACATCCTGAAGCACCATGAAAATTCTCTTCACATTTTAGAGCTGGAAGTGTTTGTGATGGCATCTCCAAAGGCTTGTGTTTATCAGAGTTTTGAGAACCAAAGGGGCTGAGAGTCATCTGCCATGAGGACTCAATGCAAATGCAACTCTACTGAATGCCAGAGCAGGTCAGTGAGGCATCTCAGCTCTTGTGGTAGCGCTTCTGCTGCTGAAGCGAGCCCATCTTGGAGTACATGCTAAGGGTGTGTGTGCAGCAGTCTTAAAAAACCCATAGGTCATGTTTTGGTTTTGTTTATGCAGTTGTAGAGTAGAAAAATGGGAAATGCATAGGTGAAAAATACTAACTTTCCTTAAGTTACTGGCTCAGGTGAAGTTAAGCCCCATCAACAACTGGAATGAGAAATTAAATCCAGTGTTCTGTAGTCCACAGCTGTGGCTTTTCCAAGGTGAGAACATGCATCTGTTCCTTTGTGTTGCTTTATTTTGAATGAAAAGTTGTCTGAATTTTTTCTTCTCTTACGTTTGGGCCTTCATCCAGCAGACATCAGGCCAAATCTGTCTTTGCTGAAGCTTGATTTACTTCATTTGGCATGCACTAGGGAAAGTCTAAGCCTCAGGTGGCAAAATAGACAAGTATGGAACCCTGAAACACAAGCTGGTATGAGGAAAACCAACGGACTTTCTGCCGTCCTTTGCTTGTTGGGATGTTTTAGTGGAGGTCAGGAGCCATAGCTTAGCTCAACTCAACTTCTAATTGTATGTCTCGAATTACCACTGTAAAGTGGTAGTAGGTTATCTTACACTGTTAGTGCCCGCCAAGCAGAGCTGATTTCTTGGAAGAGGAACAAAGATGAGTAAGAACAAATGAAAACAAAGTTTGCCTACTTTTTATCTGTTTCAGTAAAGTTACTGCCCTGGAGAGTTTCCAAATGTAAAGCAAGCGCAGTTGTGTCCACAGGAGTTTACAATACCCAGGTAGAATGCTGAGGGGAGGAGGACAACTGTACTACAGGAACAGCATGACAGTCAAAAGACTGAGATGGGAAATGTTAGACAAGTTAGCCACTGGTGGAAAACAAATCCAGTGAATGGCTGGGAGTCACTGTTGTAGTAAAGAGAAGATGAACTTAAGGGCTATTGGATAGCTGTGTATACTTACAGGCTTCTATCTGCACGTTAGTTACGTATTCTGTGTTCAGATTATACAACTTAGAGGGCTTCGAAGTAACAGACTTGTGGAAAGCCTGTCTGAGAGAGGTAAAAGGGAAGAGACAGAAAGACATAAGGCAGGACCTTATTCTACAGGCCTCATCTGGTATCTCATTTGCTGCTCCTAACACACTGAGAGACCTCTGAGCACCGTTATACTGTTATGAATAATAGCTGTATCATGATTTCTTCTCAGCAGTAACAGCCTTAGGCAGTGCCTGCTCAGTGATCTGTGTGCAGTTGCTCTCCACCTCCCGTGATGCCAACAACAGGACGTTCTCAGCTTCCATTGTAGCACTTCTTTTTTCATGTGTTCCCTTGTCCACACCTCAGATCACTCGCAGCAAGCTCTCTTATCCTGATACTGAAGTCCTTGGGTTTATTTCTGTGCCGTTGCCTTTCTTCCCCTCTGCCCAGGCTCTTTTCCAGTAGGACCAGGAAGCACATTTATACAGTGTGGGCAGACAATAGGCTTCGTAAGGAGAGATCAAAGCTGCTCCAGCACACGGTGCCTTTGTTAGCCGGGAAGAGGTGGTTGTGGTCAAACAAAAGTGTGCAGTGGTAGGTCTTGGCCAGGAATGAGACAAATGCGTCGCCCACGTGCCCAGCATAACCTGTGGCTTGCCCTGCAACCCAGAGGACTAGTTTCTAGTGAAAAATTAATTGTTTTCTAACCCAAAATTTCTTTGTCTAGCATAGAACATGTTATGAATAAAACAAGAAGGATAAAGACTTTGACAAGGCAGTCTGCAGGAGTTTGCAGAAACTTTCCCTAACTGCTGCAATGACTTAATTGATTGCAGAGGAATGGGGGGTTCTGAGTGATTAAAGCCAACTTTGAACAAGACCAGAGGAGGACAGAAAGGTGAAGTCTGTAATTAGTAGCAATGCTTGTTGTGTGTGCTCAGTTCCTGAGGCAAATGAAGAGTGTTTATCTTCAGTGTTGGCTGTTAGGTGGTGCCCTGATGAGCGGAGGAGTGAAACAGTTCTCCTTGCTTTTTTGTCAGCTAGGAATAGCAGTTGCAGAAGAGAATGCTCATCTCTCGTACCGTATTCATCACCTTAGTATCCGAGTACCCTCCAGTAGTACATTAAGCATGACTAACATCTGTTCTGTGTTTGCTTTCTCACCTTCTCTCCAAAGGGAGTGTATATAAAGCGAACTGCTCTGGTTTGTTTTGATATATGTTATACTGCTAAATGTTTCTGTCAGAAGAGAAAGACAAAGAAATCCTTTCTGAACTCACAGCTCTGGCTCCATATCACGCTTTCTATCTCTAAGTCAAGGGCAGCTAGTTGGTTTTTTCTCTTGTCCGAGCGCTCAGAAGGGCCAGAGACAGTTCTACTGGCTAGTCAGTTGGATTTGTACAGGGGAGATAGTGGCCAAGAGGAAATATTTTTCTTATTTCAAAAATGATAACTTGAATCAAGGCCACATTTTGCACCACTGAAATCATGTCTTTGCATCTTAAGTGATATAGGTCACCAGTGACCCCGATGCTGTATTAAAATGATGTACCTAAGAAAGGCATTTGGAAGCCAAATGTATCGGTGGCAACGCGTAACTAATCCGTCAGTGCAGAGGTGACGTAACTTGGCATATCCCCTATCAATGAGCTACAGAAACATACCTGGTACTTGGGTCTTTCTAAAAAGATCAATGCAGTCAGTCTACGTAGCAGCTAGGAAACAGCAATAAAGAGAGTAATAGATATTTTGTGCATCTGATCAAAAAGGTGGTGCCATCGTCATTGATCGCTCGGAGGATATGAAAATGGTCACTTTAGCCTCTCACTAAAGACTGGAGGCAAGCAGTACAAGGATGGTAACGTTTCTGCAGCTAGCTTTCCTCAATGTATGTGGTGATGAGCAGCTCCCAGATAAGGCAGGTCCAGCACTGCTGGCTATGGTCTGTCACTGTCACGTTTCCACAGTTAACGTTCTTTAGAGACGCGGTTTGCTTGTTCTCAGCACGTGTCCTTGCCTGGACGGCGCAGCGCTTCCGTGTGTCAGATTCTAGCTAACTACCCATCCTAAATGCATGTAATTAGCAATTTTATCTACTGTTGGATACGGTTGTCCTGTGCCTTTATAATTCTAGAGAGCAACCTTTTCACTATGATGAATGGAAACTTATTGCAAAGGAAAGCCTCTGTTGCCAACACTTCAGGTTAGCAAAGCAGTAAATGCTAACCAGCACAGCCACATGTCACACCGTGCAGAAATGTCATACTTCCAGCCTCTACATATTTGGACAGATCTGTCAGTTCTTACCTACGGACTCTGGATTGGCAGCATCTCTGCAGCAAAGCACACACTGGGAATCAACATTTGGAGAAGTGCTCGCCTTCTGCGCATAATGGGAAAAAAATGTTGCTACCCTAACATTTACGCTTAATAAAAGATAATCTCTTCCAACACTGCATAGTAGGGAGAATGCAAATCCTCTCTGGTGTCATATAGCTACAAGGAGAAGAGTTTCCCCACGACTCGGAGAGAAGCCTGCCATATCAATGTCTGCCTAGCAACTGAAAGGTGACACGTGGAGGCTCCTTTTCAACTCATTTCCTCTTGATGAGAGGAAGGGATCCTCCTGCGAGTTATTACCTGAAATAATACCATATGGTAAAATGTAAACAACATCTGCATATTCATGTAATAATTTCATCTGTTTAATTAGTTCCAGCAAAGCAGTTTACCCTCTGAGGCCCTCGCTGTCAGCTCCACGCTCATACATCCATGCCCTGCTGTCGAGGCTGACAGCCGTCTATTGTTCATTCACTGCTTCCACCTCACCACTTAATGTAAGTGAATCTTCTGAGGGGTGGAAAGCCTGTCCCCATTGATCCAGATGTAAGGGCTGGGGGGAGAGGCGAGTAAATATCTGTCAGCTTGGAACACAACTACTAAGAGCAAACTTGACAGATCAGGTGGCTTTGTGGGTTTTTGTTGGGGGGGAGCAGGAGTTGGCACCTGGCTTAAGTGCTACTCAGTGCACAGGCCTGCAGGCTTGGCTTTGTACTGTCCTTAGGTCTTTGCTCCCAGGACAAGGCGAGACGCTTCTGAATCAGGTGAGTTCAGCCACAGAAGAGCAGCCCTGCTTTTACAGCCACTGTATTTCAGTGCCAAAGCAATGACAGCATGCCTACTGGTGCAGCAAAACACAGGGCCCTGGAGGGTTGTATGGACTGGCCGAGCAGGTTTTCAGAAATCCAGGTCGACAAACACGGCTCCGGACAAACCGAGAATGTGGAAGTGTTAAGTCTAACTGGAACAGACCCCTGAGTACATTTGCAGAGTCTCCTGGCTCATGTAAATAGATTGCATCGTGGGTCACATGCAACAATAAGCTGTTCAGCTCACCTTCAAGAGGAAACGTTTACATTATGGGAATATAAACACTTGATGGTAATATTGCACCTAAGTGGAGGAAAATACTGCAGTTCAACGTGGTAAAGTCAATATCATCATAAGGTAATAACAATAATAATACTTAGTACTTATATGGCCTTCTACAGATTTGAGCAAACACTTGCTGATTAGTGCTCAGAACACCCTGGGGGAAATAGGTAAGTAAGAATTATTGCCTTGTTGTAAAAATAAGCCCTATCTTATCACACACCCATCACCATGGTGTCTACGCAAACAGCCGCTCTGACAGGCGGGAGTCTATCTGTTGCCTTAGGACGCGCCGAGGCGAGATTGCAAGCTGTAAGCTCAGCTACAGAGAGGTATCTTCAGCTTTATTTAAAAAATGATCATATTAGTGCCATTATCACATGACATTTCCAGAGACTCTGACCAATGGACAGGAAGGACAGATGTCCCACTGCTTGGAGGTCAACTCTGCTGTCCCCAAGTGTCCTGCCTATGCGTCAGGAGAGGGAGATGCCTCTGGAATATTCAGGTTCCAGCTATTACAAAGATAAACTGCATCAAGTACTGGAGAGGTACGCTGCACTGGAATAGTTTGTCCTCCTTATCCTGCACTCGCAAGAGGTTCTTCATGCACCCATGTGCACGATGGAACTCTTTTATTGTGTGCAGTGAAAGCTTTCAGGCACCAGTGAGAGAAGTTTTAGTAAGAGGTACTATGGTGCTCATCTGCTTATGGAAGAAGGGGAGCACCCGGTTACATGAAGAAGGTGATGGTATTTCTTTCCTGCTTACACTGGGAAGAACAGAAACCACCTGTATGCTGTCAGCTGCAGGGCTCCAGGCTTCTCTCTCAGCAGCTCAGAGCAGTATCATAATTATTTTTGTTGTGTTCTTAACCTGAAATGTAAAATGACAGTTCATAACAAACAGGTAGGAAAAAAAACCCCTGAAAGTGAATTGTGTTGCCAAAGTCCCCGTTGCAAGCTAATGGTAGAAAAGGAGTCATGAAGATTGGAAAAAAGGGGATGAGGGGTGACCTCATTAATGTTTATAAATATGTGAAAGGTGGGTGTCAGGGGGATGGAGCCAGGTTCTGCTCAGCGTCATCTAATGGTAGGACAAGGGGCCGTGGGTGTGAGCTGGAACAGAGGAGGTTCCATGTAAATATGAGGAGGAACTTCTTCACAGTGAGGGAGATAGAGCACTGGAAGTGGCTGCCTAGAGGGGTTGTGGAGTTTCCTTCTCTGGAGATGTTTGAAACCCACCTGGATGTGTTCCTGTGCAACTGGATCTAGGGGATCCTGCTGTGGCAGGGGGGATTGGACTGGGAAGGGATCTTCTGAGGTCCTTCCAGTCCCTAATGTTCTGTGTTTCTGTGAACAGAGAATTCACATGCAGAGTAATCCTTATTCACCAAGAGAAGTTCTGTGCTGTGTTACCTTTGTTGTGGGCACACGGTCCCCTCAACTTCTATGAAATTGTTGCTTCCTCCTTAAGACTGTTCCATGCAGTCACAGCAATAAAATGAAATAACCTCCAGATCATGGAAGTTACAACAGGTTACCTTCATGAAGGTAATGATTGACTGCTCTAATTGCCATGTTGTGTACACTTTGAGAATGTTTCCATACATGCTGCCATATAAAAATGAAGCTCTGGAAGGTCTCGGAGGAGCTAATTTGCCATAAATTAAAGTAACAGTAATTTAATAATACCAATAAAATGACACTGAATTAATAATGAACTTTGCAAAATAATATCGAACACAAGAAGAAATTAATCTCGTGTTCATGACAGGTTCATCAGTCTAATAATACGAGATCCTTTTCACAAGGAATGAATGGATGTTTGTTAAGAATGAAATGGGAACACCACGATTCCCAACCCATATGACTCCAACCCTAAGTGAAAGAACTTTCAGAGGTTCATCTTGTCTTGGTGTCCATCGTACAGCTATTTTCTGTGCCGAAACAGACGGGAACAATACAATAGTGAGTAGATTGAACACCAGTTTAATTTGGGGAGCATTGACCAGCATCAGACTACTCGCACTGCATCAGTTTGGAAGAAAACCCTTTGCTCTGATGAGAAATAATGTGGCTTTGATTTATATTTGGACCTGGAAGCCTTTCAATATCTGATGTGATGTTATGTAAGTCAGTCGTTCTGGACTTCCTCTGACTATAACGTTTCTTTCTCTGTCTCACTGATGTTCTGAAATAATCACTATTTGAGAGACTCCTATCAAGGAATAAAGCCCTGTACTGAATTTGGAGTGATGCTCTATAAGTAATGTACGTATTAATATAAGGTACTGGGTAGTCCACTCATATATGGGTATTACTGATGAAGTTATGAGAGTTCAGTTACAACAGGACTCTAACAATATCCCCTACAGCTCAAAAGCAGTTGTGTTCCTTCAGTACTCACCTAATAGTCCCACAAGGCGTGCGGGATTATTTCACAGGTAGCTGTGTATTCTTGCACATTTCAGCAAAGCTATGTGTCATTAATATTCTGGAAAGGAACCCTAAAACTAATGGATTCTCTCCTCTTTTCTGTCTTTTAAGTGCAATAAAATTGTTCTTTGCCATTTTTTTATCCATTAAATAGCTTATATGAAGCAATTTCAAGCGGGCCTTGAAGTGCTTCCTAAATTAGAAGAAAAAAACTCCATTATTTATAAGTCCATAATTGCTATGGTGTTTTTATGCACAGGTCCCAATAGTTTCTAATGGACTTTTCAGGGTAGGAAAGATAATGCTGTTTCAGCGAGGTGAGACTGCTGGCCAAAGCAGGGTTAATTCATCAAAATAATTCTAAGTGTAGTTGCCTGAAGAGCGTAACCTCCCAAATTTTCTTTATCTGGAAGTTTTTAACAGGTCTGTTACAAAATGAAGAGCATCCAGAGTGCTTTGGTGTTTTATTTTTAATAAGGAAGTGAAATTATCTGGGTTATGCTCCCAAAACAGAAGCCTTAATGACCTTTATTCTATATTTCTTCTCATAGATTATTGCGATAAGGAAACCCTCGTGTCGCGACCCACTGGCGTCTGGCTAATCCGATGGTATTCGTCGCCGCATTGTCCGTGATCAATAACTAATTATCAAAGTGGCATTTCTTTTCAAGAGCTCCTTGTTAAAAAATGGCTTTTGGCTGAGAGTGGAGGAAAAAGGTCGCCACTTTGACATCGTTGCGAGTCTTTCAAAATCCAGTGGGCCGTCCAATTGAATTACTGTCCCAAACTAATTGATATAAATTTGAACAGAAGAATGCTTGTTACTACAGAATGTCATAACGATATCCTCGGCAAGAGCACGTCAGTGGGAAAAAGAAGAGAAAAGACCAGTGCTAGTCACAAAGCATCTAGACAAGTTGTAGCAGAAGACTATTAACAAAGTTAGTGGGAACAAAACTGTACACCACTTTCTTCTTCCCAGCCAGTTGGATCAGGCATTCAGGAAAGAAAAGCATGAACACTTTCTTTTGAACCTTCTCCTTTTATTTGAAAACAGACTTTAACAAAAAGTACCGGAAAAAACATTTTCCGTGTACAAAGGACTGAAACTCTGTCTAGTTTTGGGCGCCACAGTAGGAGAAGGACACTGAGGTGCTGGAGCGGGGCCAGAGAAGGGCAACAAGGCTGCTGAGATGTCTAGAAAACAGGGCCCGTGAAGGGCAGCTGAGGGAACTGGAGTTATTCAGTTGAGAGGAGACCTTATTGCTCTCTACAACTACCTAAAAGGAGGTTGTAGTGAGGCTGGTGCTGGTCTCTTCTCCCAAATGACTAACAATAGGAAGTGGGGAAATGGCCTCAAGTTGCATTAGGGAAGTTGGACTGGATATTACAAAGAACTTCTTTGGGCACTGGAACAGGCTGCCCAGGGAGGTGGCAGAGTCACCACCCCTGGAGGTGTTTTAAAAAATTAGTAGCTAGAGCACTTGAGGCCATGGTCTAGGACTTAGGGAGATGTTGGGCTGAGGGCTGGGCTTGATGATCCTGGAGGTCCTTTCCAGCCATGATGACTCTGTGAACTTGAGGATCAGTTGCAGAAGACTCATTGACTCTTCTGTGATGATGAGTAAGTGTCCACTGGAGTTCAGCTTCAGTCATAAAGCAAAGTTTGGCAGACAGACTTAAGGAAAGTTTCTAAGAAGCCTTAAATCTTTGCTTTTGAAATCCGGTGGCCTTCTGTAAAGAAAGTTTGACTGTGTAAGACCCCTGCCTTTGAACTGGGAAACAAGCCCAAACACTCAAGATACATTCAGCCGAGTTACAAAAATGTGGTGGGAATAGGGAAAAGGTCTCACACCTGAGATCCGACGTATTGTCTTGCCCGTCCTGTGGAGACTGCCTGCTGTCAAAATCTTGGAAACATTCTGAATTTTCACTGCGAGGCAGCAGACCTTGGGTTTTTTAGGTCTGTCTTCTGCTCCATGTCCTACATTCAGTCCCTGAGCTGGGAATTGCCAGGGAGTGCAGGTGGAGGTTACACTGCAAAGGCTGCGGCACGCTCTGGAAAAGGAGCGTTGCAGAAACCTTTATGTGGGGGCACAGGAACTGGGGTTAACTCATGGCAGGAATTAATAAGCTGAAGCTACCAGTTGTCTGATCAGAAAAGTTAAGTATTTTGCCAAAATGTGTCCTTTTAGCCACACCTAGAGCAAGTCAAGGAAGAGAGAGGAGAAAGACATTTGTGCCTAATTGGAAACAGTGAGTTTATGTGCTTTTTAATCCTTGATCTTGAAAGGCCCCAGCTGGGGTCTGGTAATGAATATCTCTCCTGCAAACTTACTGTTTAACATTTGCTAATGATAAAGAGAAGGTGGCTAATGAACTGACACGGGGACTTTCATCTCTGCAGTAGATTTGGAGATTCCATTCAGACTGTATCAATCAGGAAACTGAAGTTTTTAGTGTCTGCTGTCCGGTCAGTAGCCTGTGTGGAATCTGTAGCCTCATGGTCAAACCCCAGAGTCAATCCTGTGCTGTGGATTTGCTGCAGATAAGGGACTCAGGAACAAATAAACCGGTGAAACCAAGCATTCCTCTTGTTTGGGTTGGGTTGTAACAAACAACTGTTCTGAATACTGGTCAGGACACATAAATTAGATTTAATAGACATCTGACAGATTGCTGCTATGATGGATTTATTTTTTGGATAATAAGGCCATTAAGCCATGTTCTCCTACTGTGTCACAGCCACAGAACAAAGTGGGAAGCCACAAAGGTCTGAAGATTCATATGGCTCTGGTTACAAAGGGGTAAGTCTACTTTTGCTGTTGAAGGATCTAAGGTAGTGAAGTTCAGTACATTCAGTTCCCATTCTGCCTTCCACATATGACTTTATGACTGTCCTCTTGTGCTGGGGGCAGGAAATGTCTTGTGATGGCGAATAGCTGAGCCATCCCTGACAGGCTTACATCATCGCGGAGTCACTAGGGAACCCTCTTCTTGTCTTCCATGGCTGCTTTAAAGACACTTTGTGCAGCTTTCTTCTTTAGCAGACCAGAGAATTCAGTCTGAAAGCCTGTCGGGCGGGTCAACCAATGTCTAGGTCAACCAGTCTTGCCCCTTAATTATTCCCTCCGGCATTACATTCACAGGGAGATGGAAGTAGAGGCTAAATATATGCCCTCTATATATAGGCTCTCTATATATTAGGCAAATATAAAACCACATGTCTCTACTGTTATTATTGGCATGTACGTTTGCATCCTTGCGTAATGTGCAGAAGGGGTTGTCATGTGTGTGATGGCACTGAAAAAAAGTCTCCTACCCTTCTGAGAATGGATTTCAGGTCCAACTGAAGCCATAGCACTCTCAGGGCAGACCTACAGGATCATTAAATATCTTAGAATTTATACCAATTCCACAAGGTAAAAGTAATGGAAGGAATGGAAAGGTTGTGGCTCATTTGACACGGCACAGATTCCTTATGAAAATTAGCGCAATGCAGAAAGCAACGCAGCCGCTGCCAAGCACATTTTAAAGTTGGTTAGTTGATCTCAGGATCTGCTCTTAAAAGAGAAATCATCACTCGCTGGAGTGTTTTAATGCCCACAGATCTGAATGTAGCCCAGAGTTAGCATTCTGGAGAAAATCTAAACCTCCAAACGTCATTTGCAGATGTTAATTTGGAAATAACAGCAGGAATATCACAGTACGTCAGGGATTGGAAGGGACCTCGAAAGACCATCTAGTCCAGTCCCCCTGCCAGAGCAGGACCTCTTATTACATTGTAGATATAAATGCAAAGTAGTTCATCTCAGAAGAAGAACTTCAGTTATATCTATAGGCTTGGAGAAAGGAGAACCTCTGAAAAAGACTAACAGTCATGGTAGTTACAGCTGAATACAGGACTTACTCCAAGAGGGTAAGTGAAATGCCTGGATGTACAAGAGAACACTGAAAAAAAGCAAAGGTGCTTTAAAAGAAACAATCAAACCCATTTAAGAGATTTCTGATGAAAGAGATGCAACAGGTTGGTGGTCTTGGAAATACTCTTCCAACTGAGAAGCCCATGAGAGTTTGCTTCATTTGCCTGACAGCAACTCGGGAGCTTGCACACAGCTTGCAAGACATCTCTAACTGCTAACTGAAAGCTTTTTTCTGTAGTTTAAAACCCAACATGATTTAAGCTAATAGAAGCTAAACCAGAAAAAGTCAGCCTTGGATTAAAGCAGTTCTGCCAATTCTTCATTATTTACTGCTGCATTATTACGAGAAATGTGACCAAATATTCATAAAACATTTGAAATTCCTCTTACCCCTGTCTCCCATCTCTCTTACTAACGTCACTGGCAATGTCTTAGATGAATGACTGACAGTCTTCTTTATTAATTTTGTAACCTCTTTTACAGAAGTAAATACTTGCCTGAATTTTAATTATGTAGTAAATGTGTAATTCTGAACCCAGCTAATTGTCCCAATGTAGTTAATATATAAATAGCTCCGAACACCTCACACCTACTGCTGCCATTTAACACTTCCTGTGTTCCTCTGCTCTCTCTAGCACAGAACCAGAGCAAAGGGCCATATGCAGCTAGATCAAAGCAGGAATCTGTCCAGAAAGGAGTTGTGACTCATGAGTCATAACTAATCCCTTGATTACCCTCAGATGGTACATTTTATTTCCTTTCTTGTATCTGGCCAGCTGTTGCTCCTACTGCTGATCCTGCTGCTGTTTTACTGCTTTTATTGGCGCTGCTGATGTCTGTCCACTGAGGTAAGGATCCAGGAGAGTAGCTGTGCTCCACCCAGAGCATTCCTGGCTGAGTGGCTGAGTAGCTGAGATTGGCAGGAGTGTCCCCTTTCTTCCTCTCCACAGCTCTTAAGTGGGCCTTGAAGTTTTATTGTGGCAGTTATCACCTTAATATCTGAGCAGCTCTCAGGCTAACTGAGTCATGAGCAGGATTGTTAGTGGTGTGGTGGGTGTTGCCTCCTTTCTCTCTCTGCTTGGGAATCTCTGTGTAAAGGTTGAGGGCAGGAGCTCAGCAGCCCTTGTCTACATCAGCTTCATGAAGGGAAAGGCTTCTCAGTAATTTTTCCAAGTTCATGGTACCTTTTGCATAAAATTGTTTAGAAACAACTAATTTCTCTGCATATTGCTTACTCACAGCTGTAATCTGCCTTTCGTTTGCAATCCGTTGCATCGTAAGGTGGAAACCTGGCTTAAATTCATTATTTTCAGTTTGTGTTTCAAGGGTGGGTGTCAGGAGGATGGAGCCAGGCTCTTCTCAATGTCATCTAGTGATAGGACAAGGGGCAATGGGTGCGAGCTGGAACAGAGCAGGTTCCATAACAATATCAGAAGGAACTTCTTCCCAGTGAGGGTAACGGAGCACTGGAACAGGCTGCCTGGGGGGTTGTGGAGTCTTTTTCTCTGGAGATGTTTAAAACCTGCCTGTGTGACTTGGTCTTGGTGATCCTGCTGTGTCAGGGGGATTGGACTGGATGATCTTTCAAGGTCCCTTCCAATCCCTAATGATTCTATGAAAACTTCACCTTGCGTTCGAAAGAAAAATTGGCAAAAAACAGGCCCAGCAAAACTAATTTAAAATATTCCACATGCATACAGACACCCAGCTCTAGTTGTCTCAGAGCCTGAAAATCTGTGATGAAAACAACTGCAAACGTTTCTAACATTATGCACGTTAAAAAGAGTGGAGCTAGAACTACCCATCTCTATAATAATCCTGCAGCTATTTCTGTGCGAGGCACAGGCACACAAGCACTGCAAGCAAGCAGCAAATCAGCTAAGAAAGCCCCAGCTCAGTGAACTGACTTCATTTATGTACATTATTGATCTAAGACTTGTTTTTCCATCCAAGCCAAAGTGACAAAAACTTCTCCAAAGTGAAACAAGTTCAAGTACTTTCAGCCTGGTTCCCATTAAACATCATAAGAACCTTGTGATTTGACATTTATCTGGCAGCCTTAAATGTGAAAGACCAGCGTAGCTAGTACACAGAGACTGGAAAGGCCTCTCTGGCACCACTGGGGATGCTTTTACCAGGTTAGGGTCAGGTGTGATGACAGCAGAGTGGAAGGAGGTAGTCTCACTTCACTGCAGACTTGAACCATATTTGACCTCCAGGGTACCAGTGACTTACTTGGAAATTGCAGAAGTGTTGTATTGCCCTTTTTAAAATTAGAATTCCTAGTCATTCAAAAAAGCAGCTAATTAAGCAAAGCTTATCTGCTGTAACCCTCATCCAAACAGAATCAGGGACCATCCTTTTGCCATTCTAAGAAAATGCAGCTGTCAGAAACAATAGTGTTGGAGGCTGAGATTTGAACGTAGACCTTAAAGAATCATGATTCCAAACTTCTTGATGCCCTTTCCCTATCAATCAAAAAGAATTGTATGAAATAATTATTAGGCTACATAATTATTTTACAAAATAGAAGGTGTTTTTACTTCACATTTCCATTTTAGTACCAATCATTACCTCCCTGAATACTAATAACAGCGTTAAGCATTAATAGCATGTTTTAAGGTAAAGGGTCAATAGTCTAGGACCTATGAAAGAACTCTGAGCATTTGCAATGTAAAAGAAACCTTTCACAGAGAAGTGTTAAATAATAAATGCATTTCTGGAGGAAATATTATATGGTGGTCCATTCAGAGAGAATTGACAATTTATGGGACATCACTCGGCCGGCTCTATTTAAAATACCTTTAATAATGCTACGGCTTGGCACTTGAGACAGAGGTTCACAGAAAGCTTGCAGCTCTCTTCAGAGGTCAGGAAGGATTATACTCATGAGGGGAAACTGAGGCACATGATGACTCAGTGCACTATTAAAAGGAAAAGGATCTGAACTGGTGGCTCAGTCCTCCAAGTGCAAGATAAATGGGGCCTTTATTTCCAACTAGCAAGCCATCTTCTAATAGTTCTTTTAAAAGTATAATATGCACACAGGGGATGGCGAGCTGACTCAGAAAAGGTAAAGGGGCCTGAAACTTGTCTCAAGCCAATTTAAGCTGAACAACTTGAGGAACATGGAGGGAAGGGTTAGAAATCCTTGATACCATTTGAGTTCCTTTTTTATATTCTCATTGACTTTTCCAAGGAGCAGAAGAACTGAAGCCTCAAGAAAGAGGCAGCTCAAGTCTGAGAACTCCTTGCTCCGTTGAAGTAAATGAAGAGAGTCTTCATCAACAACCCTCTCTCAGTGGCATTATATAAATGCCCCAGCTCATTCCTTTTTGGGTCTACTCCAATGGCTTTTTAAGAGGCAAATGGGGTATGACTAATTAAGGCCCCAATAACCTGACACTTTTCTCCATCAACTTTTTGTCTCCTTATCCTGCAAGTGTACTCCTCCAGCTAGAACACTAATGAAAGTGAGCTACCTCTTGCTTTTCTTAAGAGCCTTTCTCACACGTAGGCTACTTTAATTCTGCCCAGCAGGCTGCAGCTCTGCAACGAAGTGAAGTCACTCCTGTTTCTGATGGTTCCTGCAGCTTCTCGCAAAAATTTCACGAGGAATGGGCAGAGCACTGGGATAAAACTTAACCTAATTCAAAGATTTCCATGTCATGTGAACAGAAACCAGTGACTCTAAGAGAAATTAATGGATTTGGTTCCTGTAAGATGTAAGTTTGAGGTCCCCTTGTTTCCATAGCTGAATGCACATCCCAATGGTATTACAAGGCATTGCTTGAGCAAGGAACCAGCATGCTGAGCAAGGGGACACCTCAGCTAAAGACCATGGAAACAGAGAAATGGATATGATTGAAATACTCTAAGAAGATAAAAATACCTACAGCCACTTTGTATTCATAACCCTGAACCATCTCTTGAAGCCAAGTACCCAAGTCCTACCTTACAAGCACTAGGAAGGATTCATTGATACAAACACGCTGAAGGAAGAACTACAACTTCTTAATTCACCAGTCTGTGAATAGTTGCTGAGGAACTGGGTAGTGGGAATTCATTTGTAAAGGATCCAAGTGAACCACAGAGATAAAAACCGAGGTGGTTGCCATGTGCAGGCCCAATACTTAGGACATGTTGTCCTAAGCTTAGATTCCCACTTGAAAACCTGACTGTTTAAAAATCTTATGTAAAACATGCCCTATCTAAATCTCCTTTAATCTTGGTTCAAATCTGATCTTTGCAATTTTTTTTTCTTTTTAATGCCTAACAAGACAACAAAAACTTATGTTTACAGGCCACACAAAATCAATTCATACTTTTCCAGTGGAGCAAACTCTTCTCCCAGGATAAACAAGCCTCAAGTGAGAATAAGGCTATTTAGGTTAGTCTTAGAGGTCTGCCTGTGTTTTCACTGAGCACCACATCTCCCACCTGAGTCAGGTATTACTCATCATCAGTTGTCAGTGGATAGCTAAAAGTTATCATCTCCTGTCGTTGACGAGAGCGAAGCAGTTAGAGCTTCCTCCTGGACACAGAGTTTGAGTGAAGGGTCACCTGTATCAAAGTTGTCCCATATTCCACTGCCTCTGAGTGTTTGTTCATGCATTCACGGCCAGAACTTAGGAAATACTGTCAGTAAAGCAGTGAGACTCATGCTTGCTCTTCTGGCCACTAACAACAATGAGTTTATAACACTATAGAATATGTATCTGACTGCTAAAGAGTTAAAGCAAAGAAGGAATCCTGTAAAAAATCAGGCCATCGTATAATGCCTCCTCATTGCTATAATGATATCAGTTGCAACAAGTCCAATGGCTGACCTCATTACAAGGGTTTAATTGCATTGTTACACAGTTTCACTTCTTCTCTCTGGCCTCTTTCTCTTTATGACAGCTTTAGAAAGGAATTTCAGCTTGAGGTCAAAGGAAATTAATTACTGCTTTCTTAATCTGTGCTCATCTACATTTAGAAAACTTGGGGCTTTTCACTAACATATTTGTGTCTCATTTCTGTGTGGACCCAAAGTTAAGACTTTTGTCCTTTGTGAAAGTTCATAAATGGCCTTTTTCATACCAGAGGCCAGTTTTTTTTTCCTTGTCATTTACAGTTGTGCACGTATGGAGCGATGCCAACGGAGCGTCTCTGGATACGCGCTCGTGGCGACTGAGGTAAGGCGCTTTCTATGTGACTTGAATTCACGCTGAAGATTCCAGACGCCAGGTGTAAGAAAACCAAATCCATGAACAACCAAACCAGCTCAGTAATGAAAGAAAATCCAAGAAAACACATTTTTATAAATGTCAGAAACAGGATCTTCAAAGTTAACGGGAGCTGCCTCTGTTGAGAGAGGGATGAAATAAATGTGCCTCTACGACACTAGAGTTTGCCTGCTGCCTACCTCTTGTTTTTACTAAACACATCACTGGTTAGTTGAGGGGTATCCAGCTTATGCTTCAAAGAACTTGAAGTCCAAATAGCACGTGACCCCGTGTGCTGGCATCACAACAGTAAGGAAGGAGGCAAAGATAGGGACACCATAACAACAGTCCTCAGCTGAAAAGAAAGAGCATGTGCAAAACACAGAGAAAAGCTGTTGTAGCATGAAATGTTAAAAGCAAAACATCTCATAAATTATGGGCCTGATCCTGCAATTAGGTCATTGATCTTTGTCTCTTCCATGAACCCGGTACCAGGAATAACCAAATTTCTTATGATGAAGGGAATAGTTTTGTTAAGTCATTTCTTGAGGGAGCTGCTTTGGAAGGGCAAGTAGGATGAAGGATGTCTCTGGGATGATTTCACAAGTTAGATGTGAGAGGCTATGAGATGCAGCAAAGATAATCCACAGGATAAAGATGATTCAGTAGCTTATAAAAAATAATGGTACTGTGCATGTGCAAAACTACCATAGGAGAAATACATTCTTCTGCAGAAGTGTTTCTTAGCTGTTCTCTGTGATCCTGATTAAAAGTTACAGAAACATTGACCAGCATGAAAAATTGTAAGTTTTGAGCCTTTTGACACGCAACGTTTAAGGTTCCACAAACCTGCCTTCTGCATTTTCTCAGCTTTGCCACTCTGGAGTTCCTGTGCTCTTAGTTTATTAGCCACTACCTCGTTGTCTCCTTGCAAGCACCAAGACTGGCAACAATAAATTATGGCTGCAAAGCAAAGCCAGGTCATAGAATATTCATCTGTCTTGCCTGAAATTCAACTTATTTATAAATGCCTGTAGGAAGAGCGAGGTTTCAGGTAAGTCACTAGCAAGCCCTGAACATGTGACCTACTTGCCTTAGAGGACTTACTGTTTTCTTGGTTGCCCTGTTTGTAGAAGAGACTGTGTAGACCTTGTGATGTTGCCACAAAGCTTTATGGGGCAGAAGCTGAAAGTTTCAAGCCAATCGTAGTGGTGAGTATGATACTTATCCATGATGCTGGTTGAAGCAGCATGACAGGAGCCTCCTGCTAGGGATAGGGTGATTTGGAATGTATTCATAGTACTGTAGACCTTCTTCCAAGCCCACAACTGAATTCAGACTTTGGTTTCATCATTGTGCTTATAAGGCAAGCTTGGACTTCAGCTTAAGTTCTGGCCCAAAGAGAAGAAACTCTCAACTTGTAACATAAAGTTCACCAAAATGTAGCAGCCATGCTGAAAAGAGGTCCTGAACAAGGCTAAACTTTGGGCACTGTTGACAGCCAAGAAGAGGTGTGACAATGCAGACAGACGTGTTAGACTTAAACTAAAGCCGAGTGCTTTGGATAACAAGCGGAGTGGAGTAACAGCTGCACAGACCTCAGTATGCAGGAGCTACTCAGGAGAATAGCCAGCGCTGCAGGGCCTTGTACTCAGCCTTTCCTAAAGCCTTAACTGAGAATACACTGATATTGATACTTAAGGAACTCAGATCAAAGGCAGCCCTAACGACGCTCTAATCACGGGTTTAATTTTGTAACAGACCTCCCCGTGGAGGATGTGGACCGAGTCCCTACCCAGCAGCGGTCCCTGAATTATTTCACTCCTTGAGACCAACAGTTTTGGCGCATCGATTGTCCAAGATGAATGTCACATTGAGGTGTGAAAGGATTAAGCTGAAAGGCCTAGTTAACGCGGACGTGGCACTGGTGACAGAATTAAGTGCTAATGATGTATAACAATATGCTGTTACATGAAATAGGATCTTTTTCACCCAGTTTTTCGATTTTGTCTGATAGGACTTGTAGAACAAAATGAACAACTATTCATCAATCAGAGGTCTGGCTAGGTCAGACACCTTGGTCAAGCAATGGGACTAATTCCACCTACCTGCACGATAATTTATTGCAAAATTAATGCTGTGACATGCAGAGCCATTGTCAGATAAAAGTAACTCTTAACCCAGGGGAAAAAAAGCAAAAATTCTGCCTTTCTTTCTCTTTTCTTTTTTTGCTCACCTGACAAGATTAAACTTTTAATAAGTGGGGTTTTACAGGATGATTCACTTCTAATGATTGAAAAGTAGACCTTGAGCTGGGTTTGATAGGCTTCCTCAGTCACTGCCTAAACCAAGAAAGGGAACGATAGAGAGTGCAAGGTATTAATTTTTTGTTAAAGTTTGCCTGCTTCATTACAGTGGCATGAAATCAAGTCTTGATGGGAAGAACAAGCTTTGATATACTCTACTTTCTATGACAGGTTTCAGGACAGCTTATTCTCAACCAGATTAAAAAACAATAATTCACAGTTCCCAGTCTTAATTGCACTGTTATGAGCTGTGGAGATTGTTCCCCACCTGGATGTGTTCCTGTGTGACTTGGTCTAGGTGATCCTGCTGTGGCAGGGGGATTGGACTGGATGATCTTTCGAGGTCCCTAATGTTTTGTGATTCTATGATAATGGCATATTCTTATTTTTAAAATATTTAAAATGATAGTTTGTTATCACAGAGTTACAGCAGTAGCCGTGAAGTAATTAGTAGTTTCTAAAGTTGGTCCAAGATTATCGTACCTGGCTACTGGAGGGACTAGAAACTGCATGGAAACATGCTAAAGATGTCCAGAATTCATAGCAGACCCTCATGATATTCTCCTGTGAAGCTTACTATGTTCATTCCCCAGGGGGATAAAGTAAGAACTCTGCAGAAAGGCCCTTTATTCCTTCCAACACCCTGTTGTGGTGTGTGGAGCATGTGCCATGCGATGTGAAGAGGAGCAAAATCTTGTAAAAGTCTATGGAGCAGGAAAAGGAAAGAGCATCTCTCCTGTATTCATCACTCTTTCAGGTCTGCCTCACACATAGTTTGAAGGATGTCGAAACAGGTGAGATTATTTACTCTCTATTCCACCACTTCATTCCTCCTTCTCCTTTTCATATATATTGTGATGCCAGCAGTTGAAGGTGGGATAACAGGAGGAGATAGAGTGCTTGGTGGCAGAGGATTTACCCATGTTGTGTGCTGTTTCTTTGGGATTGCCTGAATGAGAATAGATTTAGGAGATGGAGTCTCTGAGTAGAATGAATCTGAATAGGAAGCAAAACAAACCCAAAAGCAAGGAGCAATTGCTGTAACTGTAAAGCAGCTCCAGATGTGCTTCTGCACATCCAGGGTTTCCATGTTTTTTCCTTAGGGGTTGGTGCACCCTGTAAGGTTTTCACACACTGCGGAGAAATCGAATGCTTATTTTGTTGTTGTCATTAATGTAAAATGATTTTAGGGGCAAAAGAGACAGACTTAAGGCTGAGACCTAAATCAGGAGTGTCGTTACAATTGTCAGAATCATCTCCAGAATAAAATGCCATAAATACAGATTACAACATGGAACTAATCAACTTGGAAATAATTTGTGATTGCTTTCCATTTCAATGCAGATGAGGCGACCATAAAGAGTAGTGATGCGATTTATACCTAGAATAATATCTTAGATAAAAAAAAACAAACCCCAAACCCATAAAATGGAAAGAATATTGCAAGGATATTGTCACTGATGAGTCCTTCTCTCCTGTATTGCTTCTTCTGAAACTTACACTGAAGGGTTGCAGACTGCAATATCTGGTGACCTGCATAAACTTGTATAGCAGCTAGCACAGTGGTGTGATTCTATTATCTAGACTTCACATCCCACCTGCTGGGAACTTTCAAGAAATGATGTTATAGTACAAGTAATCCATTTTTTCTGTTTGTTGTGGATTTCCTATAAATATTATAGTGGGGATCTCGAGGCGTGCAGCCTTCACCTGTACACATGGGATTACACCTGAAATTAGCCACCTGCCAAACGAAGAATCATCTTCATGTGATCTAACTACCTTTGTATCATCTAACACCCACGTGCTGCCTGCAGGTAAGGTGAGCTGCCCTTAAACCTCATCTGGGACTCTTTACGAAGGTGCAGGTAGAAGACTTTGCATTGCTGAACTTTGCAGAGTGTGGAGAGAACTTTCAGCAACTCTGTCTTGATAACCTCTCGTGGTTCTTATATCTGGGGGTTTAAAGGGAGCAAACAAATGGCACCTGCTTTTGTCGTGGTGCACACCTCACTGACTTTTGTCGGTGTGGTGCCATGAGGCAGGCTTCCTGCAGCCGCGCGGTGAAGCGCTGGTGGAAGGAAGGTCTGCGCCAGATTTCCTGGGGTAGTTGGAGGAAAGGTGTAAAATACACCCCGTGCTGCCCCCAGCAGGCAGGTGCAAGTGCAGGTGTTGGGAACACCTCTCGGACGGGCCCTGCCAGGCGCCAGCCACAGCGCTCGAAAGAACCTCCACTTTGGTCTCAGCGCGAACCTTCACCCGTGCACTCTGAGCAAGCGTTCCGCTTTTAGGCAACGCCTGCGTCACCCCTTGTAAAGCCACACACGGGAAAAAGGGCCGGCATTAGCCACATATCCATAAAAGCCTAGCAACCAAGAGTATTATCTTTATTCAGAAGCAGTACAGTGCTTTTAAGGTTCAGAAACATATATAAAAATTGGGTTCTGAATTGGTCATTTTTCCCCTCTGCTATGCCATTATAGCGATCAGCCAAGCTTCTGCAAGGTAAATACTTTTGGAAAATAAGTGGAAATTTGCTGCAAATCAGTCCCTTTTGTGCATGGCCACAGGAGCATGTTGAAATGTTTGGACACTAATACCCATTCATTTTCTTGGCTCCATAAATAAAAGCCGCCAGCTATGTGGCGGCCGTGAAATGGTATTCTTCAGGCCCCAGCAGGAAGCCCCATCCTTATTACCACTGCAGGGGGCAGGACAGGCCCAAAATAGCAAGACAACTAAATCAAGACATTTTCAATGTCTTACAAAATGACTGTGGTTTAGAGAGAAGCAAAAGGTTGGGAAAAAATTGGGCAGCTTTTATACCTACGTACTACCTTTGTTAAAAGAGTTCAGATAAGAAAATAAGATCTTAAAAGGAAAGCATAAGCATTTTTTTGAATATCATTTAAAATATGTAAAGATCTCATGGAATCATAAGGATGCTGCTATCTGAAGGGATATCCTGTTCAAGTCATATTTTGCAAATGGTAGCCCATGGTTAAATGGAAAATAATATCTTCTAGCAACACTGTTGTGTTTCACGGCTTTTGAAGGAACCAAGAGGTTTGGAAAGAGTCATTGGAAATTTGCCAGAAAACATTCAAAGTCTTTTTTTTTGGTCAAGCAAAAATTGCAAAAAAATAAGAATATTTGTAAGGAGAAGTGTTTTTGAACTAAATCTTTGGTTTTTCTACAGGGTTATTTCATTTTTATGGGCTTCATACATATGGGGCAATATGGTCCTGGACTTGGGCACAGCAACATCTTGAAGGGGCTCAATCAAAATAAGACCTGTGGTGACACAATGTGCTGTTTTACACAGGTAAACCATGCTTAGCTGGGAAAAGATTAAAGTAGTTTTAAAAACCTAAGCTTCAGGCAAATGGAGTATTTTAAGTGCACAAAGAGCAATCCAGAGGGTAACACCTTGCGTAAGGCAAAAGACCGACGAGGTTTAAATGAATTTGCAGTTCATTGCTGTACTCCAAAGCCAGTGTGTCCTAGTACTACAGCACCAAAATGCATCGAGTGGAGGTCATAATTGTACCTTTATTCAGTTGTTATTCTGATTAGAAATTGACTTTCAAAAGCTGAAGTAAGGACATGCCTTACATACTAACTTTTCAGTGAAGCATGTTTGTGAGTTTAGCTATGAACATACGTACACGTGCAAATGGCCCCTTCCAATCCCTTATGATTCTATGAAATGCAGACACACTTTAGGGAGCTGGAACAGTTCTTCAAAGTGTCTCATTCTAGAAATGAGACAATACTGAAATCTTGGCTTTCGTTTCAAGGGTAAAGAATTGTTTTAATTGAACATTAAGTTTACTTATAGACTGCTGAGGTACAACAGGTCAGAGAAAATTCACTCTGCTACTGAATGTTGTCTTGTTGACTAACAAGGGCTTTTAACCACAAAAATTAAGTCTGGGAATGATGGTACCAGTCTGGTGCTGTCTCCTTCTCCACATCAGCCTGGGTCTTGGGGCTGCCATCAGGCTCAAACCCATTAGCAAAGTTCAACAGCCATGGTGGCTGTCCTAGCTCCACTCCAGAGCAAGAGAGATCATCCAGAGAAATCTGTACATGTGGCAGGAGTGGCTCATAGTCAAGCTCTTTCCTTACAGGTGGAAAAGAGAGGACCGGTTGGCTCTGTCTGGCTCATTAAACTCAAGTCTGAAGAGCAAGACATCACAGCCATGATCCATGTGACCTTGCATGCTGTATGGTAATGTGCAAAGGATTCAGACAACACTTTCCTTACTCTTAGAAGTATGTGCATACATGATGAATGAGGACCCCCCAAACTATGAAACATTAAGCCTAATTGTTGGTTGTCTTTCCTACAGTAATTGAAAGTAACATTAAGAAGAGCAGCAGTAAAGACACAGTTTGATTCCAAGGATTAAGGGGACGAGCAGTAAAGACACAGTTTGATTCTGAAAGTGTCATTATGTACATGAAACCCATGGCAGTCCACATCCATCCTATAAAGGTATCTGCCTCTCACCTCCTGCTTGCATGGCACAGGTTTTACAGAAAGGGCAAGTTGTGCACCCAGACTGGTGGTAACCATAAACCTAATCCTCATGCCTGTGAGCACAGGCAGCCTTCCGTTTCCCATTACACGAGTAACTTAAGACACACCTTTGGGGCACTGACAGTGACCCAGATGCATAAGGCTGCTTGCTGCCCAGCTGTACAGCTCACCTTCCTGACCTCTTAGTTTAAAAAAAGCAAAGGATCAACCAGGCTACAAAAGAAAGTGTAGCCAAGGATAGGCTGGTGTCAGGACTATCATTATCATAATTGACGCTACCGAGGTAATTCAGACATTAAGCCTGTAATCTGTGCTGCTGTTTGTATCTGCTTCGTTGGGAAGTTACGAGGCCAAAATCCACTGAAACCGGTGAAGATTCACCCCTTTGCTCATTTCCATTTGGCCCGCCGAGCGCAGGAAATAATCTTGTCACATCCTTTGAAAGCCTGTATTTGCAATACGACTTTCAAAATAATTAACCCTGCGAGTAGGATTTAGCAAACTTTAAGTTTGATACATGGGAAGAATAATACCTGGAACATCTTTCCTCTGCTCAGCCTTTTATGACTCAGGCTTTAATGATTGCAATAAACATTAGCTTACCTAATAAAAACTCTAGTATTTCAGAGCTGGTGTGTCAGCTGCATCTGGTGTCAACTGGAGCTAATTAATGTTTTTATAGGTGTCTTCTACCCACTAGTTTAATAGGAGATATTGGGGGGTGCTCACATCAAAGCTGGAGGCAACGGAGAGCCGCCGCTTGCTCGCTCTCGAGGCTGAACCGAGCGCAAACAGACCAATTTTTGTAGGATTGTCAAAGCTAAATGTGGCTACGGCTCACGCAGAGAAGAAGTGCTTTGCCCTGTAGCTCTCACAATTC
The DNA here is from genome assembly GCA_013400115.1 of Rhinopomastus cyanomelas. Lineage (NCBI taxonomy): Eukaryota > Metazoa > Chordata > Aves > Bucerotiformes > Rhinopomastidae > Rhinopomastus > Rhinopomastus cyanomelas. The sequence continues at coordinate 939,424 of VXBP01009719.1, forward strand.
CTCTCTAATGCCGGTGGCTTGTTTGCTGCGAGGTAGCTGGCGAGATAGACGGAGGGACGGCGGACAGATAAACTGGCAAATAGCCGTGCCGATGCTTAGACAAAGCACACGGTGACCCAGACAAACCACGCTCCTTCTAAAGGCTTTAAAAATGTGCTCTATCAAGCATTTACTTGGGGTGCAGATAAGATTTATCTAACAAGACTGGGCTAAAATTAAAAAGAAAGATGAAATAGCACAAGTGGCGCTAATATGTGTTCTGAAGCGTACCAATCGGCCCAGTGCAATGTCACCGCCCTGGGCTACGTTCGCAAGTGGTCGAGCATCTCCTTTTTAAAAGGTTAACCTACAAAGAGCGCGCAAGCCCCTCTCTATGAATATGGGCAAACACCCAGGGAGCTCCACAACAATAAGAAAATAATGACATCAACCTGACCATGCTTAAGTACATAACATGCTGAAGGTTCACGGTTGTGTGGCCTGGAACAATAAAGGAAAAATAAAGAAGCCTGCTTGGTAGGCCCCAGCTGTTATTAGCCATGCTGTGAGATCAAGGGAAGGTATGATATGGGCTGCCATTTCAATTGAGACCAGGTTAATCTCTCAATTTGTGGAAAAGAAAAACTAAGGGGGAAAAAAAAACCCAACCTAGGAAAAAGATAAAATAAGGGAGGGAGAGAAAGAGAGAAAGCAGCCTTTGCTCCACAGTGCTACATGAGGGACAAATAACAATATCCCTATTTACATAATCTCTCTTTAACCCTTTCTTAATAGAGACTTAATTTCCTAAAAGTCACAAACAGCAGATTTAATTTTCCTGCCCACCAAAATGAAATATCAAGCGGCCCCTCGCTGGTGCCGCGGGCTGGTGCGGCTGGGATCAAATGCTGCTGCTGCTGCTTGCCCAGGCAGGATCTCTGGTTGGTACTGAGGGACCAGAAATGGGCATGAGGAGCTGTGGATGCCACTGTCGGACCAGAAATGGGTACGAGGAGCTATGCATCCCAATGTCAGAGCAGAAATGGGTACAAAGAGCTATGGATGGCACTGTCAGAGCAGAAATGGGTACAAGGAGCTATGGATGCCACTGTCTTCCTGTCACCAATCTGTTTCTAGCACTGGGTGAATCGTCTGGCGTTGGTGCCGTCGTTGGCAGGCATGAACTCTGGGAAATACCAGTGAGAACTTTCACCAGTGTTCTTGGTTAACTGAATGCATTTCTTGCGTGAAGTGCTTTGGAGGTGGAGACAACATAGTGACCTCATGATCTCATGGCTAGTTTTGGTGTGAAAGAGTCTGTACTGATGAGAGTGGTAAGGAAAGTCCAGGCTCCTCAGAGGTCGCTCACAAGCATCCCCCAAGGCTTCCGGCCAAGGCAGGTTTTCCAGATCTGTTGTGCTAAGCTGGAAAACTCAAATGGTATCCCTGGAAGCTGTAATTTATGCAACAACAGCCTGGAGGTACTGAGAATTACTAGACCTGTTTTATTTCTAGTTTCTTATGTATAAGCCAGTGCAGCCTGTGAGGCTCCCCCAGGGAGATGCTTATCGTCTCCTGACTGCTCTCCTTTGCACCAGACCTCTGCAATACAGGGAGATAGCTTCTTCCCCAAGAGCATCTGAGTATGATCATAGAAGACGAGGCAAGGGAAAAGAGACCCTGCAGCAAGGACTAAGGCCAGGATGCTCCTGAGGACAGGGAGCAGACAGGACTCAAGAGGCAGTGAAAGCACCAGGTTTTATGTGGAGCCAGAGGACTGTGTGCAGCTTGTCAAAAAGTAGAAAGTCACTGAGCTGCTGATCTGAGAGCAAGCCTGAGGGAAAGGAGCCACCTTGCAAAGACACCAGAGGCAGGGAGAGAATTTTGCCAAACGTTTCATTCCCTTTTCTGCCTTCCTTACTTTTTTTGAGGTTGCTTTTGCTTGAAAAAGTCCACTGTTCTTGGTGCCCGGTCTACGGAAAGCTGTCTGTGGCATTTGCAAACATAGTGTGTGCTCTGGGCGTGCTCCCCTTAGAGAAAAAGATGCAGGCAGGGCCATCAAAGAGCTCTGCTGACTCAGCATCACAAGTACTAAAACTGATTAAAAACTGGTGCTTCATTTTCCAGGTACCATTGTGATTTGAGTGAGCTAAGCTATCTGTATGAATCTGAACCAGAGTGGGGATGCAAATAGGAAGGACGTGGCGAGACAGAAAAGGATGTCCCTAAAAATTCAGGTGAGCAGAACAGCTGTTAGACAATCACTTGTCATTCCTTTATATCCTTTACCATCCTCAAAAGATTGATCCCGCAGCAATGGGTGTAGCTATTGTGGGGCTTTTCTTTCAGCTGTGCTTATACCTCAGGTTATTAACACTTTACATTATAACAACTTCAGTTCTGGTTCATGGCTTAATCAGACTTCTGGATATTTTAGAAAAACAATCTACCTGTATTCAGATTTCACCAGTTTTGATTTAACGTTTAAATACAGTGGTGGTTAGAGAATAAGACTAAGACAAAAAGTTTCATGTTGTTGCCATGTAGAAACTTCTTTAGCCACTCTATGGTGGACAATTTGACCACGAGTGAGATAGTGATAGTGTGCAGAAAGCACTATGGCACTTAAAAATTAGCACATGTCCCTCCCAGGCCAAGTGAACAGCTGCCCACACTTCTGGTGCTATGTAATTCCATTCTGATACTTACTTTGTTGGCATTTGCTTGCTTGTGTTGTATGTCTATGCATCCTAAATACGGATACGGCATGCGAGTTGCTAGAGGGACTTGTTAGCAAGATGTCTATAATGTCTATAAATACGTGAAGGGTGGGTGTCAGGAGGATGGAGCCAGGCTCTGCTCAGTGTCATCAAATAATAGGACAAGGGGCAATGGGTGTCAGCTGGAACACAGGAGGTTCCACATCAATATGAGAAGGAACTTCTTCCCAGTAAGGGTGATGGAGCACTGGAACAGGCTGCCCAGGGGGGTTGTGGAGTCTCCTTCTCTGGAGACATTTAAAACCCGCCTGGATATGTTCCTGTGCGACTGGATCTAGGGGATCCTGCTGTGGCAGGGGGATTGGACCAGATGATCTTTCGAGGTGCCTTCCAATCTCTAATGTTATGTGATTCTGTGATAAAAGATCCTAAGAAAATCCTCAATTACGTGCTGATCTTCTATAAATCAACTTTTAGAATTTGCTCCTGAAAGGAAATATTTCGCAATCCTGCAGAGCTTTTGCTGCAGGATGGCAGTGGAGGAAGCACTAAGCCCAGAATTGATTCTGAAAATGAACTTGGACACAGGTGTGCCTGTTGAACAAGGAGGGACTATCAAAACTGTTTCCTGTAGGACACCTAGGCTGGGGTGGTTGTCTGTTCTTTGTACAACCATCATGCTTGGATTGTTTCTGTTTTGAAGACAAAATCTTTTGAGAAAATTCTATTGGTAACATGAAGTAAAAATCGAAGCAGGGAAGGCACTGCACTGACAGACTTGTAAAGTTCTTCACACTTTCTAACAGTAATAATGAATGGTCTTCAGTTACAAAGTGGAGCTGGGCAGCATTAGTAGTAGCCATCTCCTACTCTGCATGTGAGTTTCTGATAGAGTTATTTAGCAAACCCATTGTACCTGAGATGAGGGACTATATTAAAACCCCAAATCTTGATAGAGAAGTTCCTCTTTTGGTATTTTTATTGCTGCAGTAAATGTTCTTGTGATGAAATACCAAAGCACAAAGGCCTTTAAAGCAGCTTCTTGGTTTCATTTCTTTTTCAGCTTTAGATTAATTGATTAAAAATTTTCTCCTGAAATTTTAAGGCCAAACTGGTCAAATATTGGAGATTGGCTGAAAACAAAATCCTTCCCAAGCAGTTCTTTCTTAGAACTATTCAACTTGTGTCTGAGACCTCCCTTCTCCAGTAAATGTTCTAGTCCTCTCTGTGGGCTCAGCAGCTCACACCTTCACTGAGTTCACAGAACCGACTTAATCACTGCCAGACTTATGGAGCACCTTGAGGAAAGTCTGTGCTCATGTCTGTTGAGCTGGAGGTAGTCTGTGACTACTTTCCCTCTGGTGCCCGTTTTGTCGGTTCTTCAATACGTTAAATTCAGCACTTTCACAGTATAATGAAAATATTCCAGAAGCAGAGTCTAAATTCTCATTCTATACATTAACAGGAGGGTAACTCATGAAGTTCTAGCGCTTGAATTACCTACGTGTTACCTATATGGTAAAAAATAGCAATAACAGGGATATCACATCCTAATTAACCGTTACATTCTTGCATAGATAAAAATAAATCTATAACCTACTTTTTTCCTACTCACTAACACTTGCAGCAACAAGAAATGGGCCCAAAGAGTGTTCTTGGATAAGCTGTCACTGAAGTATAAGACAGGGCTTCCTTTACCTCTCTAGTGTATGAAGTAGCTTCAGGACCTTTACTACAGCTGATTAGAAACCATTCCTTTTCTATTTTTGGCAGATAGTTGCAAGCACATGCTAAGTCACATCTTATTTTACTCACCCAGCACTTAACAGCAGTGCAGCCAGGTGTTAAATAATAATAGAGTTACATCAAATGGCTTGGCTGTTCAGCTGGGAGAAGCATCCAAAAGTTCAGATACTTACCTGGAACCCTCCCAAACCATGTTGGAATGGAAAAGGAACTGGCAAATCACTGAGAAGCTGCTTTGTAGAGCAGCCCTTTCCTTCTGTTTTGGAAGGTACCTGAAGGCGTAGGGGTTGGGTACATGCAAACTGTCTAATGTGTTATTGAGGTGAAGGTATAGGCTGCAGGACTTGCTGATTTTTCATAATAAAGTTAGGTTGTGTTTCCTGTTCCCATGATGGTCAGAAGTACTGAGGGGAAAATAATCAGCAAAGCAGCCTTTAAAAAACTCCAGCAGGAGCTAAGAAAACCTGTCCTATTGCTTTTTACTAGTTTCTTACATTTGTTCTAACTTTAATAAATTAGTTTTTCTGTCTTCCATGATTCTGAGCTACTCTTGTATGCAAATGCATGATGTGAGAGGACAGTAAGATTTGGGTAAATCTGATTTTGCCAAGCACAGTGTTTCAGCAACAGCCACAAACAGGTTTTTATCTGTCATTTCTTTGCTGACGAGGCTGGAACTGAAGACAAAAGCTCCAGCTTTTCGGCACTTACAAAAATTCAGGTTCTCTCAGTAGGACACCCCAAAAATTTCCTCACTGCTGAAATCCATCACTAAAGACAGCAGACGTCCAGAAGAGCCTTCAGGGCAAAGCTCACATCTACCAAGCGCTGGCTCTGTGCTCTTCCATCTGCATTTTCTTGCGATGAAGTTGTGTTCACGAGTGACGATGCTCCCACACTGAAATCTTCAGCCTGTGGCGTTTAAGGACAACATTTGCTGGTGCGAGACTTCAGTCTGAAACACCCTATTTATGTACAATGTCGCTGCATTTGTTCCCAGAATAATTGGTGTATTTCTCACTTCCTTGTGGGAGAGAGTATTATTGGCGAGGTGAGAATACAGTGACCATTTTCCAACTCCCTACATCCCCCCATCCCCCATTTTCTCTCTGGATTTCATGTAAAAATAAGACACTGATGGTTCCGTGGACAAGTGTGAGACCACCAGCTAATTTTGCATAGCCCACTGAACAGTTAGATGGGAATTGCTCTTCAGGGTGTTCTTTTTGACAATAAACAGAAGCCTCAAGTCTGTGCTTGGCTGCAGTTCAAAAAAATTACTAAGGAATCCTACACACTTATGTATATGAACACAAGGACGTGCACATTCCCATACAGCACGCTTGCAACCACAGTTATTAACATTTTAAAATGAGTAAATGCAAATAAAATGACAGAGCAGTGCATGTTATGTTAAGATCAGCTATATGAAAAGGAAAAAGGATTAAAAGTTAATTTCATCCTTTTTAATTCAAGGGACATATAAATGGCATTCTGGGTAGAGTCAACTCCTCTTTTATCAGTCCTTTGATGCTGCTTTCTCACTGATTCAGTTGTTCAAATGCTACCTACATAATAAAATCCTGAGTTAATTTACTAAGATTTTACACCAGTGCAAATGAAAGAAGGGAAAGTGCTAAACAAGGCAATTAGCACTCTGTTTAGTGCACTCCCAAAATAAATGTAGGCAATTTACAATTTGGCAAATGGCACTCGATCCGGATCCAAGTCATTTCAGCCTAAGGGGCTGGTGCAGTTCATTAGGGGTGAAGGGAGAGGGGTCTTTGTTTTGCTTTGCTTTTTAACTCTACCTACGTACATACAACATACAAACGCGCACGTCGCTGTTAGGGTCCACCCCGTTTCAGAGCAGAGCAACAGATGTGACCCCCTCCTGGGGTTACTGGGATTTCTGGTGGAGAAACGTCAAGCTCTGTGCTCACACAGAAATGACCCCATTTATGGCGATAATGCTCTTTCCAAAGTGAAGGATTCCAAAACTGGCAACTCACCGATAACCTCCATTGTGGCTTTCTTGCCACGATGGTTTGTTGTGTACTTACACGTTCATTATCACTGGAGCTGTTGAGATCAGATCCATGAACCTGGGTATGTCCTGAGTGAAATGATAAGATAAAGCACTCTGCAACGACAACTGACTCTCTTTTTAATTGACAGGAAGACTGCACTATGACTTCCATGTTTATTCTTGTAAGCTCCTTATGAATGCAAAAATAATAGCTGTTATTAATGCAGAATCACAGCCGGCATTAATATTTAAGATGTAAGAATGAAGGAGGTTAAACACATGTTTATATTAGTTTTAAACAGAGAGCTCTGCAAAACAGTTAAGGCAAGTAATGATGACCATATTCACAGAGGGCACACACAGTGTGAAACACCTTCTCTGCTCTGGGGTTCACATGCATATTCTTGGTGGGATGAAGGCCTTTGACTAGTCTCCTGTGTTGTCACACCGTTGTCTCTCCACTGCTTCTCGTGAAAGAGGACACAGAGTAAGATTCCAAAGAAAATGTGCAATATACTGTGATATTAGCAGCGGTTTCTTTTTCGTTTATTCAGTCTGTAGAGCTCTTTTATATGATGGATCATAAGGTAAAAGCATTCTTTTGTGCCCTCTAGCTGCTGGTTGCACAAATGAAAGAAAGAGGGAGAAAACAACCCTGTGATTATTAAATTCTCCTCATCTTTAGGGTTAAGTACCTTGGCTAATAAAGATCTCTCATGAGGATAAAGTTTCTTTCTTGGCAATGTCACATCCATTTAAGCAAAACTCATTTGGATGCTTTCAGGATTCAAGCTGTTACCTTTACATAAAGCATCTACACCAATTCTTTGTATTGTTTTTATCTTCTGAGGAAGCCTGACGCTGCACTTCTTGGTTAAGCAAACCTCCCACTGAGGGTAGGCTCTGGGATTGGGCCCTTTTGTGCTATAGAAATCTCTCTTTCAAAACAAGGGAAAAAAATTCCTTATATGTTCACGTAAAAATGCAGGAACTATTTCTTATCATTAAACGTGCTACTTCAGACTGTGACAATTCAGCCTGATCTTGTACTGAGACATCAATGAGTCCTTTGATTTGAGACTTGGTTTTGTTAGCATCACGTTTGCTGCTGATCTTTGCACCTTGATATTTCAGCTTCATCCTCTTTGCTAGGTTATTCTACTAATACATTTTTAAAGGCAAATAATTAAGTTTCAGCATTGTCTCAGATTATGCACAATGTCTGTAGTTAAAAAGCATTGTTCTCAGAACATCATCATCATCTAACACCTATTGCGTAGGCTTCAAGTCTTTGAAAAATATTATGGGTCAAAAGAACGTGGGTCTTCTTTCTGGATTTCATTTGGGCATGTGCAAAATTGGCTTTATTCAGGCTGAATTCATAGCAAAAAGGATCTAGTTGAGGCCATAAGAAATTAATAACTTGTAGGCACAGTTAAGCAGCAGCACAGATTGCCAAGGGAGGTGTAGAGTCTCTGCTGCTGGAGGTTTTCAGGCAGGGGTCGGACAAGGCTGGTCAGGAATAGTTCAGGTATGTGATCCTGCCTTAAGGCAGGTATGCCGTGTAGATGATCTCTCAGAGTCCTTTTCAGCCAAGTACCTTTATGATTCAGTGCTCCTGCATTTTGCAGGTGAAACTATGGCACGGGTAGAACTGTTCCTTCCCCTGAAGGCTGTTTCTGCGTTTTGCAGACAGTGAATGACACTGATGCCCATCCCTTCCCACTGCGTGGAAGAGAAGGAAGTTCACCAGCCTCTAGGCTGTCTGTCAGCAGGCTCAGCTCAGTTTGTCAGCTGTAAGTTTGGTGTATGTCTTCACCTCCGCTCACTCTCTATTTAGCTGGCATTTTCTTTCACAAAAATGAGCCTTTACACAATAAAAGATGAAGCAGTCTTTGCTGAACTGTACGAAGTACAACAGCATTCAAACTGTAGCTGAAGCTTTCTCACGTGTCGGAATCCGAAAGGGGAAATCTCTTTCTCCTGGCATCAAATGTGAGATGTTATTTTCTGTTACATCCTTGTTAATTCATCCAAGCTGGGACTGTAGGGGAATACCTGAGATCTGTCTTGGTCCCTGTGACACATAAGTGCCCTTTCTATTCCTGTGTACAGATAGAATAACACGAGGAAAGGGCTGTGCAAGATAAAGAGGAGGAGCATAACTTCAGTATAAATTGTTTTGCTCTGCTTTGGATTTTCCCAACAACTTCGCTTTGAATATCTTAATTTTTTTTCCATGAAGGGAAGAAGAAGTCTGTTCCAAGCCAGTTTGGTGTTACAGCTCCTTTACCTTTGTCTGCCGAACTCAGCTGGTATTTAATTGGTCAGCAATGGGAGGGAAGTCTCCTTTGAGGTAATGAATATTGACTGTTTATGTTGAAATGTCACTGTGAAAAGAAAGTCCAGCACCAAAGAGGCGGAACTCAGTGTGAGAGTTTCAGACACAAAGGAGACACCAGCAAAGCACAGGCATTGAAAAGCAAAGCAGCTGAAATTCAAAGAAAAGATGAAACAGAAATGGTCTACATGTGTGGGAATTTTAAGCTGTCAGTTGACAGGTGAAAAAGTCACCATTCCACCTGTTAGAACCAAGTGTAATTGCCTGTTTTTCCTAAAATAGCACAGAGGCCGTGGCTCATAAATTTTTTAATTGAAAATTCGTTTCAAGTTATTTGCAAATACTTTACTTTTTCTTTCAGGGTAAGTGGATTAAACTCATTAGGTAATTTCTCTGTGTCAAACACGTGAGGAAGAAGGTAGAGCATTTTCTGTGGTGTACCGGGTATTAGATAATCAAACCACCTTTCTTTTCGTAAAGCAACTGGAACAGCAGCTTTAGAGTCTCACATGCAAGTTTATAGCACTCGTTGATTTGGAAGGAATGAAGGCTGTTCTCCAGCAAACAATCCCAGCATCAATCTGCTGCATGATGTATGGCCTGGAAGTTTTTGCTGTCACATAAAAGCAGTTCTTTGTTTCCAGTTGCGTAATAAGGAATTACAGTGCTTGTATGAGCTTCCGATATATTTTGAGTCATTTCATGGCAAGGAGAAGCCATCGGCTCCATAATTTAGTTTTGATTCTTGAACCCACTGTTCTTTCACCCCCGTCATCTTTTTTTTGTGGTGACCTCTAGGGAACTTTGCTGAATACTTTTATGCAAAGCTGACCCTCTGCTAGGGAGCATAACCTCGAGTTGTTCCATTTTTTCCATCTAAGCCCTTTGCTATTGAGACTTGATACACAAAGAATTTTTTTATTCTTAATGTAAACACTAACTTTGTTGTTTTGAGTAGAATTTACTAGGATGTAGTTTATTTAGTTTCTTCCACCTACAGATATTCATGGATGTCAGTCAGAGACTCATCATGTTTAGTCACATCTATGGTTTTTAAAAACATACTCTTTCTATATCCCGTAGACTTGATTTTTATATTCCATATTAGTAAATTCCATTGAGTATCCAAAGGAAAGCTAGTGTAAATAAGGAAAATCTTTTATAAATCAGGGTGTCTAAAACAAAACATATTGCAAGCATAGTCTTTTTCAATAAAAAACTGCTCAAAACATTAAATCAGACCATCTTCAATTATGTGTCTCTTAGTTCTAGGGTTTTTACAAGCAGAGAGGAAGATTGGCTGATCAGCACAAACATTCCCTCAAAAATCTGAGCCCTTATTTTCAAATCTCCATCTTAGATCTGGCACTTAAAATATTCATGTGGTGTTTTTTAAATGTTCCCTGAATCAGACAAGCATTTGAATCCAGTAGGCTTTTGTTTTTTATTTTCTCTTGGTGAATCATTGAACAATTTCTGCACTAGCTTCAGTCTGGGCCCATTCACACAATGTGCCCATCTGAGACATCCTGCAGTCCTGCAAACAGTGGGCTGCTTTAAATAGAAGAGTATCACCAGGACCTGGACTATAAACAAGACATTTATTAAATGAATTAAACATGTAAGAAGCATCGCTGACCAGGGAGGTTGCGGACTCTCCTTCTCTGGAGATGTTTAAAACCCACCTGGGTATGTTCCTGTGCAACTTGCTCTAGGTGATCCTGCTCTGGCAGGGGGATTGGACTAAATGATCTTTCCAGGTCCCTTCCAATCCCTGATGTTTTGTGATTCTGTGATCTGCAAAGAGGTGAGATAAATTCTGCTACCACCAGCGTTTCTATACAGTCAGCAAAGGCTGTGAAAGTCAATGCTTCCTGCAGCTAGTCACGAGGGCTGCAACCTCCAGCAAGAGTCCAGATGAGCAGGCAGTGCAAGTAGGGCTGCTGGCAGTCTGCAAGGCAATTTGAGTGTGTTTGGTACTCGTGTATGTGTTTGCTTTTGCTTTTTACCCCAGAAGCTTCCAAGAGCTTCAGGGTACTTTCTGCATGCCTCCAGAGCAAGCTGCTATCTTCTTGCACTGAAAAACTCCATCGTGTTTCTACAGCCTCCTCACTGGCTTTCTCGTGCTTTAAAAGCATAGATGGACATACTTTGGGGACAATCCAACTTAGCAGCAAAAATAAAGTGTTTTTAACACCTGAAATGCTGTAGCTAAACAAATCAGATATGCTTGCATTAATTCTTCAGCTTGGAGAAGCGAACGGGCTATATGAGCATCAGTTCTCTTCCCTTTGCTGTTTATTGCTTCTTTTTTTAAAAAAAAATAACCCCATATTCTTACACATTTGCTGTCGTGTTTTTTAACTTATTTGATCATTTCATGATTGAGGTCCTCGAAATGCTGACCTCTCCAGCACAGCTTTACTTCATATCTTGCTGAGTGGTTCCAAAATACTTACATTTAGACTAATACCACTTTGTTTTGATTGCACATCTCTACACAAATAGAAGATAACGTCTTTAGTCACAATTCTGTGTTATGCTTGAACTCTAACCTGTGACATTCACCTAGCTCGATCTAACAAGCTTTGTGCTCCCTGTCCAGATGAAGAGCGATACTTCTTCATTAGCAAGATCAGTTTCACCTTTAAAAACCCTTTGCTTCCCGTTTGCATTAAGCCAGATTGAGATGTCTTGGGTCATGGTGACATTTCGGGAGTATTCAGAAGCCAAAGAGGAAGTCATTACATCTGCAGTTCACCTGCAAAGAAGATGTCATTAAAAGAGGAAGCAAAATGAACCCCTGTCAACTTGTTAGGGCCCAAAAGGTAATTCTGCCATCATATATGGAGCAGAATATGATACAGAATCCTATCATTACTGACACCACATAACTTGCTGGTGTAAAAGGTTCTCTTTTCCAGAAAAGTTCAGGTGATACTAAATTTATTAATGTGTCAGGTTGAGGAGATGTGATGTCATTTCTGTTGTGTGCAGGGATGAAAACTGGAGTGTCCTTGCTCCTGTCAACACACTATCATCTTAATTTCTTTTACCGTGCACCTTGTTGCCATCTGTGGAGGGGAGAGCAAGGCATGAGGGCGAAGTGTCAGGGGAGATGCCTTTTTAAAAAGAACTGCTAATATTTGGCATTTATCATTTTAACCTGCCTTTTTCCAAACCACAAATTTATTACATCACCATTTCTGATGAACTGTTTCACCCGATCACACAGATCTGCAGAGTCAGGATTTTGTTCTTTTCAGAAAACACACAGATTAGTTTTGTTGCTGTTTGACATAAAGGTAGTTGAAATTTTCAGATGAATAATTTATATGATACAGTTATGCAGAAATGGTGATAGAATCACATCTCGTGTTACTAATGTATAGTGGCTAGAAGACTGAGTCACAGAATCACAGAACATTAGGGGTTGGAAGGGATCTTGAAAGACCATCTAGTCCAATCCCCCTGCCACAGCAGGATCCCCTAGATCCAGTCGCACAGGAACACATCCAGGCGGGTTTTAAATGTCTCCAGAGAAGGAGACTCCACAACCCCCCTGGGCAGCCTGTTCTGTGCTCTGTCACCCTCACTGGGGGGAAGAAGTTCCTTCTCATATTGATGTGGAACCTCCTGTGTTCCAGCTGACACCCATTGCCCCTTGTCCTATCATTTGATGACACTGAGCAGGGCCTGGATCCATCCTCCTGACACCCACCCCTCACACATTTATAAACATGAATGAGTTCACACCTCAGTCTCCTTTTCTCTAAGCTAACAAGACCCACCTCCCTCAGACTTTCTTCATAAGAGGGAATGTTTTTCAGTTGAAAAACATTTTATCTTGCCCACTGAACGCAATATTGAGCTTTTGTATGAACATTGTGGTAACAGGAAACATTTCCTTGAGGTTTCAAGGTTGCCATATGTTGATTCTGTGCAACGCATTTCAATACAGGTTCTATCACAACTCATCTGATACTGATCTTACTGGATCTCTGAACTGCTAATATTTCAGATTTGAACTGCATGCACTTCAGTCGGTGATCTGAGCATTCCACAGATACCAGAACGAGCATGTTTACTGCCCTGCCATTGATTGATATCTCCTAATGAAGAAAGCACCTGGAAAAATGATAACGGAAAGTTACTAATTGGTTTAACTTAGGTCAGCCACTTCATATTTTATAAATGAGGAAACTTTTAAGGAATTGCTGCTGGAAGCCATCTGCTAACTAAATAAAAATGAATGATAATCATCAGGTTCCACATGCCATTTACAGAAAGTATCACCAGGAAAAACCTGCAGCTGCTCCTTTCGAAGTAAGGGCAATGTGGGAACTCAAACTCAAAGGCCCTAGTAATCACCTGCATCATATAAAGTGTTAAGAAGCTTGGTATACACAAACCTGTTAGCAGTTCTGGATCACTCCACTATGTATCTCAGAGTCTGCTTGTGGTCACTTTGAAAGAGCTGCCAGTAGAATTTACAAGAGCAAATTGTGATTTGTTATTCCTTCCAGGATATTTGATGTTTCTGTTCCCAACTCCACCTCCCTCCTCACCATCCTTTTTCCAGCTCAGACACCATCATGCTGGGAAGTGTCCGGGATGTGTGTATTTCTCAGGTATTGTGCATATTTTTGCAAGTCATTAAACCTTTGCTTCTTGTCTTTTCTAACCTTCTCAGTAACCTATCGAAACAACCCTCAAAGGAAAATGAGTCAATCAGGAAAGAGAGAAGCCCTAGTGACAAAGCAAAGAACTACAGAAATAGAAATAAACTTTGAAAAGGGAAAGGTTTTCACTTCAGGAATGCAAGTACAACGCCTTTAAAGACACACACTATGGTTTCTCTTATTTCTGCTGCCCGTGCAATTCGACTGAAGCTGAAAGGCTACTTGTGCATAAAACTAAGCACAGAGAAGGATGCACAGAGAAGTTACATTTTAATATGAAGAGTGCTACATAAGTATAATAACATGAGATCCATATTCTTTTGCAAGTCCAAAAAGCCTGAAGACTATTTAAATGCTGTTTTGTACAAGTAAATGCCAAAACCCACCTCTTCCTATAACAAGGGCCATTCCTTTAACCATGTTTTCCTGAGAAAATTAAATTTCCTTCATCAAAAAGCCTGACTTTCTTCCTGTGTTAGGAGTAATGTGCTTGGTTGCATTACGTGCAGCCAGCATAATTTACTCTGAGCCATTTAGAACCACTCAGTTTAAGCAACGCCGGGTGTTTTGTCAGGGCGACAAAGGGGAATTACACCGCACCCATATATGGCAGACAATACGTGGACAACATGTAATATTCTCTGTGGGTAAAGTTCACTTCTGGGCAGAAAGCCAACAAAAGGCTCATGCACCACTTAAGTCCCACTTAAACCCTATTTTGAAGGCTTAATAGTACATAGGCCGTGTTCTGGCCTCTTGCCCAGGAGCGAATTTTACCGCGCTCGCATCCCCTCTCTCTGCATGCAAAGGAGGCGAAGGGGCAAAGCTTTTGTGCTGGGCAGTGAACTGATTTCTGGAAGACAACGCCAGTCTCCTCTACTCTAAAGAAAGCAACCAATCCATAGTACAATATCTAGCCCAGCTGATGGTTAATCCACCTTCCCTGGCGTGGAGCCAGAGGTTACCTTGTGCCAACAGTTCTGCCCTACAGGCCAGGAACGTAGCTAACCATTGACACATCGCTGATGCTCTCCTACCCTTTTCCAAGCTTCGATTAATTTTACCTCTGTGCTGACCATTAAGAAAACTAGAAGATTGATCTGTCATTTCAAAGGCTTCTGAGATCACTGCGCTTGTCCAGCCTACGGTCTAGAGGAGAAGCAATAATACTTTGATGCAACTCTGTGCCTGTGACGGTGTTTACAAGAGCTCTACCATACACAGCAGTGTCCAAATTACTCCGCTGCCATTGAATAGGAAGAGATAACCTACTGCAACAACCTGCTACCAGAGTCTGTTTTCTGTGTTCATTCACATTTATCTGAATAGTGTTACCAAGTGCACTAAATTATTCCTAGAAAACAATTGTTCATTATTTTAATTAGCTTTTAACATAAAAGGCTTCATGTTAAAGATAAGCATGGTCAGTGAGGCTTACAGCTCAGATTTTGTGTTTATAGAGTCATAGAGTCATTAGGGATTGGAAGGAACCTCGAAAGATCATCTAGTCCAATCCCCCTGCCACAGCAGGATCACCTGGACCAGAGTACCTCAAATTCTGTACATGGGCACCCAGACATCACCCATGGTGTGGACAGAGCTGTACAACACACTCATGTGTAGAATAAAGTTGATTTATTTCATCTCTCTTTTAATTAATATAGTGTGGGTTTGACTCAGTGATCTTGAAGGTGATGATGATTGTATGATTTGATGAAGTATTACAAGATACAGGTTTCTGTGAATGGATTCCAACTGACTAAGCAGACTGCAAGTCTAATTTCCTGATATAATTGTTTAGAAGTGCATTTCCTTCTGAGCAGAAGAAGAACACAGTAAGTATTCTGTTTTAAACTGTTTTAAAACAGAACCCTTGAATGATTTACTTGGAGAATCTCGGAGATCATTTAACAGACAGAAGCTTATGCCCGTTAAAATCAGAGCTCCTCTCTGAAACTGACTTTGTGTCACTAAAATACTTGTGAGGTTCTACAAATATTTTGACACATTTTATTTTCCAATAATTACAAAAAGACTTTTTGTACATATTCCTATTGTGTCTTCATTTCCAGAATCGGTTTTAATTAAAAGAAGACTGGTTTGTTATAACGGATGACTTCAACCCACAAAATATCCTATTGTGCTTGCTATCAAAACAAACAGGTGCACGCAGCAGCCTGCACCGTAGGCAGCGTGATTGAGCAAACACTCTATGTGAAGATTTAAACTCGTCTGAACAACGTGAGTTCAAGTGATATGAATTGAAGCCAACCATTCTGGATGAAGGGCTTAGTGCTGAGGGGCTCTGGATGGAGCCCAGAACCTGTTGATCTTTGTGGGAATTGTGGGCACTTTACACTGTGCAAGAGACGACAGCCTCTGTCAGGATTAGTTTCTCAGTTTGAAATGCCTCTGAGTTTTTATCGGTAGCAGAGCTACTTTTCTACTGAAACACCACGCTCCCTCTTGCCCACATATGAAGAACTTTTTCTGTTCAGGTGTTTGCAGAGAATTCACAAAATAGGAGGATACAGAAGCTAAAATCTCCTAAAAGTCAAGATGACTAGAAGTTAACTAAAGATACTGATGAAGTTTCAGAACACCCCCATGTTCTGCATAATTGGCCTGTACAAATGATAAAATCCTTTCTTTAATTCCTGGATAACTGAGGTGACCACTATGAAGTTTTTGGTGGAGAAAGCACACTTTACATGCTTTGGCTTCCAGTGGTGTCAGAGTTGGGAGGGTCGGGAAAACAAGGGGACAATGATAGAGTAGAATTCTCCTCACAAAAAGGCAAAGCAACCTGTCCTTTAGTGACAGTGTGTTGTGTGGCCTTCTATGAATATTTCATTAATGCTGGGCTGGGGCCACTGATTCAGTTCAGACTCCCAATTAGCACTCTGCACCTAACTGTCTGTTGTTATCTCTTTTTACTCTGCTGTGATGTCTTTATTTATCTCAAGTGGATGGTTCCTTTATGTCTCACCCTTCCTACCCTTCTGCTCCCTTTCATGATACTTTGACGGTTGTAAGTTCTTATGTTCTCACCCTGCAATGGAAGGAGCTGCTTGCCAGGAGACCCTGGGAATGCTCTGGGGCAAGAGTTCATTGTCCTTGTCTTATTGTTCCATGGACATCCTAGCCATACCAGCAGTAAATATCTTCCTAACCCAGCCTGTGATGTTACTTCTTTTACTGGCTAAATACCCTGATTTCTCAAATCCCTCCATCAGCTTTATATCTCCTCTAGATGAACAGTCACTGGATATTGTTCTGGCTTTAATCTAGACTGTTACCTCTTCTGGGTAAAACAGAGCCTTTGTGTGTTCTGAACAATGTCACACATCTTCTACAACAAAATGATGGACTCAGCAAAAATTTGCTCTGCCAGGGTCTGGAGATACAGGATGACCCAAAAGGAGTTTTGTGTATAGTGACAAGTAAGCAGATTCACATATTTTTGATTTGAAATTGTTTGGAACTCTGAAACAGACTGAACTGTTTTGCTGTTTAAAATATTTGAATCCCTGAAGGTCAGGATTGATTCGGCAAATACAAACTCCTCCACCATGAAGTAGAGTGGGAGAGTAGAAGGAAAGAAATACTTTTTGAGGAGAAACCCCTAAGCAGACAGCATAACTTTTCCAAACTAAGAGAATCTGGAAATCTCACACTT
This sequence comes from Rhinopomastus cyanomelas, assembly GCA_013400115.1. NCBI lineage: Eukaryota > Metazoa > Chordata > Aves > Bucerotiformes > Rhinopomastidae > Rhinopomastus > Rhinopomastus cyanomelas. Next base: position 956,600 of record VXBP01009719.1, read on the forward strand.
CCACATGTGAAAGTACTTGACTGTCAAAACATAGTTACTGACTCAAAGACAGAGAAAATACATCTGCTTCTGATAGGTAGGTGACAGCTCACTGTGTCAGCTGCCAACTCTGGATGCTTAACTACACCTACATGGACAGGTACAATTTCTGGGAATAGAATGGGGTTCAGTTTTGTTTCTGCTTTAATTTCTACTTCTATTATCTGAGGAATTATTGTATTGTAAGATATGTGTTTATTTAGACACTATCACACGTATGTGCAAGTTGTGTGAGAACGACCTTTATCTTCTTGATGACAGCAACGAAGCTGTGTGAGAAAGAGGAAAAGTTGTTTTCCCCCCTTGCAGAGCTGTGTTGAGAGAAAGGGAAGCCTTATTACATAAATTTAATCTTACAGACGTTTTGCGAATAATTCTCCATGGGCTGGTTCCTTCTAGGTCCTTGCTTTTATTTCCAGTAGCTGAAGTATTAATAGGGTTAAAGGTGCTGGCATGGTGAATTTATGGTCGACATCTCACAGTCCGTTAAAGCAGGATCACTAATGGGTGACCTTGAGGTTCGACCATTCCAGACTCTGGAAGATCAAGTCTCAGACCCCTCCTGCAAGTGCTCTGACCTCTCCATTCTTCCCCTCCATGGCCTAACCTTTAACTCACTGATCTTTGACCAAATTATTAAGCAAACACCTGCTTAGGTCTCTGACCAAAGCCTGTAGACCAGGAGAGCTACCATAATTTCAAGTGAATTAGCTTTAATAATAACAATACTAGCCTAAGGAGAAAATCAGAGGGTAGGTTTACAGTAAATAATCGTGCTGTTACAGAGCACATACAGAACGGACCCTTCAACAGCTCTTACCTACAGTAAATCAATGCTAATCTATTTGACTGTGATAATAACGGCTCGTCAGCAGATACAGTTTCTTTATTGGACTTGACTAGGACAATGACTGGGGTTGTGGTATTTCCTATTACTAAAGCAAGACAAAGACCAAAATTAATCCTTTGATATCAGGGATTTCCCGTTGATAATAATGCACAAACTGCATTAGTGTTCAGCACAGTTGCTAAGAGAAACCGGAACTGAGAAAGGGCTGAAAAATATCTGATGATGTCAAATATGAAGCCTGCGTAGCCTTATCGGAATGAAATGGAAAGAATGGTCTGAATCTCCCCAGGTTGTCTCTTCCTTTTTCAGCCCTTGCGGTGTGATTTTGTAAATCTGTGTCAGCTGAGATTAACTCAAACCTAAGTAGCTCTAGCATATGGTTTCTTCCTAACTACATCAACTGTGATTTTTTGTTAAGATTTTAATAATGAAAAGCTGTGGAATCTGAATTGTTATAGGGTAATTGCAGAACCATAAGAGACCAGCGTAAATGAGTATACTGAGATTTTCCAGTTTAAGAGAACACAAAGATGAACACACTCTACTCACAGCTGATCACACTTGCTAAGCTGACAATGTATGCCTGCTCCTGGAGGCAGTCTGCATGGGTGAGCTAGGCACTTGCAACTGTAAGTGTAAAGGTCCTCTGCAAAGTCCATCTTTCACCTCTCATCTTTCAAAAGAATTATGAAGGGAGTTTATTGTTGTAGGGGATGGTTTTAACCTTTAGTGCTGCTAATAGGATAGGAAAAAGAGATTAATTGGATGAGGTTTGGTTGTAGCACTAAGTACAATCGAAGTGAGGCTGCTTGGGGTTAGAGGATGCTATCTGATAAAACCTCTGAAAGATGTACAGCTTTAAATATTCAAACCAGTTATGTGTTACTGATTTTGAAAGCCAAGTAGCTCTAGTACCAGTCTAAAACCCAACAGAGCCAGAGGCTCTTTATTGACTGCCAGGGTGTTGTGTCTGTCCCCATGTGAGCAGAATGAACATTGAAAACACCCCATTAACTTTAAATATGTACCTACATGGTTTTCAACTATATGAAGAAATAAAAATATCAGTGATCTAAATAATACTTCCAAAATTAAATAGTAACTGTGTTTGTTTACTGCTACCTTGGAAAAGATCTCTGTGATCATCAAGTCTAACTGGTAACAAAGCACCGCCAAAGCCAGCAAGGAACTTCTTCACCTTGAGGGTGACGGAGCACTGGAACAGGCTGCCCAGGGGGTTGTGGAGTCTCCTTCTCTGGGGATGTTTAAAACCAGCCTGGAGGTGTTCCTGTGCGACTTGGTCTAGGTGATCCTGCTGTGGCAGGGGGATTGGACTGGATGATCTTTCCAGATCCCTTCTGATCCCTAATGATTCTACGATTATCCGCTTTCCATTATATTGTTTGTCCTTCCTGAAGATATGTGGTTATATTTTCATTAGTAGAATAAAATCTAGCTAACAAGATTGTGAATGAAATTAAAGGCAACTTAATATAAACCCATCTGCTGCCTGTAAAACAGTATTAAATGTTTGTTTGATCAATGTGTAGTTTCCTGTGTACTGTGTTATTCAGATTGGCTGTCCAAGTTTAAAGTGATTTACATAGATTATTATTTTCCATTCCCTGACTAGATTAGCTGTAACATTAAACCTGGTACAACTGTCATGGAGCATGGGTACATAGATCCTTGAAAACATACATACTTTGCTTACATTCAGGTATTCACACCCAGACTGGCCTACAAGAGGTCCCAAAAATGCTACTGAGATAGACAGTCTGCTGCATACAGTCTGCACTACCTAGCTCTATGTCCTTGAGCAAAACTGGTGGCTTCTTTTCTGGAGAAAAGAAATGGAATTACTTCTGCTGAAGGATTGGTTTGAGTGAGGAGGTAAGTTAATCAATATTCAGTAAAAAGTTACAGAGCAAGTACTGCAGAAAGTAAACAGATTTAAAAATGATGCTTAGTTGAATGCTTATGTTTTAACCAGGCTTTAATTAGTGAAACACCAGACCAGATGATTACAGCACAACAGAGATGTTTAGTTACACACATTGCCTACTGCTTTTCCTATCTGTCAGTAGACAAGGTCAAACCTTGCCCAGATTTACACAAATGTACTTTCAGTTCCTTGTTGCATACATCCTCCTGATATATAAAGTAATTAAATTTATAAAACCAGAAAATTTTTATGTCTGTGTAGGGAGACGTGTTTAAAAAAAAGGTTTTCTTACAGCAAGAAAGGAAAATCAAAATTATTTTGCCTTTCTTCATACCTGCACTTTTGCACATAAGAACAAAAACCACTTCAAATAACACTGCAAGTCAAGGAAGCATGGCATGATTTTATGTGAAGAGTAAACTTATTTTGTGCTTATTGATAATTCGAGCAAAGACTTGTTTTAAAATATCACTGCAGGTAAGGTCAAAGGGAAGTAGGTGCTCTGGCATAGGTAAGACTGGAAAAAAAGGGTATTCCTGAAAGAGGAACGCACATCACTCAAAGGCATCAATAAATAAAGCTTGTTTTCATATGTAAATGGGAATTTCTAAAGTAAAGAAGGCATTGTTTTATAAATAGTGAGATAATATTCTTGAAAAAGGTTACCAGTGATTACATAAGTTATCTCTTCCATAAAAAAATTTAGAGCTCATAGTTGCTCTTTTCATTAAGAAGGCTTTTCATCTAGTCTCATGCAGAAAGCCAAGCTCTGCATTTTAATTAGAGATAATAAATAATTATATCACTTAGGAAACTGAAACTATTAAAGTCTTTTTGTCATGCTGTATAGCTATATATCTCCTGCAATATATAAGGGTATGCATTCAGCTTTTGGTTCATAGATCACATTAAAGGAGGTAATATCATATAATACTTAAATAAATACGAACAATATTCAGGGCCTTTTGACAAAGGGCAAATTACCTTTATATGTTCATAGCACAATAAAGCATCTTAAAATCTGGCCAGCTTGGCCAAAGTATTGAGCTGCCACAGTACAGATGCAAATAAAGAACCACCCCACCACCATAACTGATAACATAACCTCCCCACTGATAACATAAAAGTAAAGTAATATCAGGTGTCTGGATTGAAACGGGGACTATGCTCCCTTTGATGTTAACAAAGTTTTGATAAAGCCCTCCCAGAGCAACAGTATGGGTTTGGTTTTAACAAAGCTGCTTTAGCTCTGAAGGAAACGCCGGAACTGTCTCTGCATTTGAGCTTCTAAGTGTGGGTTCCTCTTTTTTGTCTTTATTGTCACACATAGGGGCATCTCCTCCGCACGAAATTAGTGCGCCAGAGTCAAGGGCAGAAAAAAACCGCAGAGACAGACTTCCCCAACTTATACACCCCACAGGGACCAGCTGACGTTGAAAAAGCAGAGAAGTGAGCCATTAAAGTACGGTTTGGGATTGACACTGACCTAGGCCTGCCATCCGGCATTGTCCTGCCATCTGCACAGACGTGAACTTTGCCTCTAAAATTTGGCTTCTCAATTAACATGTCCAGCTGGGGGAGAATTCCGTCATTTGCCTAATATCATTATTGCCACTGCTCTGACATATTAATATTAAAAATATATGTGAACAGATCAAGGATTTGCCTAAGCACTTCTCTTTTTATTTCACATAATAGGCAGGAGGTGAAAGAAGACACAATATAATTTGAGAAGCATAACCCTGATTAGGCAGTGATCGGTACACAGCCAGAGCTTACATTTAAAATCACTTTCATTATTAGCAGTGCCTGTCAGACAGAGTCATTGGGGTTTTTTCCTGTTGTGCCAGTAGATGCAAGGTCATGTGATGTTTGGAGGTTTCAGTAGACAGAAAATGAGTTCTGTCTTACCAAGGTGTTTCACAGTTTGGCCAGTGGACATTCTTTTTTTGAATTGGTGATTTTGTGAAAGGTAGGCAGAGGCTTCAGTTGCATGGTATGGTGAAACAGCATTAGGATCATGAATGAGACCTTCAGTACTGGGAGCAGGGTGACTGGAGGTAGGGTATTTTCATAGTGCTTAGCATGATGCAGCAATTCCTAAGCCTAAGATGCTTTAAATGGATAACTAATGATAACATTCTATTTCCTTCCAGTCCCCACTGGAGAAAATAACACACTTCTGATAGCCACTGCAGCGTTATCCTGTATGCAGCACTGTGCTGCCTTGGAAAAAATGCTTCCAACATGAAGAAGTCACCTTGAAAATATCTGTATTCTGCCTACCTTCAAGTGTTGGATTGTTTTCAGCCTTGAGCCTATAAACATGTGTATATTCACTTTTCATACCTCAGAGTAATCACACTGAACCACTCGTGGGTAAACCTAAATCTGCAGATAACTGAGCATATCTCTGTAAAATCCACAAACTCCTTTGCAAATTGCTCCCTTTATGTGTTTGTAAAAGGTAGGGGTTTTCACAAACACGCCAGTTGCTCAGGCACACAAACATCAGTGGTTTTTAATAACCATCCTGCCTAACTCACATGGGTACAGCTGACATAAGACCACAAACTATCCCTTTTCTTCCAACACAGAGCTTTTCTCAGGACTCCTGAAGTAAAGGGTAGCTCACTTCTCAGCTACAATGAGGTCTTCTGGAGCTAGATGAAGTGGTGCAACCTTCCAGATCCTAATGAGTCGTACAAATTAATTATGCCTTCTCTTGTCTTAAATCAGTATCAGTGCAAAACATTGGTGAAAACTGAGACTTCCATTAAGAAAAGCTTCTGAGGATGAAATAGTTCCTTTAAATGTATCACATACTTTCATCACAACACAACAGGGCCGTGCTGTTCCTCGTTAAAATATGCTTTTCTCTGATTTAATCTTAAATGAAAGAAATTCTTTGTCCCTAGCGGACGACCTAACTTATGGTAACTCCTCTGTCTGTTAACCCTGAAACAGTGGAGTAGTTCCCAAAGCTCAGTGACACCATATCTTCTTCTCAGAGCACTTTTAACCCTGTGTAATGCGAAGTATAAAGAGAAATAGAAAAAAAACCCAAACCAAAACCAAGAATAAGAGCAGGAGACAAATGCCTTTTAGATAGTGGCTGTAGAGAGCAGAAATACAGTATTAATGCTTCTCTGAACTAACTGCAAGCTCCTGGAAGTTCCGAGTGCTGCTGAGCACATCAAATCGGAGGCTGTGAAGAGATGAGAACAGCTGATAAGCATGTGGCTCTTTCTCAGCCAGGCAGTTTGCATCTCCAGGGTGTTTGTGTGGCCTTTTGTGACTTGAAATGTTATGAGCGTTTCATGCTGCTTTGAAATCTTGCCTTAAACACATTGGATTTGCTGTTGGGACTCTTATATAAACTTGTCCCACCAAAGTTGTTATGTGGACAAGTGGTAAAATGACGGAGCGATGTGCTGCTGGCAGGGAGGCATCTCTGAGAGATAGTGATTTTTTCATAGGTCTATGGGCTGGAGATGTCCTCAGACACTACCGTCATCCCCTCATGATTTCTTTTCCCTTCTCAGCAAGAACAAATTCACCAGAACTGCCTCAGGCTTGGTTTTACAGCATTTGCAGCATTTTTCTCCCTCCAGTGTTGTTTTTCTTTGGGAGGTAGATGATTTCCCTCTGTTGTTTGGTTTATTTCCCCTTGTGAAAAATAAATCTGTTTTCAGAAATGCTTCAAATGCTTTCCTGTGAGCAATTCTGTCTCCTGTCTTATGCCCCAAAGGCACTCTGAGCTGAGCTGATTTAAGGATTTTGAAGGAGGACACTGGGACTGTTGATATACAAGTATAACTCTAAGGCACCTTCTTAAGCACATGCTAAAAATGGATTATGGCTTTTCTTCTTTACTCAAACTTCATCTTTCCAAACGGCCAATTATAATTTTCATCTGTTTATTTCAGCGTCGCGTAGTGGGCAAGAAAAGGAAATGCACATGCTGTTTCTGTTCCCAGTTTCTACTACTTATTGCAATCACACAATTAAAGTCCACATTTCAGAACTTTTCAGAAGTTGGTTTGGGTTTCGGTACCAACACTGACACAGGCAGTCTGGTTCTCAGAGTGTCTGTGCATCTATAAATGCAACTGAGGCTGAGTGAGCCCAGGGCTTCTAAAAGTCTTTCCACCTCTGTAGTAAAACTAAAGGCAAACCAACTGGAAACTGTTGGAAATGTAATGTGTACATTCCTGCCATTCCTGTTTGCCATTGCCAAAGAAGGAGCCCAAATAATGTTATCAACATAGGTGAATTTGGCTGAAAATATTACTTGAAAAATACTTGGAACAACTGAGAGCAGGTTGGTGCTTTGTCTTACTATAGGCTTGGATCACAGGGCATAGAAATGTTTGGAATATAAGTCACATCTTTAGTTTTATAGAAACTTTGGTTCCTAGTTACCAAGTAAATTCTTCATTAAATCAGAGAGTTGCACTTGGACTTTTCATCAGGTACTTAAAGATACGGCCAAGTTTATAGACCTTGGCAGACAACACTACAATTCTGCTTTGATAACATCCATTACAAAATGAATTACTAATGTTTTCTGTAGATACTTATGCAAAACCCTCTGGAATGTTTATGGGAAAACTAAAACAGTGACAACAACATATTTTTAGAAGTGAGACCTTCAAAACTAACAGAAGTTATAAAAGTGAAATGTGTAACTGAGCTGTGTGGATCACAAAATGAATTCTTAGTTTTACCAAGATGGTTGGATATCCGTGGAGTAGATGTTGCCCTACAGCTGTGTCTAAATGTAAGGGGTATTTTTCTTAATTCAGAATGTTTTCTATCATTTATTATAGCTTAGCAACAATTAACATAACTTCTCGCTTTCCTCATCGGTATTTCCTCAAATAACACTTTTGACACTTTCAAAGGCTGTGACTTCGTATTTTTCTCTTTCTTTAGCACATGAACTTCTCAGCCTTGTTGTTATTGAATGGCAATGCTGCATAACTATTGCAAGGAGACTCAGTCTGAAACTCGACCAGAAACATTAACTAGCTCAAATGAGAACCACAAACTAAAAAGCTGTCTGTCCATTTTGGGAACATGCAGATAATGTGTGTGTCACTTGAAATTCACATGCATTTGGGATCTGCAAGGAAAAGTAATATGCAGCAATGATATCTTTGATCATCGAAAGAACTCAGAAACATAGGAACTGTGTCGAGTGTGGTTATCATCAACCCATTTTCTATTCCCAGTGCACAAATCATTTCATGCATTCTACAACCCAAGCCACGATGCTGGGCTTCAAAAGCAATTTCAGCAGCAAAATAAGGTGCTTTTCTTCAATTTTCAAGCCATTTGTACGAGGTTAGTGTTGTTTACCCACCTGGTACACTGATATTTACATACCCCTTTAAAGAAAATTGGTAGGTATGATTTATGGAGTACTGTAAGAGCACAATTTTCCATGTAGTGCACCTAATCTGAAAGGGCACTTGCAAAGGTCACTCTGGCCATACAAATACCAAGTCTTCTCTTTGGAATAAGTTAGGATATTCATTTTTCTTGGAAAATGTCAGCAGTACCCTACTCCAGGGGTTAGTTTATGCAGATAAATGCGTAAGCCTTTAATCTTAAGGCAAAAATACTCCACACAAATGTAAGAGAAGTCCATCTATCACTGTTAAGACCTGTAATTTGTTTTTATTTAAATCCCAAGCCAGGGCAGCCTGGGCAACAAAATTGTTAACATGGTAGCTCACATCTGAGCCAAGATTAAAGTATATAAACATACATCTGCTTTCAACCTGGGTGTACAATACACCATGTCTTCTGAAAGCCATAATCTGGATTTCAAGCATCTTCAATATCTGTTCTTGTTGTGCTACTGCGAAGTCTCAGAGTGCCTGACCCTAGCATGTTAAATTGTCCAATAAGTGCACCGTGTATTTCCAGCATTTTATCTCTCAATGAAGAACAGTGACAAATGTTTTTATAGTAAACACGCTATAACAAAGATTCATTTTTCAACTTTGGACAAGAACGACATAACGCTAAGAATTGCTTTGAATGATTCCAGTGCTATTTTTCATATAAAATATTGATTTTATTTTTTTTGTTAGGCAGTGAATTCTTTAGGGTGTTTTTTTTTCCACTTATAATGGCTCATCTTAATCATTACTGGAAGTTGTTATTGACAACAAGAAACGGTTCCATCTTGGTTGTTAATCATATCCATGTGGGAAGTTGTTTTTAGAGATAGATTTTCATGCCTTGTTTTAAATCATGTTGCAGAATTTTTTATAATGAGGAGTCTCAGCTTTATTTGAGTTCTCTCAATAGTCAGAAACAAAGAATGTGATCCTAATGAGGTCTAGGAGATTTTAAAATGGAAATCATGTTGAAGTGCTTTTTAAAAGTGATGTTTCAACTGTCTGAACTAGGGAAACTAATACACAATTTTTAGAAAATGCTGGTCAGTACTACTGAAATTTGTCAAGGTCTCCAGTATTCACTACTGCATCAGGATGATGGATATAGTTTGTGGATCCAAGTCTATTGCTATTGTCCTCTCACTTACAGTGCATTGTTATTTCACATGAGCCATCTCAGAAGAGGTCTGTACTTTGTGTAATTTATTACAACAACAGCAAAGATGTGTGGTTCAAACAAGGTGAACCAATGAATTGGGAAGATCCTCAGGGCTTAATGCAACACAATAGTTTGTTTTGGAAGAACAATTCTCTGTCGTGTGATGCAGAGTGTGCAAAACAGGACTTTAAGATTAAATTTTAATACATGTTTTTCTTGGCTATCTTGGATTTTCTCCTATGTGCCTTTTGCTATCCAGCACAGAGCCACAAAGATGATGATGGGAGGGGGTTGTCTCCTTGACGAGGAAAGGCTGAGGGAGCTGGGTCTCTTTAGCTAGGAAAAAAGGAGCCTGTGAGGTGACCTCAATAATGTTTATAAATATATGAAAGGTGGGTGGAGCCAGCCTCTTCTCAGTGTCATCTAACGATAGGACAATTGGCCACGGGTGTAAGCTGGGACATAGGAGGTTCCACATCAATCTGAGAAGGAACTTCTTCCCAGTGAGGGTGACAGAGCACTGGAAGGAGCTGCGCAGGGGGTTTTTGTAGTCTCCTTCTCTGGTGACATTTAAAGCCTGCTTGGATATGTTCCTGTGAGACTTGGTCTAGGTGATCCTACTCTGGCAGGGGGATTGGACTGGATGATCTTTCGAGGTCCCTAATGTTCTGTGATTCTGTGATTTCTAAAGGTAAGGCCATTTACGAGGTAATTATCTGCAAGGTAATATGCAGGAAAAGCTGAGAGAGTAATCTACCTGCAAGTCTAATCCTTGCAGGTCCTTAGTCACCTTGGATGATCTTCTGGCCCCTTGAAGACAAGTCAGCACACACCTATGTATGAACACTACCATGTCAATGCTGTGTAATGCTTCTCAGTCCAGGGACTGACCAATTAATAGACTGAAACACAGTACTGGTCTTGAAGGAGTCTCTGTAAGACACTTGAAATTACAGAGAACAAGAGGTGATTTTGTTTTATTCTAGATTCGTGGATACTGTTGGGCTCATCTTTCCACTGATCCTTACTTTATCTATACGCCTGTGAAATGGAGATTAGCTGCAGTACCCGAAGCTCAATAGCTAACTTAGTGTGTGTTCACCAAGGTTAATTAATCTTGAGGAAGCTCAGCTTTTTCTTCAGGAGGTACAGTTACATTATCAGGAGAAAAAATTGTCTCTCTATATATTCAGAAAAGGTGTAGCCACAAGACAGAAGCAATGTGGAGACTGAGGTACAGGCAGCCTTGTTACTATTAATGGGGAGTAATTAGGTCTAAGTGTGAATCTGGGTGAAAGTTTCATGTAAGGAAACTTACTTTGTGCTGAAAGCTATGAGTGAACCAAATTGCTGAAGAGGATGGAAATGCCAGCAAAAAATCATTTTTTTATTTGAAACATTAAAAAAAAACTCCACTAATGATCTTTCATGGGCTTGAAAAAATGACACTCCTCAGAGGCTGTTCTTTTTTCAGACTGATCTGCTGTATTCTTTGCTGCATTAGAACAACCTCTATTACAGGGAAATGAAGTCCTTCCACCGGAGAGTGTAATGTTGGTTAAAACAAACATTTTAATTTTCTTTTTAATGAAAACCTCTGAAAGTAATGTAAAAATATGCTCCTGTCAGACAATCTAAAACTTTCACAATGGACCACGCCAAAATCTCGGAACATAGGAGATTCCACCTAAATATGAGAAGAAACTTCTTCACAGTGAGGGTGACAGTACTGGAACAGGCTGCCTGGGGGAGTTGTGGATTCTCCTTCACTGGAGATGTTCAAGGCCCACCTAGATGTGTTCCTGTGTGGCTTGGTCTAGGTGACCCTGCTGTGGCAGGGGATTGGACTAGATGATTTTTCAAGGTCCCTTCCAATCCCTAATGATTCTATGATTCTATGATTTCCATATTGCCATTAACAAAAGTAACACAAACTGGATGAGGTTCCAAACAGGCGATTAGTTTGCCATTGAAGCATAACCAGTGCCTCAACTAAAACAAGCAAACAAGCAGTTGAACATATTAACATAATTTTCTATCATTTCTTTTTGATGTGGATTGGACAGAAAAAATCTGGGATGCAAGCCATGATGTAGATTTTCAAAATTGATTAGCATTTTTGGATGGTGGCAGCAATTTCTGTGGTGGCGTAATTTATTTTAAGCTAAAATTGATTAGTGTTTTTTTGAAAAATGTGCACCAAAATGACTATGCAAATCAAGGTAAATGGAGCCATGGAATGACGGTAGGAACACGAGCTACAGCTAAATGTTAGCTCAGTTTAGCGAGGGCCAGTCGATATTGCTGGATGTGAGAGATGACTCTGAATAGTTTCCTTGGGTTTAGGTTACTGACTTAGAATTGTCAAACACTTCTTAGAAAGTGTAAGCCAGCATGTTTGTGGAAGAAAGGTTGTTTTGTTCGTTGTCACAATATTAATCATGGATAAATTCACTTTAATTATAATGTGGACGCACCATATAATTCCATCGGAATCCCATTGTAGCTTCATGTTAATGTCCACTTACTTTAGCACTTTGGTGACTTTAAGAACGGTCATTGCATGTGTTCAGTCAATCCCAGCTGACTGCTAGTATAAATGGATCGTATTTTTGCCACTCTTTGACTTCATCTCTATTTCCAATGCACAGAAACAATCCATACAGAAACTGTGTTCTTTTGGTGTTATCAAACACAAACAGAAAGTTAAGGAGTGAGTCATACCAGGGCAATTCTCAAAAGAATGAGATCCTGCAAAGGTCAGCTTTTCTTGCTCGTCAATTGTTGACATTTAAGCATTTATTTCAGACGTTGCTGATAATGTTTTCTGAGATAGTGGCGAAGAATTGCTGCCGTGGTATGCAATTATGAACATAATGAAATGCAAAAATGCAAATAAGGTGATACGTGCCAGTCCTTCCGAGTGCCTTTTGTCAGAGTAGCAGGCAACAGGAGACTTTGATAGAAACCATGTCAGTACTCATTGCTCGAGCTGTGATATCTTTTAAAGAAGCATCTCTAACATGCTATCACTGGATGCTAATTAGAAGTAACCTTTGAAGATGAAAAATCTGGAGGTCATATTCCGTAAACTCTAAAAACCAGCACTGAACTAATTGTGTCAATATCATTTTGCTGCACGAGCCAGCGCTACCCGTTTTTATGCCGCTTTTACACATCAAGTCTGTAACGCGATACTTAGCATCCATCCTGTGCCACGAGTTTGTTCATGCGCCCATACTCTGTTCATGAAAGGCTCTTCATTTCTGAGGAAACCATGAATCACAAAATCACAGAGCCACAGAATAGTAGAGATTGGAAGAGACTATGTGACTTGGTCTGGGTGATCCTGCTGTGGCAGGGGGATTGGACTAGATGATCTTTCGAGGTCCCTTCCAATCCCTAATGATTCTATGAGTCTATGATTATATGATCATCTAGTCCAATCCCCCAAAGATGTACTTTTGCATCTTTCTTAAAAAATTTCAGTGCTATCTAAGGTCTTCATAACTCAGGATAGTATTAGATCAGAGAAAGGACAGTTGGACTGTGTGGATATGATAAACTACAAACAGCATGAAAGTCAGAAGAGCAACTGCTACAGGAAGTAATGGAGCAAACAGGGCTAAAACACTTCAACACTGTTACAACAAGTGGGAACTCCTTTTACATTGTTTTTTACGTTGTAGTTGTCTGCAGGAACTAGGACCTGACTTTGCTAAACTAGAAGGTCCTAGGTTCCTAAAAAGCACTGTTCTTCACAGTCAAGTACCACGCTTGCTGTGCAGTTAAAAAAGAAAGAAAAGAAATACTTTGCATACTTTAGACCAGAATGATTTTAGATTCTGCCCTGGAGTATGGTGGTCTGATAATGCTAGTCTCTCAAAGCAGACACTTTAACTTCAGCATTTGGATCATTCCATTAATGTTGGCACCCACAACTGCACTTACTGGAATAACTCCCTACAATGGGAGGCATTTTTAAAAGTTCACTGCTGTTTTGCTGCCATCAGCCCATCAGAGCATCAGGCTCGAAAGCCTTTGTGGTTATTCCACTACAGGGTACAGAGCATCTTTTGTTTCTTTGGTAGTTTTGCTAAGAGTCTCCCAGATACAACAATTAAGTTGTATGAATGAGCTCTACCTGTCAGAGAAACAGGACTTGGGCATGAGAGTTGTTCAGATTTTGTCTGGTTTCACCCACCATGAGTCACTGTTAAAAATTCAAAACATGTTCAAGTGTCAGACTCAGAGCAGGGCTGCAGGTAAGTGTGAATAAAAACAGAAAATAAAAGGAGAAAATACTTTAAAAGAGGCGACAGGCTTGATGAGTCCTTATGCCAGTTAGCTCTTGTAATTCCCTTAGAATCAGGGATGAATCAGTTCCTGAAATGGTTTCTTCAAAAACTGTTTCTGTTGTCAAATATTCTTGTGAATCTGAGAAGAAAATTCCAAAGGCAAACAGCGTTGTTCAATAGCCACTGGAAAAGGGGGTGCATTGTGCTTAATTGCACGGAATAGCTACAGCTGCCTATACTTTAGTGGCTTCTGCAGCATCTAATGTATTCAGATTTTAATTTTCTGACATCGAAACCTTGAAAGAATTAGAATAATTTCTCTGTTTGTGGGTTGTTTTGCATACAATATATATCAGCTTTGATCTTATTTCACTAGGGAGCTGGCTGTCAATCCCTGCGCAGAGTTTTTTTCCCAAACTTTTAATGTGGTTTTCTTTTATGATGCTCTCTCAGATATAAAGCTACTGTACTTTGGCTACCAACTTAATCAATCCTCATTATAATTATACTCAGCATATTATCAGCTTTGTATTGCACTCAAAATTACTTGCCCCTGGGGAATGATACTAATAAGAATATGAAATAGATCTCAGGCAAAACTTCTGTCTCTCACGTTTCTCACAGATTTAATTTTTAGAGGGCTCTATCTTTGTCACTTTTGGAACAGAAGACGCTGCATTCAGAAAACACTTTTCTTGCTCTTTTCATTTGCCTGCGATAGGTTCTAGTCATCAGCTAAGGCTCCCGTGTGCTGCGATAATGAAAGTGATAATAACTTTTAGTGTCACTGGAAGATTGTTTTGCCTTTGTCAGAAAAAGTGGGCTGTCATATAAAATCTCTATTATACCAGCGCTCACTACATGAATTAAAGCTAGGAGCATATACCTGCTACTTTAGTCCAATTTTCTACAGCGTGTCAGCAAATTTAGGTGATAAACTAAAAAACTAGGGGGGCGGTCCTTACCGAATTCAATGGCAAAAATCTATTCACTACCTTTGTTTGCAAAATTTACTTAGAGTTCATGAAAGTTATGGAATTTGATTGCCTCTACCGCCATACCTTGCAGTGTCCATTTTCCCTATCAAATGATGACCACAGTGTGGTAACCCAGGTAATTAAGACTTGTCCTACGTAAGGATCACTGCGCTGGGCTATGCCCCAGAGAGGGATACTATTAGATACTGTTAGATCTGTGTCTCAACACTGTTTATTTCTAAATTTGCCAGTTCAGTTCTGCTACTGGGTGTAGAGACACAAAGTCCAGCCTGTGCCTCATTCTGCCAGTTTAATTTCTCATCCAGAAAAACATGAGCATCTGCCAGGACGGGTTCAATAAGGAGTGATTCAATTTTGGAACTTACCACATTTATTTGTGGCTTAATGACATTGCAGCAAGTAAAGTTACTGCTTAAGCTTTAATTCAAGACCTAAGAACTAGATTACTATTTCTGGTGGAGGAACATGCTCTTTATAAAGCACGAAACACTCCATGAGGGTGCACTGCCTGTCTTCTTTGCTCTAGTAGTCTGTCTGCACAGATTTCCTCGCACACAGCTATAAGAAAGCTGCCACTGATTGGTTTCCAATGAAACAGACTGATTTTAGATCTAATCCTCAGTTGATTTGACATTTTCATGTGACAAATAGTTTGAAGGAAAACTGCACAAGTTGCAAATGGTTTGTCTTCTTCAGAAAGGCTTGTGACGGTATGATTCATTTTCCTTGATTTCCACTAAAGCTTAGAGGTGTTTTTTTCTCTTGCTGCTGCTGCCGCCAGGATGTGATAGGCATGGAATCTGGAGCCAAAGATGGTAGCCTACCCTTACCACAAAAGGATTTGTTTCCTACTCTGTGCTCCTTCCAGATGTCAGCAAAAGGGAAAACATCATTAGGAGGCCATAGTTTGACCCTCCTAAGTTTGTTTTTGAAAATAAGGGCACGTGGCTTCTGTAACATTCACCTGTGCTACACTGACATTCTGAAATTCAGTGCTCAGAACAAACAGACAAACACTGGTGAGTCTGAGTCAGGTCAAGATAAACATGGCTTAGCTTCCTGCCTGTTCAGGCCAGCACATTTTTTAAAGATGTATTTATAATTCCAAAAACCTGAAAAAGTCCTGATTTGCTTTTTAACTGAGAAATAGCCTAGAACCCCACATACTCACAGAAATACTTAAAATCCTTTAAAATCCTGTCACTTAATGTAGTCCAAGTAACCCAGGCAAAGAAAAGGGCTACCTGACAAACTACATTTCCCAGGATCCCACAGAGGTAGAAGTAGAGGGCACCGCCTTCTCCCAGGTATTTAAGCTCACCTCTGGGGGCCTGAGAGGGGTGTTGTAGTGTGTTTGGGATGGGGGGGGGGATGGTTCCTGAATGGTTTTGGTGCTTTGGCAGACCCAGGCCTTCACTGCAAAGGTAATTTTCTGGCAATGTATGTGGTTTTTTTCCCCTCAATGTTTAATTGCTTCCTTCAGTGTCTCCCTTAGTTTTAATTGATGCTTTTGCTATTGCAATAGCTGTAAAAAAAGCCTCTTTCCCTTTCCTTTGTACTCACTGCTCCACATTCTTGCTGTAAGATTTGGGTATGTTCTGTGCTCTGCTAGGACAAAAGCAATGTCCTGCTGGCTCTAGTGTTGATGCTGGTTCTAATAGAGTCATGAGCACCTGTGTGTGTGCGTGTACTGGCAGTGACCTGGGTTTCTGGTGCCAGGTATTTCTACCCCTTGGTCTAGGCAGTTAGCGAATGCTGTAATTACAGAAAGCTGTTGCATCCCAATAAATATTAGGTTGTGAGCTAATTAGTCTCAGATGCCTTGTGGAGGGAGAGACTCTTCTGTGCACAACTCAGGGGTGGTGGTGGCAGCTCCAGGGGTGTAAGAGCACTGAGCATCTGTTCTTTGAAGAATTTGCTTTCTTACTGGTTCCCCTTTCTTATTGTTGGGAGGGAATGAGAACACACTCTAGTCTGTCCAGCCTGGACATGGCCTTTCTGACCCGACTAATGCTGCTGGCACTGCATGAATTTCTACCTCTGGATTCTCCAGTGTAAGCAGCCAATTTATGGTCCCTTCTTCCACTGTTGGGGGAAGCAGCTCTTTGTGCCCTTTATGCCCCACTCATAAAAGTCTGGACTTAATTTGGCCCCTGTGAATTAGGCCTGTAAAAACAAAAGGCAGGTGATGTTTGCAACACCAGACTGACTGAATAAATCAGCTCTATTCCTTTTTTCCTTTTTTTAATATGTTAATGTGATACAGTGAGCCTAAAATAAAATCCTCATTAATGAAGGAAAAATAAAGCGCCTCGTGAACTGTATGCCACAGCCATGCATGTGACACTCCTCCACTTTATTAGCCTGCTGCTGTACCTCGCCAGCGATCTCAGCCTGCTGAGCTGGGCTGCCCATTTGTTCCCAGGGATGGGAGGGTAATTAGTTCTCCATGCTGGCTGTGTCCTGGGCCTCTCCTGAGCAGAAGCTGACAGCCATGTGTGGCATTGTGATGTGGAATACTGGTCATTAGGGACAGAGCTGAGATTACCTATCTTATTTCCTTTCTGACCTTAGGTCAGAACTGAAGCACAGTCCCTGAGGTGAAGGGCTTTGGCTTTGTACCAAGCACTACCAGGCTAACTAGCTCCCTCAGAGCTGGCACCTTCGGGAGACAGCAAATCTGAAATAAACATCATAACTAACATGAGTAATGTGAATGAAATGGCCCTCTCCATAGAGAAACATGCTTTGTCATTTATGGTCAGTGGTACCAGGGAGGCAACAAGAGACTTCAGTATGTGTGTTTCAACGTTTCTTGCGTTAGTTGTAGTCCTGAGCCTGTATTCCTCAGGCTGGTTTCATGGTGCAATTCCAGAAGGTAGAAAATCCTCAATCCAAATATGTGCAAAAGTCAGACATTGCTTAATTTCTGGTGTAAAAATGACTGTAACCAGGAGTGGTGTTTCCCCACTGCAGCTAGACAAGATTCTGTCTGCAGGAGAATGGTGTTGTGGAGTAGGATTCCTGGTGATAGCACCACTGTGCCATGGCTATACTCAGTGGAAGTCAGGATCTCTTTTCCTGTGCCATACAGCTGTGCATAGAGAGTCTCTGCACAGTATGAGGCAGGTGATGGAGCGCAGAGATGGCATCAGGGACCCGATGGGGAGGAAGGAAAAGTACAGCCACGTTTCTGGAAATAGTGGCCCAATTTATCGTTCAGCCTGGACTGAAGTGAGAAGGCTCCTCTGTTGTAGCAATTCCTTGGCTCCTTTTAGTAGTTGTGGGACACAAGGAAGTCCTAACTATGCCATTATAAGTGATATACATGATCAGCTAGATCTTCCCAATAACCCAACTCTGATTTTAATACTTTGGAATTAAAGAATAACATGTAAAGGAATAATCTGTTTTCCCTTTTTCATTTTGCTCACTGTTCCATTACTGAATCTACACGAGTGTTATATTCCAAGTATGGCAGAAATGTGCATAAACACAAAGATATAAATTATAAAATCACCTCCTAAAACTCTTACAGCTCTAATTAAAAACATGTTTGCTTTATTGAAATTTAAATTCAGGAATTCTTGATATAATATACCCTTTAAAAATCGCTTTTAACTATAAGATTTATTTAGTACGATGCACTTGATTGAGCCAACATTACTTTGAATTCCTGGTGGCATTCACCGATTTCATAGCAGCGACTATTTTGTCACAATTCAGTATGTTATTTTACAGCTGGCTTCTGCCACTGCTGGTAGGTAACTATGTGATATATAACTTGCAAGCAGTCCTGCTGTTTGTTACTGGCAATTAATTTCTCTGGTGCCTTTCTTCCATTCAGGCCAGGCCTTTATGTTCTAAATCCAGCTATTCTAATGCTCCCCACTTCTGCTGTGTAGAAAAGACTCAGACTGACAGATTATCGCAGGGCAGTTAAGCATGTAATTGCTCAAATGAGTTAAAATCCCTTCAAATATCTGTCTTTGTACCTCATCACACCACTTCATGGACTCAAATATTTGACAATTGATGAAGATAAACTAAAAGGATCTTCATTAGCTACCAACCACCGTGACAAGCTTCTTTCAGCTAAAGGCTGGTGAAGTTTGGGACTTATTATCTACTTAAAAACTGCAGGAAAGCAGAAAAATACTTCAGTGTACTTTAGACTAGAGAAAACTAGAAGCTTACATGGCAACTGGGGTCAAACAAAACTGTGGTTTGCTAATCTAGAGCTAGACTTGTTACAAAAATACCCATGGAATCTTACAGGATAAAAACATAAAGGAACTATTTCAAGCTTCTGATAGCAGCAATCATCACAACCTCCTAGCTAATGGCAAATACAGGGATCTGGTGCGTTACAATGTGTGTTTAGCAGAAATCCTTTTGTCGGATGATGCCCTTCTATTTTTTTTTAATTGCATTGCCATTTCACTGGTGGGAATAACAGCTTTGACTTTCAGTACCACCACCTGGACTTCAGGTGCTGATTTAGAGGATTCTGGACATCATTGCACCTAACGGAAAACTCAGGACAGGGTAGGCTCAGCAGCCTCTGTGCTCACATAAGAAGCATCTGATGATGCCCCAAGCCATCCCACATTATGAAGATGTGAATTTTATGGTGACTTAGGGAACTTAAAACCAGCTGACCATGGTGTTGAAGAGGGTTGCCAAGGCACTGCCAGAATTACAGGGTGAAATAACTACACTGAGTAAGCGGGGGCTAGTGTGTTGCTTATCATTGGGAGCGCATCCCTATACATGCACATGGCATACACATGCTTTATTTTTGCTGTTCTGCTTAGCAAGGAACAGGTTCTGTAAGTGTAAAGATAAATTTATACCACCTGTAGAAAGGTAGATACGATCCCACACAAGGTGAAGCTGCACGAGCACACAGCATGTATTTAGCTGCATTTCAGGTGTTTTTGTGAGCACACTGTAATGGGAAGATGGGGTTTATACCAGTTCAGTACTTTCCATAGCAGGAGTAGTAATGCTTTCAGTTCACTCAAATGTTCTGACATAGAGACCTGCAGCAGTTTAGTGTAAGAGAATAGGGAAGGGTGTGTTTAGTGTTTTGGGAAGTTGTGTTTTGTTTAGAGTTGTTTGTTTTGTTACCCCTGTAGCAAAACACAAACCATGGGATCTCAGTGTAAATCAGAACGTTTTCTTAAGGCTCTTACAAAAATGCATTATGCTTTTCTGTATTGTACTTGCTTTGAGCTTTTAAAGCATAACAAGTATTTTCTGATAGAATCATGGATTGTTTAGAGGTCCCATTCCAGCACCTGTAAATGCAGACTGTGCAGCCCCACAGCTTATGCACAGGGCTGTGATTAACAGTTGCCTCGATTCATAGTCTGAACCAGGTGGAAGGACGTTTATAAAACGTGTTTGTTCTAATTTTCCTCGAAATTTAGTAATTCAGGGTGGCCTGCTGGCATCGCGGGGTGGCCTTCGGCAGAGGTGTCCCTGTGCGGTCATGGGTCTCTGACAGTTTGTGGCGCCTGAGGGTCGTGTGCTACAGCAGGGCTCCTCCACGGGCAGAGGTCCTCCCTCGGGCAGGGTGTACCTTGTCCCCTGCCCCAGCTCTCTTTCTCTCAAAGCTGGGTCCTTAAGCCCTTCCCTGCCGGCGCCCTGAGGGACTCCTCCCGCCCTTTTCCCGCCCTTTTCCCGCCCACAGGGCACGAGCTGCTCTGCTGGCAGACGGCTGGAACTGTCTGGAACCGGCTGGAGGCGCGGGGAGCCGCCCTGTGGGCACTGCCCTGCCCCACACAAGTCCCTCAGGCCGAGCTTTTTAATCAGTCTTGTCATGGGTGTTCTACATGGGTGTAACACTGGAAATGGTTCCTGTGGCACACGATGCCTGCAAAGCTCCTCCGGCTCCCTCAAAATAAGGTGGCTCTGACAGACTTTTTGCTGCCGCTAAGCCACGGCGGGAGAATTAGAAGCCCAGTGGCCCTGTAGTAGGCCATTGGACTTGTTGCCTGTTTACCTACCGTCTGAAATTAAAGCAGAGCTTTCACATTGCAAATATGTTTGAAAAGGTACGATGCTTAAAACCTCATTTTTGCCCTTTCAGGTGTTGGATGATCTTAATCAGCGCGTTATTAAAAGCAAGCAAAGCAAACCAAATGTCTAATGGTTTTTTCTTCTAGATGCCACCGCTTGCTAATGATCTGAGTGACCACTCATTTCATTTCCTCGCGCTGAGGTGAAGCTTGAAGTGCTCTGCAAAGGCAGAGCTGTGCTCGATTCCCTCTGCTCATAGTAAGTTGAACTTTAAGCTTTCTATTGAAGTTAATCACACTTGCTCTCATGAGTAAAAATGTTTTTAACATGAAACAATACTCCACTGAGGTTTGACAAACTATGTTTTAATTGTAATTGATTTATACCAAAAGATAAAATGAGTTAATTAGGGCGCGCTAGCAGAATTAGTGGCAAGGGAAATACTCTGTACAGCTGGCAGGTAGGGGATAGGAGATGAGAGATTTTTAAAGGGAATAGGACACTGGCATTTTTAACCCCCTACTGTTGAACTAAGTAATGAAAATATTCTACCTCTGGCTTTTGCACAGACTGAGCGTTGGATTTTCTGTAGTATGGAGTCAAGGTAGAGGCTGAATGCAGTCCAAAGAGATTTAATTGGATCTGTCTTACTGGTGCTTCTTAGTATGACGTGGGTAGTCTGGTTTTGTTCCATCAATATACGAAAGGTGTCTTTGGTCTCATTGTTTCTGAGCGGTGTAAAGCTAGGTTCTGGTTCTGCTGTCAGTCTGAGCAGGTACTACTCAATATGAGTAAGGTTTAGAAAAATGAATCCCTTAGTTATTGGTAATGGTTCTGGTCATATTGACAAGTTGCATTTCAAGCTGTTGTAAGCAGGTGTCAGTTTATGCTGTTTGGCAGTGGTGTGTAGTGTGTCTTCGTTATGGCTGTAATTTGGTCATGGAAAGCTTAGCAAAAATCCAGTTATCATGGTGGAGGCATTACAAGGGGTTATCTTGTTATCATCAAAAATGTGTCTTGTGCAGGCTTGTCATTGCAGAGGCATAAGGCAGGGGTGATGCTAAAAATTAGATGTGTGTTTGGCTTATGCTCTTCGGGGGGGATGTGCTCTGTGGGTAGGGTTGTGTCGGCAGTCTAAGGTAAACCTTTTTCCAACATAACTAATTGCTGTTGCATGAAGTGACGAGTAAGTATGTTGTCTGAAATGATGTTTGCTTTTACTTGAAAAAGACTTCTGTTCCAGTTTTATGTGGAATTATTTTCGAGATGGTTTGAGGTTTAATATTGACAATTGTTTTCCTGTGTCAGAACATTGAAAACACAAGAAGTTGTATGATATTTAAGCCAAAAGTAATTCTGTGCTTAAAAGATTTGAGCCTGGAAAGACTGCAATTTAGAATGTCAGTTTATATGTGATATTATTTCTTCTATGAGGTACCTCCAGGAGATGTTATGCTCTTGAGAAACCATGTATGTGAACCGTGTGTAACAGTCCCAGAGGAGCACTATTTTCCCTCACAGAGTTCTCACAAATAATTTATACACTTTTTCTCAGATATAGTTGCATATTATGGTTTAATATTGCAAGGCTGGAATGTGATGTAAAAGAGCTGGAGAAGTTATATGAATTATTTCAGTGTTTATGAGATGATTGAATTTACTATCCTTATGGGACTCTGTCAGAAATGTGCCCATGCCATTGTCGTTTTATCCTTACATGATTCAGGTAATCCAGGTTCTGCTATTCTAATATCTAAGATAAAGTAATTATTTATGAAGGTTGGTGACAGTGTAGACCTTAATGTTATGGAAGTATTTTCATATGTGAAGACATTACTATGCTTAGAAAGGCTTAACATCTACAAATGTTGATTCTGCGAGTGAACCTGGGCCATCTGCGTATTCCTGTTTGGTGATTTGAGATGACTTGAGACCCTGTAGCACCAGAAGTAGTAGCTGATTTGGTATATTTATGAGGAGAAATGTCATGGTAAAATTACAGACTAATCACAAAACATTTAATTAGAAAATACTTAGGATGACAACAACAGAGGAAGGATTTGGGAAAAAATTAACGCAGCCCTCTGCATTTCACCTTTGTCCTTCTCATTCTTTTGTGGAGTCCTTTCCCCTGTTACTGTTCTCCTTCTGTGTGACAGGTGAGGTCGGATGTGAGACAGTCAATAAAGTCTCTCATGTATTTTTCAAAGAAGAGCAGTCAATTAACCTTGAGAGAGTTGGATGTTCTCTTGTCTATAACAATAGGCAAAAACACTAAATGCCATCAGGCTATAAGGGGAAATATGGAAAGAGCTTGAGTCACTCACTTGCAAATAAGTCATACTCTTCCCACTTATGAAAACACTAAAAAAATATTTTACCAAGAAATGCTCTTAATTTGTAGCAGAATTCCTCACAGTATGTTAGGGCATTATTGTTTTAATCTCTTCATATCAAACACATCTCTCTGAGCATGAAGAAAGGCAGGGTCATCGATTGGAGTATGTCCCAACTAAACTTGGTCAAAGATGCAACAAGACATATTGTCAGTGGGATGAGGAAGTAGGATGGATAATCATTCAAAACAAATCTCATTAATACTTCTAGTGATATGCCCAAATTATGAGATCTGGGACTTTTTGCCAGGGCAGGTCAAACAGCTGTGCAACGTAAAGTTTGCTAAAACTAGTCATACCACTAAGGCAGCAAAAAGATAGTGGGAGCAGTGTTACTAACCCTAAACTTTGCAATCTGCAAATCTTGTAGTCTATTTACACATATCGTGGTCAAGTCAGATTTGTACCTATTTAATTTCTTTGTTATAAATTTAGCAGTCACATTTCAGTTAGATTGTAGGGATAAAAGCAAAGAATTATGCTTTTAAAGGAAAAAAAATAAAAACCCTGCCTAGTATTATGCAATAACTTTTCCTTAGATTAAAGATGCAGATAAAGACCAACATATCCTACTCTAATTTTAGGAAATACTCTTCTCAGGTGAGTAGACTTGTGTGTATGCATGTGAAAAGCATTTTATATGCAGAAAGGATCACACAAAAGTAGCAGAATGGAAATTGCTTTTTCATAACTGTTAGAAAGAAACCCCTGCAGACATTGATATCCTTGCAAGGACTCATCTTCACCTTCTATAAGGACTGCACTCATCTAGTTATTTTAAATTGGTTGCAAAATACAATTATACATAAAGAAACACAGTAAAGAGCTCTATCAAATGCACTAGAGCAGTAAATACTGTGTTCAATTAAACACTAATCTAATGGATATTATTTCACTGTCCAAGACCTCTCTGGATTATTTTTTAAAAAAACAAACATGTTTTAATTACAGAATTTCAATTGCTGGCTCTGAAAGTTTGTCCTTTTAATGAAGCAGATATTTTAAAATTACTCACTACACTTACTTGCAGAAAGCCTCATCCTGAATTTCATGAAGCAAATAAAGATCCTTTTGAAGTGTTCTTTTTTCAGTGAAAATATCACACCCAGAGTTGTGATGCTACTGGAAGAGTGGATCCAAATCTCATACTGGGCAAATCAGTATATCTCTGTTAATTTACATGAAGTTATGTTAATTTACTTCAAGTGGACTCTCAACAACTCTTGTAACATCTGAAGATGTAGTATAAGATTCTTAAATATTCTAAAAGCGAGTAAGCATGTATTTTCAGTATCTGAATTTTGGTTCAAATAAGATAGCCACAGAATATTGAACAGGCTTCTGGCATTCTCAGATCCACTTGCCTCATAGTTTGTCTATATTGCCGCAGTACTAATTATACTGTATCTTTTAGAGTTGATTAAACAGTTCCACAATAATGAGGTTGAACTGTAAGGTATCGCAGGGGAAAAAAACCAGGTAATTAGTACTCTGTTCTCACCTTAGCTCAACAACATGAGCAAACACCCCTTTTCTACAGGTCACTTTGGGATAGCACTAAACAGTAGACATTGGAATGGACTACCCAGGGAGGAGGTGGTGGAGTCCCCATCCCTGGAGGTGCTTAAGAAAAGACTGGACATGGCACTTAGTATTGTGGTCTAGCTGATTGTGGCAATGTTCGGTCATAGGCCGGGCTTGATGATCTTAGAGGTCTTTTCCAGCCTCAATAATTCTGTGAATCTATGATTCTGTAAACAACACTGGTACTTGTGTACGTGGTCTGCATGATGTTGACACTGCTGGGATTTGCCATACAAAGCAGCAGTTGGGTTTGATTTTCAGGAGACATGCAGAGATGTGTGGGATTGGCAACAAGCAGTGAAATGTGTTTTAGAAAGTTGTTTTGCAGTTTCTTCTCTATCCAAATCTTAAATTAACTTGATTGGCATTTATATGGCAGGTAATCCATATACACACTGACTTTGTCAATACTAAAGAGTAATCGGTAATCACTGAATTCAATAGTAATAGGTAACCTCTTCGGGCCCCATAGTGGCAGTAGTTAATATGGAGTCCCTAAAGGAAGCTTTATCTTCTCTCTTCTTCATGTGGGTAAGAAGTTTGTGAGCCAGGCAAGAGTTTCTCTGCATATCACTTGAGATTTTTTTTGGGAATTTTTTTTGTTTGTTTTTCTTCGAATTGTTAATGAATGAGGGCTGTTCAAATGATCAGTTGTAGGGGGAATACATTACTTGTTTGTGATTGCTTTAGGACCCCTACCTATTCCTATGCTTGCACACTAGCATTGCCAGACCCACCTAGATGCACAAGTGCCATTTGACAGAGGTTCATTATAGGAGGAAAGTAAGGTGGGAATGGCATTTCTTGCTTCAGTTCTAAAATAGAGGTGTGTTTGTTATTGAAACAGGTCTCTTCATGTTTATGCTTATGCTTTTTGTTGTTCCAAGTAGTGTGAGGATTTCCAAACACCTCTGGAATAGGTGTCCTAATTCCATTAGAGGTCAATAAGGCTTTGTATGCCTAAACCCCTTGGAGCCTTCTGAAAATCCCACTCTGAAAATCAGTGGCTTAAACAGTTCAAGACCACTTTACTAATTTGTTAGAAGGACCCTCCAGATTTCTTTGATCTTTTCCTGAGCAGAAGCTCTCAGTGGTTTTGAAGGTGTAACTGCTTGCTTAGGAGGCAGAAAGCCACCCTGCACAGTGTGGTTGAACCATCACAGCATGTGACTGTTGTGAAGTGGCCGTGTTTAAACCTATAGTTGAAGTCCAGGTAGCACCTTTACCATAATCTAATAATGTCTAGTCACTCTGGTTTTGAAATTATTTCTATCTCTGCTTGTCTCATCATAGAGGATTATGACCTCAGGAACACAACTGCTCCGCATTAAAGATTACTAGGGCAAAATTAAAACATGTAAGAAACTTGTTAAATGTTGTCAGGGTTTATAATTTAAATCTGCTATGGTATTAGATATTGGAACAGCACAAAAGGTAAGTCGTGCAAAGGTTTTAACCTCTGGCCTGCTCTATACCAATTAAAGTATAATGTATAATGAAATTTTAATCTCATATAATTAAGCACAGTATTAATTTTGTAAAACTAGAAAGGCTTTTTAACCTGCATTAATCTTCCTTTTTGAAGAAAATAAGTATTTCTTGCAAGCTGTGTTTCCTTTTAATTAAAGGAAAGAATTAGATTTTGTTGTTTATACATCTTCATAAAATATTTTTCTATCTTTTAGGTTAAATATCAAAAGCAAGTTGTTTGGGCTTTTTTTCTTATTAAAAAAATGTTGTTGAATATCATAGTTTCCTCAGGGTAAGACTACACAGATTTAATTAATCAAGAACATATTTATACTGTAAAATGTCTGATAAATCATTAAATCCTTTCTTCCTTCTTTGCCACAGAGTATCTCTGCTCAGAAGATATTAACGTCTTCATGTCTTAGTGAAATTTAATTCATTAATCTTATTTTTAAATACAATTCTTGTGTCTTATGTGTGCATGTACACACAAACACATTTCTTTGGCAAACACTATAGTTGGGCATGACTTAAATGACTAGACTTTCAGTGACCAATACCAGAGTATGCCCTTCTAGGATAGAAACAGCACTGTAACACAAGATTGCTAGTAAAATGTCTGAAAAAGGTGTAAGAAACTATCTGTAGTCATTATTGCTTTCTTTAAAAGTTAAACAAAAAGAATGTGCAGCTGGAAATGATTCTGGGGATTTTGAGTAGGAGGCACGTGATACTGGTACTCAAAAAGCATTAAAAGCTCCAGCATAAGCAATCGGTGTGTAATGGATAATTTGGACTCATTACTGATGACATCCTGGTGTATCATCTCTGTGGCCTTGGTAGCGTAAAGCCTTAAAGCAAATGAAGCACAGATCTGTTTTGCATGAGTAAGTGTCGTATTAAGGCACTTGGGGGTGACTGCTAATTCAACAGAAAAGAATGCGGGCGGAGGCACTTCAGAGTTTCTTAACACACCTACAGCAAACTAATGCCCTGACTCTCTTTTGTCCAGTGTCTCTGTGTGATTATGCAAAAATAGAGGAAATGGTGACATGTTTGTCCTTTGCATTTTATCCCTCCCTTGCACCCTTTTCCTAAGATGGATGACTGCGCTAATGGCACTGCAATGAGATATGCAACCCCAAAGAGTTTAGGACTACACCACTCTTTGTCTGATGGTAACTTAGAAAGTCAAGCACTGTGATACCTCTTTTCTAAATTGCTTCTAGAATTTTTAAAATGCTACTTTTTTTCCCCCCCCCCAGAAAATATCTGGGCATAGTATCAAAAGGCTTTTTTAAATAACAGGCTCTTCCTGGAAATATTACTCAAGTTTCCAAATAGGCATCCTGCTTGATTAGCAGCATGACATTTTGGTAATGTTCTTGCCTTTCTATTTAAAACAAAAGATAGCATAAAGCATCGAAAATCCTAGGGTGCCAAAGGAGGAGAATCTTTGGCTCTTATAGATACATTCAGTAGACTGTCAAATGATGATGGATAGCAGGCAACTAAGATAAATTAGCATCCTGTCGGCCCTGAATAGCAGGGCAAACTAGCTTTCATCCAGGTCTGCATTACTTTCCTCTGTGTGTATGGTACAACTGGGTGTAATCCATTTGGAGACACCAAGGCATGTCTTTCATGTGCCCAAATTATAGCATTCTATGATGTTTTCAGGTGCAGACAATAGTTACTAAATCTCTTCACAAGAGTTTACTGATAGTACTAAAAATCCTAATTCTTGATGGAGTGATTGTTTTGAGGTTTGTGGTGAGGTTCATTATTACAGAACTGGGGTTATTATAGGACCCTAGAAGGACAAGCAGTAAGATATTTGTGTTTGCAAGTTATGAAGGAACTGTGAAGCTATTTATGAATGGATGTATCTTAGATATACAGAAAACAGAGGATTAGAACTAAATGCATTGTACAGGTCAAAAAAGGTGTTCATGGGTTTTGTTTGGCTGAAAATTTAACATTGGCCCTTCTGTGTGTAAAGTGAGAACTCCTGGCACCCATCCACCAAAGTATGGACCTAGTCATGCTGCTGTGGAGGTCAGCAAACTGCTAGGTACAGGCAGAATGAAGAATGTGGTCTTCTGTAGGTAATACAAAACCAAACTAATACAAAACAAAACAAAAATACAAAGCTAACTAATGTCAGCTCATATGGATGCACCCCACTCAGAATCTGTTGTTTCCTCTGAGAGGTTCTTAGATAGCAGAATATTTGCGTGTAATTAAGAAACAAAGTAGGGTTTAAGAAAAGTCTCATGCTTGTGAGACTCAAACCTAGCATAAGCTTATTTTAAGAGACCAGAGGTACTGCAAAACACGGGAGCTAAAATAATAGAAAACAAGTCAATAGCAGGAGGGGGGAATTCAATAATATTAAAATAAAAAGACTCTGCACTGGGCAAGTTTTCCCCAGATTACCTGCCTTTAATATTAAATTACTGTTTTCTGGCAGGATCATCTGCAAAACTCTGATTTTGTTTCTTCTTCTGTTCGTAGTCTGATAATTGAGGCTGAATTCCCTTGTCTTTAATATGCCATATATTCTCCACCTGGCAAAGGACTCAGACAGATACAGATAAATACCCTGTAGACATACAGACAGAGAAACTGCTGTAATTGCTTTCATAATGACTCTCAGACATCAAAGGAAGGCAAATAATGGTATTTAACACTGTTTCCATTCTTTAGCTGAAATGTAATTTTATAGAGTTATTGTCAGGCAGTACAGTGAATGTACAAGTGCAACTGTCATAGTCTACTCATATTAATTAGTTGCCCACAAGAGGTCCAGGATAGTAATGGCAAAGTTCTCCTCTTTTCAGATGGTCTGATATTCAGGCAGAACCATAAGTACAATAGCTTGATTAACATAGTTGCTTAGATCAGGTTTTCCCTAGGAGTATGTCAATTGGCATTTTGAAGAATCAATTAATTAGCACTCCAAATAATCCATTCTTGGGTTAATGAAAGTATTTTGTACAGCTGCAAAACTTACATGAAATAAAATCCAAGCCTTTCCAAAGCGCTAAGGTGGAAGACTTGTAATTTAGAGAATGCTCTGTACTCCATGGAGAAGCTCATAATAAAAAGTTATTAAAAGAAATTCAGCTGATCAGAGATTATCCAACAGTTGATCTTGTTCTGATTTGTTTGTTTGTGTTCCAGAGAAGGGTATTCCAGGGCATACAACAGTGGAATAGAAATGAGAACTTCACTGTGGAGGGATATGATTAAAATACAAGGTTAATTAGGGTAACCAAATATCAGCACTTTACCTAATATTGCTTACCACTTGCAGATCTTGAAGATAGTTTAGTTGGTTTAGGTTCTGCAAAGCTTTAGTCATATAAATATCTAAACCCATGCCATTACTTTCACTGAGGTCACTGAAATTTTCTGGGTAGCCCAGAAGGCTTTGAAATTAATGGAAGTGTTTACCTAAGCCAAATTCTTCGTGTAAAGGTACTTTCAGAAATAGCCTTCTACTTTCAACTCCCATGTTGCTGAGGTTTGAATCCTGTACAGATGCAATTTGCAAATTGGAGGGAAGTAGGTTTTGGGGTTTTTTTAATTGCGTCTGTAAAAACATTTTCTGGAAGACATTTGACCTCCATTGCAAGATTTTTGTTATGTGTGAACTCCTAAGTTTTCAGTATTTTCTGTTGCATACACTTTCTGGGTTTTTTTGAAGGTCATTTATCACTTTTTGCTCTTGGTGTTCTTGTTAGTGATGCGCCAAGATTGAGCACTTATGTGAAAATGCAGCTTGTTTTCTGTCAGGCTGGTTCAGACTGAACCCACCCAGGTATTGTGCGTTCTGAAAATCAAGGTATACTGCCAAGCATTGATTTAATAATTAGTGGCTTTCGTAGCTTTGAATAAAAGCTTTAAATCTCAAAGCCTAGATGTTTTTTTTTTTCCAAATGGAGTAAGTAGTTCTGTAACAGGCTGCTCAGAGAGGTTATGGAGTCTGTTTCTCTTTGGGACTTTTAAAACCCACCTGGACCTGTTCCTGTATGACCTGCCCTAAGTGATTCTGCATTGGTGGGGCAGTTGGACAAGATGTTCTACAGAGGTCTCTTCCAACTCCTACCATTATGTGACTGTGGAAAAAAAATGAAAGTGGTGTCCTATGCCATAGTCTGGTTGCTGTATTAATTTAAGAGTTTTACAGACTGTAGCCTTGAACACGGTGTGTTGGTTCTTGTGTTGTAAATGCTATGGTGAGGCCTAATAATCTGAAGAGCTGTGCATTCAACAGCTTTTGTAGCCTCCAGAACTGGGTGAATTTCATTCAAAAGCAGTGCTAACTCCACAAAAAAAATGTGGAGATTAAATTCCAGTATGGTCATTCTTCCATCACCAACGGAGTATATTTTGTCACATCTTCTGTTGTAAAACAGATTTGCAGCTTGGAAAGCTGCTCCAAACTTTATTTAAGCTCTACAGTTTGCTAAATATTCTGTTTAATCTCAGCACATTCAATGAAAAAATCATTTAGCCTTAGCGCTTTACATCAAAAGCCCCAAATACACTGAATCTCTAATTAAAAACCCCCAAAACTTACAGTACTGCAGTGATCTGAAATAGGTGGTAACATTGTGGAAAAAGGTGATGGATTTGAATTTAGCTGAGCTTCATTAATTTCTGATCTGCTAGATCTTCTGCATGTATAGCTATGACTCAGTTTACTACCTTTAAAATAAAAAATCTTTTTAGTGTTTCTTTCTGTTTAAAGCCTGATGTTTTCTGCAAGGACAATTTCTGATGAATATACGTAGAGTACCCAGTATATGTTAATGTGGTGATTTAGAGGCGTCGGTATAACACAACCCAGAATTTTTGCAGTTCCGCTAGTTCTACCAAGGGAAAAATCACTAATGTTCTGCAAATAATTTAGCTGTATGCTAAACAAAACTAAATATAATTTTACTTATCAATTCACTTCCCTGTCCATGGATGGATTTTGGGAGCTGAACAGTGCTGTAACATTACTTGAAAGGAGACTTAGAAGCTGCAAAATAAGTCCAAGTATTTCCAGGGCGTATTACCCCTGTCAGAAACACAGCTTGGCTTCCAGCTTTCTGGAAAGGCTATTATGTTGCTTATATTCGGAATCTTCCTTTTACTAGCCAAAACTTAAGGTCTATTTATTTCATGTTTGTGGGTCCCTTTTGTTTCAAATGTCTAACTCTAAAGTTGGTTGTCAGAGCTTATTATGGACCTATGCCAGAAGTGAGATCTTCCTTATTTTGCTAATCAGCTTCCTCTATATCTGCATGCTCATTTTCTGATATCTGATGAGGCGACAAGGTCATTGGACGTACAAGTACTTATTTAAAAACCGACATGAGAGTGAGATAGAGGTTAGTTGGGTCTATCAGAGCTGTCAATCAATTAATGAAAATTATTGAGCAAGGACACTGTGGGGGAAGCGAACAGAAGGAATGAAAATGACCATGGAGATGCAACATAGGGAATATGACAGAACTGACTAAACGTGCTCACGTGAGTACGAAAAGCAGACATGCTCACACAGCAAATGAAAGACAGCACCGGGAGACACCAGGGCCAGAATATATGCCATTATACAGACCGAAAGACTGACAGATTACTTCAGCCTTTTG
This sequence comes from Rhinopomastus cyanomelas, assembly GCA_013400115.1. Lineage (NCBI taxonomy): Eukaryota > Metazoa > Chordata > Aves > Bucerotiformes > Rhinopomastidae > Rhinopomastus > Rhinopomastus cyanomelas. The sequence goes on from VXBP01009719.1 coordinate 988,428, forward strand.
TCCAGAAGCGTATTGAATGCTGCGTTTGCTAAGTAAAGAATAAAGTTGAGCAGTCCCCAATGTGCTTTGAATGGCTTTTGTTAAGGTTCTACAGACTTGCTGAAAATTCATAGCATGTTAAAAATTTTTTTAAATTTTAAAAATGAAATGTCTAGGGCTAGGCTTGAGTTTACTGTTACGGTTTGGAAATTGGAATTAGTAGAGGGGGTACAGAATAGATTCCTACCTGTAAATAAGCTGTGGATATAAATAGCAAAATAGGGCAGCACTGACAGAGCCTCACAAAAGCTCACTTAAAAGCTGCACTATCACTACAGTACACGGTGTACTGGCACAAGACAAGAGTATACTGTTTATCAGTACAAAAAAGAAATAATTTATAACTTGATCCTTGGGGGGAAAATGGAGAAATAAAAAAATAGACAAAAAAGGAAACACGAGAGGAGAAAAATTGCCAATATGTTTGTGTGAATGAAAGATAGTGAGGGGGAAAAATGAAAAGGGAGTGAAGTCAGAAGCAGGGAGATACTGACACCAAATCTCTGCAAAGCGTTCAAAATTCTCCAGCTGCCACGCTTTTAATTTGCTACCATTCTAATTAAAATGCAAATTAAATTTATAATTAGCATCAGCGCTTTCTAAAGAAACCTCCTTGTGTGCAGCACAAACATATGGGAAGATGGTATAGTGTAAAGTTTGTAAAAACAGAAGGAGAGACACAAATGGAAGGACAGAAATGTTGCTACCAAATAAGTTTCTGAGTAGGAGGGGGTAGGGCAGAAAATGGGGGGACACAGTAGATTTTAAGGGATGGAATTGCGTAAGTGTCCCAGTGTAACAAAGAGATTGCTGAATATGAAAGATCTGTCTGGGAGTTACTTTTTGTTGAATCAGGTGTCAGAGGTCATGCTGCATGTCATTGGTGTTGTATAGAGCATGCCAAAAAGGCATAAAGGGTCACAGCTTCTAATCAAAAAGTCTATGACCAAAAATGAACCGCTGCTTGCTTCCAGATAATTAATTTAAAAATTGATGGGAAACAAAGTACTAAAATCACATCATGATTTGAGCGTATATAGCGTTTTAAAACTTGCCGTTTCCCATGTGCGAGTCAAACCAGAAAACCTAGAGTCAATGACATGGAACACGCAGAGTCTTTGTGCCTTAATTTATATATGTGAGTCTGGTGAACTTGCATTGTAGGAGCTTTTATCATCTTTAAGATTTTATTAATTTTACTTTACGGCTGAAGTGGAATGGAAGTTGGAAACAACTAGAAAATATTCAAACCCTTTGATGTTGAAATATTCTGGTTAAGCATGTGTCTAGCGTAAACAGAACTGAGTTTCAGTGGGAAAACCAGTTGTGTTCATCAACATTTGCAGTTGCCCCTTTAAAATCTGCATGTAAACTGTGCACCACGGATACCTTTGCAACACCCAATCCAAGAGAAAAGCAATGTCATGTGATATACCAGACACATCACCACCGAGACCCTGTCCCAAATGGAAACGTTAATTAGAACAAACTGTGGCAGACCCGCTCGATTTTTTTCGAGACTATTATTATTATTCCATTTGTAGAAAGCTTGTGGCTATTTTGTGAATAGCAAAAGCAGCTGCATTAATCTGATAAATGATTTGTTGCAAATTTTTCCTTCATCTCCAGTGAGAATGCAGTTGGGTGCTAGTGCTGTTCTGTTGCTACTTTCACTGTATATTAAGCAGCTAATGTGGTATTAAAGGTTTGATAAAACTACTAAGGACAAAATTGGCTTCATTAGAATAACGCTTGGTTGTCGGGGTGTCTTTGAGTTCCCAGGGGAAGGGAGGGAAATAAACCAAGTCTGATCTCAAAAGCAGTTTGTTTATTTTTCTACTAAGGGTCCTTGCAAAAAGCCTGAGCACTTTTAATATTCCAGGAACTCTGCTGTATTTATTAACCAGGCTCTCCATCAGATATTTTAAAATCTGAATGTAGCAGGAATGAATATTTCATGGCTGCGTGTTAAACTGTTACAAAGCTGATGTAAAGCAGAACTGTAGGAATATTTTTATAAGTCATAAAGTCAATTAAAAATGATAAGCCTATAATAATGTCACTGAGATAGTACAAAAACTCATTTTGCATATGCTGTCTTGGGCAGGCAGACAAATTGTGACAAACAATTTTTGCTGTTGAAATTAACAAGAACGGGTTTTGTTTCCTTTTTTTGAGGGGATGAGAAGCAAATACTCTGTTCCAGTGCCTAAGCTGGTGCATGGCAGTGGTCTGTTGGCATTAGTGCACCAAATTCCACTAGATGTTAGTCTTATCTTTCAATAAAGAAGAAGAAACCACACATTATCCGACTTATTTTTGATCAATATTTAAAAGCATATCTGAGAATAACTAATGTCAGTTCAAGCATGCCTTTGCTCTGCAAAATGTAATGTTTACTCTGGGAGCAAGCGTACAGCAGCTCCATTCTTTGGTCATTGTCAGTACAGTTTTTGGGAGTTCTAAACACTCACAACTCCAACTGACTTATGGAAAGTCTTATTGATTAGCTCTGAAAATCTGGCCGTGGATCCCAAGTGCCCATATGGATGATATCATTACGTCCTCTTCCATATCAACATATGTCTATCAAAAGAGCTAAGGAATTGTGATCAACTGCAAGAAGGGGGAGGGTGGCATGGAGAATAGTGATGAAAGACTATACTTCATAGTGGTGTGAAGTTTCTGGGAGAAAAAGTTTTTTGGGACTTTATAGATTACATGGAGCATACGGAAACTTGGACATGTTCTAAATACAGATTGTCTTAAGCTTGTTTTTCAGAAATAGACAATTCTGGGCCACTCTACAAGTACTTTGTGGCACTGAATGTATGCATCATTGTTTCTGCAGTCTGCAGAGTCTGAAGAATGCATTCTTTAGTCTACCTGCTGCTTCTGTGTGTAGCAGGTACACTACAGGGATGCTGCTTGTGATGAGAGGGTGAAGCCCAGTATTTGGAAGGTACTTGCAGATTTAACTAAACTAGGCTTGTCCAAGCATGGTGACTGAAGTCAGGGTAGTGAGTGCTTGCCCTTTAACCTAAATGTAAGAAATTGAGACTTTTTGGAGCAACATTTCTTTTTTGCAATTAGAAGAAACCTTTAGGACAGAAGCTCTGCCTACTGAAGAGGTGAATTGTGGCAATACTTACTTTCAGACTCACAATCTAACTTCCGATAAGTGGGTTTCAAGAGATAATGCTTTAGCAGTTCTGTAGTCAACAAAAACCTGTACTTTGGAATGAACTTTGGTCCACATTGTACAGTTTTGCAAACAGACTTCAAAATAATTCCTTGGTTTTATAGCAAGTGGCAACAGGAAATTTGTTTTGTAACAGCAAAATACTTCTACCAGCACCATGATTTGGGAAGCATTGTCTTCAGCACAGAGTTTGAGTTCCGGGTATTTGAGAAGGGAGGCAATGAGCCTAAATAAAGTCTTCTGTTCAACAGACAAAGGGTGAAAACCAAAAAGGCATAAAAGGATTGCTTTGTGTAATTTTTAATTGTTGTCCTTTCTTATTCAGTAAATGAAGTCACCTTTGTAGTGGTTTCATGAACCGCTGGGTAATCAAAATTATTATGCTGCCACCTGTTGTCCGTTAATTATTCTGAGAAGATACTCATAAATCATAACACTGGACAATAAATCAAACTGTCAGGACCCAGGTCAAAGGTTATGCATGAAAAGTTATAGGTCACCAACAGGGTGTGAAAGATCAGGGTTGTGGAGCATCACTCATTGTCAAGTAATGTTGGGAGAAGTGCCACTGGAACAAAAGCAAAGCTAAAGTACAGAAGAATTCAGGCCCAGAGATAGGCTCTGAGCTCATGCACAAAAGGAATCAAATTGACATGTCATTACACTGCAGATCTGACAACCAGCAAGATTGTCTAGCAGTGCCCTGGCTCAAATACTTTTGTCTTGACTGATCCGTGGTGCAAGTCAAGGCTTCTTTTGAAATGTTTGGTGTATCTGGGGCCAGATTCTACTCCAGCAAGAAGTCAATGAGTGTCTTGGCCTCTGTGTATTTGGAATTCAAAACAGTGTTAACTTTTTTGCACTCACTGAAGAAGCATGAGAGAGTCTCTAGTTGCCAGGGTTGAAATTCATGAGCCTCTTACAGAGTTTGAATGATTGGGTGCCGGGGTCTTATGCTATTTGGAATTAATGAATTCCATGGCAGAAACGTAAATGCAATGTTATAAAGGAGTTTGTACTTCAACCTGCAGTCAGGCCTACATACCTCTCTGATGGGTCATAAGCAGGTGGGCTCCATCTCCTTTTTCTGAAGCTCAAATGATGGACTGGCTCTGTTGCAGTTTCAACAGGAAAAGAAGTAATGTCAGGGTCACCTCTCCTGCTGGATCTGAGCTTAGTCAGGAGATTGGCTTTCTCATAAAAGATAAAGGAATATGTACCATCTGCTGTAGCTTCCCTGAACTAATCCTTCTCTTCCCCTTTCTTCTGCTGATCTAAGAAGACTGCCCATTCCACACGTTAGGGATTGCAGAGATGCACCTTGGACTGAAGTGGCAGAGACTAAGCAGGCAGTACAGTTGTTCTGCACCTTCTTTTGCTTCATCTTAGGTTTTAGCAGGTGTTTGCAATAAGCAGACCCATCAGCCTAAACCTGTGTTCATCAGAGCATTGTCTGCAGGAGGGAGAGAGTTCATGTCCTCCGTGTAAGGAGAGGTGGCATAGCATAAGGGTCAGGTTGGCCTGTTGTTTCCTCTTTACAGAAGTGGAAATCGGGTCTTTCTGGAGGAAAGGTATTATGGAAGGAGGTGGATTTGATTCTGGAACAGTGGGTGAGTTCAGTCCTTTTTTTCTGTTTTAAAGCAGAAAGTTTCAGCAAAGTTGTATATAGTGTGCTGGTGTGCTCTGAGGATGTGTCCTGTGGTCTGTGTTTGCTCTTAAAATCTTCAGCTTCAGTTCATATCCTCTACCTTGCTTATATTGAATTGCATGTATTTAAAATAGGATAATTGCTTGAAAGCAAATGTGCACTGATGAGAAATCACTGATTTAAAACCTGGCTAGAGGTAAATTGCTTTTGATGTGAAAGAGGTAGCTTTAGGGAGGAAAATAACAAATCAAACACAAAACCCCACCCCATAACAAAAAGGCTGGAAACAGCTCTGATGTGCTAGCGATGTGATGTCCTGTCTGACAATGTGATGTCCTGCCTGCTCTTTTGAATTACCTTGCAGCTAATGTAGCATAATTTATTTCCAGGAAGTATTATGATTTAGGTTTATTTTAACTGGGTGGGATTTGCTTTGATAACTTTGATTTTTTTGCAGCTTAATTAAAGAAAACCATTCAGGACCAATAGTGCTGTTGGTTGGCTTCAGCCTTGACTTGCTTGTGCTTTCCCTATGAACTCAAACTTGGACAAATTTATTTCTTGTCATTCTGGAGAGGCCACTGAAAAATTGAAATGTGGGTCTTGCTTAAACAGAGAAAAACTTGCTCGTAAATTAGAAGCAATTGAGGTTTTGATCAGATCTTTCCCTTTAGTCCTGGTTCCTGAACCAGGAATAAGTGGAGTTCGAAGAAATGGCCGTGAGCAGTAGTTTTTGTTTTTAATTTTCTTAAAAGCCTTTTAAACTGATGCAGGATTCACTAATGATGAATAAATTTGTGTTCTAGAACTTCAGAACTATTAAAATCACTTGAGGCTCTGCCTTTGTCTTTCACCCTGTTTTTTTATTTGTAAAGAGTAAACTAACATATCACAGTTCACCTACAAACTTCCTTGTTCAGTACCTGCCATGGGCAGTATGAGGAACAGCAAGCACATTTATTTGATCTGCAATTAAATTGTTAAAACCTATAATGTGTACCTACATATTCCCCAAAAATGGGGTCTGGAACAGTGCTCAACATGTTCTAATTCTAATGTCTTGAAGAACCAAGCACTGTATGTATACAGGAACTACCCAAAGTGTGTCAGCCTGTGCGAGTTCATGGGTGCTACTCTTTTCTTCACTGTTACACTTGTTTTCCTGTTAATCTTCTATATATTAGATGCAGGGTCTGTCTGTGGAAGTTTCCTAGGAGCCTAATTGTTCTAACAGCATGTGGAATATCTGCTAAATGATCTCCCCATCTTCTAATGAGTGGAAACAACTCTGAAATGTTAGGTGATTCTTCTTATGTTATCACTTTGTCAGGATCCTGAATATCATTTAATGAATTCTCATATGTGTTAGATACTGATGGAAAACAGTCAGTGAATAATGTAGTGTTTGTAGGAACCCAGTTCCCTGCTGGTAGGCATAAAACTCTGCAGACAAACCTCCAGGCAGCTTTATAGAAGGATAGGCTGTAGCCCCATTTTGTGGAGGCTCTGGAAGAGGCCAGACCAGACTCCAAAGTGTGGGCAGTGCATCAGGCACACATAGATTGACCATACCCCTGTATTTAGTTGTCAGCATCCCAGTGGCGCCTCTCAGCCTGTGAACTTCTCCACACTTGGATTTCCCAGGGTGTACAGGACCACAAAATAAACCCTTACAATTATTCTCTGTATCTTTTGGTTTTGAGCAATTATCATATGAATGTGTGAACTCTGTGCACAGAATGAGAAAGCTGAGTGGAGGTCCATGGTTATCAAAATAGTGATGAACTTTCTATGCCAAAAGTGAGATTTCACTGCTTGTGTGTTGCAGGTTGTCTTTTTTCTTGTAATTCGTATGGATAGATAATTATTTTCTTTTTTGCTTGCATTGATAGTAATGAACAATTTAGCCATCTACTCTACTTCCATTTCACATAAAAGCAATTTCTGGCAATTCAGTGAAGGTCAATGAATAATACCCAATACTTTAATATGAAACACTTAAGGACATAAGTAACTTGACCCCAGAACTTTTTGCAGAATCAGGCTCTAAGTGCTTAAATAGTGTTCCCATGGCACTTCAGATTCTGTCAGGGAAAAACCCAACCCTACTTTGCATCAGTGGTATCATTTTTTGGGTAAGATTCATTTCAATCCCTTTTGATAACAAAACTTTGCAAAAGTTGTTAGCAAAATGACATTTAATTTTGATAGAGAGGCAGTGAGGCAGAACATTTTGCATGTTTGCAAAAGAAGTTTCATTTTGATGCGTTTGGCATTACTGATTATATTAATTAACTTAACAGCAAGTGTGAAGATTATTTATGATACATTAAAAATGATTGGATCTTAATTGCTTCCCTGTAAGAACAAGGAAGTGAATTTCAGGTTGTGGAGAACTCCACAGTTAGTCTTTTCTGTGACTTTTAACTGTTGTGCTTTAAAGGCAAGTAATTGAAATAAAACTAGCCAAGGCTACTGAACCTGGCGACTGATTGTACCAGAGCAGTTTAGGCTGATGATACTAATCCTGTTTGTTCTGCTAAGGCTGTTACTTCATTAAGACCCCACACCTGATTTCCAGAATACCTTGACTAGGGAAAATCTTGTAAATGTGCAATCAAACTCCAGAAATTAGTTCATTCATGGAAAGCAGCTGCTTGGTGAGTGCCCCACTCCGTTACTGCAGTGAATGTAATTTCTGGGAGTTGTGCCTCTATATCAAAGTGTTAATGAACTCAGTTTCTTTAACAGTATGTTTACCTTTATACAATAAACTTTTGCATAAGATGCAGCTTCTCGATGTTCTATTACAGCATCTGGTACATCAAGGTGAAAGTATTCCCTTTGTACACGTTAAAAATTAGTTAATTTTGCTTTCAGCTCTTATAATGAAAATTTACTTCAGCACCTAGCATGAAGCAGATGCTTAGACCTAAAGTGAGAAAGATCTGTATTCTAAGCAATGGCTTGACAAACAGAGGTGCTTCAGATCATGATTATTATAACCACAGAAAGCAGGTTTGTTGATACCTTTTTATCCTTAATATATTTAAAATTGCATAGTTGATAGCATAGTTGGTATGAGAGCATGTGTAATATCTGTTTGATAAGTGTCTTCTCACACCCTGAGGTCTTTTGTAGGCAATTTGCATTCTACAATGAGAGAAATCAGCTGGAGAGGGTTTATTGTTTTGTATAATAGAAAGGAGTGTGAAAATATTCCAGCCTTGCAGATGGTGTTGCTCGTTAGCCTTGAACATATACATGCAGAAATAGTGTTTCCCCTTAAAAAACAGGGTCTCCCCATCTTTCTTTTATACAGTAAATTTATGAAAAAAACCCCCTTATATTCATAATTTGGTTGTATTGGAATCATTAGTCATTCTTGAAAGGAAAAGTAATGGATAAAGTCCGTCTTTCAACTTTAATATGCTGGGTGGTTTAGAGAAGGCAGAAAGCAAACGCTTCTGTTCTTTGCTCATCTGAATACAGACTCTTGGATGTCTAGACCAAGGTCTGCTTTTCTTAAACACTGAAAGGATAAATCTCAACCTTTTCACATAGCAGCAAGGCAAATGTGATTTGTTAAAAGTACAGACAGTGGTGAATTGATGAAAATGTTTGTCTGAAGCTTCAAGTGTGCCAGAAAAATGAAGATGCTCAATGTGAATGTGCTGTGAGAATCAAAGGCCATAAGAAGCCTTTCTAGTGTATTTGAGGTTTGTGAGGTGGGAAGGGTTCCTTCTGAATTCTATGCTCTTAGGATCTAAACCAAAAAATTGTGCTGTCTTTAAGGTTGGAGACAAATACATTAACAGCAGTAATCAGTAAGAACACAAAAAGTTCTTAGGAGGTTACCATGATGAGGTATCCTGTGTTCAAAACCACATGAATCCAAGATTAAAACTCTCACTCTCATGCCTCAACTGTAGAAAGAAAGACATGAACCTCTTGTTACAGCCAGCTGCAAGGTTCTGCAGCTGGTGCTGGAGGCATTTCACTTGGAAGTTCTCCAAGAATCCAAATACTTTGGCATTGCAGGAGCTGCAGATAAAGGTGGCTCTCACTCTGTGATTTGAATGGCACTGGAAATATTGCAAGACCAATTGCTTTCTGATGCTATAACAATGCTTACGATTTTCCCCCAAGATGCTGTTATTCCTGGAAGTTTTATGTGGCAAAACAGTCTGTTGGGTACATTGAGGACCTTTGATTAAATTTTTCCTTGTTAGGCAGTTGTTTACATTTTGTTGTGATAATTGACAGTATTCAAAACTTAACCCGGGTTCACAGTACTGTCATAGTCAAATGTAGTCCCAAGTCTACAGTCATAGGTGGTGTTCTGGGAAATCTCATTGGGACTGAGAATAGCCATAGAGCTGTATCTCTGACCCTTTCTCCTTATTCTGTATAAAGGAGTTTTTAAGATACAGATGCATTTATAAATTCCACACTTGAGTAATTGGAGGTGGGCAGATATGGTAGGAATAAGCATAATAAAATAACTGAGAGAAAGAATCCTCCTTTCTTCATGGACCTCTAGGTGTTAAGTGTGCTCTGTTAAATATCATCTACTGATCAAAACTTGCCGTAGCAGAGGAATTAAAAGTCTTGCAATACATGCAAATGGAAATGAGACAGATTTCTACAAGAGGTAAGAAGAGGGAAAACTCCAGCTGGTGGTGTCCTTATTAAATTTAGACATTGAAGAAATAAAATTACAGAATCACAGCTACTCAATATTAATTGTGTTATAACATTGTCTGAAAGACAAACATATTTTGAAGATAGCAGCAAGAAGTACCATATGTGACTTCCAGATACCTCACAAAATTGTGCCTATAGCTACCTAATTTGTCTCATTCATGAAACTGCATTTGATGGGTGATGTTGTGGATTGTTTATGTCAATTAAGTACAGCTCGTCAAGAAACTTAAGTGCAGGGTGTAGCGAGCACTCACACTGTAGAGTAAAATTGCTGCTCATGTGACAGGCTTTTGGCCTTTGAATATCCCTATCAAACTCTTTCTGTGCTTGGTTGCATGCAAAAAGATTTTATGAGGCAATTCCAAGTCCAGCATTTTATATCATAGAATTGCTTTATGTAGTGTCAGTGTTTGTTGCCTTTCCCCATGCTACTCACATTTTTTTTTGGTTTCATCTATGGGCAAATCTCTTTTGGGTTGCTGTTGTTAGGTAATAAGTTCCTGATTTTATTCACTGAAGCTTTTTGGTATTAAATAGGTGTTTGTCTATTACTTACTCAGAAATAAGCCTGTAGTTGCAACAGCCTCTGTGTAACTTTAGTTCATGTTCCATTTTTTGGCATTTTCTAAATGAAAGCTCTAAGCAGATCTGGGGAGCTGTGAGTACCTAAGATTCTACAGAAAGCCTTAAAATCATCAGGATTCAGGGCCGAGGTGACAGGCTACATGGAAGAAACTGTACTTGGCACCTGATGTATAGCTGGCATGGAGATTTTCTTCTGGATGCCTGTCTTACTTCAATGATGGAATTAGGAGGTGGACTTCAATGTTGGAAGTAGGAGGTGGAGCTGGATAGGCATAAATCTGTTCTTAAATTGCTGTTTCAATTTATATATTCCTGTAGAAAAGTCCCTCTGCTTAATAACCTGCAATGGTGGTGGTTCATCAAGATATTGATTTTAAAGCTTTATTGATTGTTTATGAAACACTGCACAGCCACTTTCCAAGCTATTTAAGTGATTTCTTTGTCCCATATATTTTACAATGACGAGACTATTGAAAATCCCTGTGCAGATTCACTCAGACCATTACACATTATTAGCTTTCTCTTGCAGAATTTTCCCCTCCTCCAAAGATTCTGAATGCGAAGCACCTTGCTATTGCAAGGTCTTGTACGGGGTGTTTGTTTTATATCTGCTCATAACAGGATAATTATATTGCTACCTGAAACACTTTGGCACGTGTGCAGGAAGAGGGCTCTAGGTAATGGTGATTGATAGCTTGAGCTTAAAAATTGTTATGGTGCATTAAAAGTATACTAATGTTTATTACTTTTTACAAGGCTACAGACATTTAGATTACAGTCCAGGCTTCCAGAGCTGTGACAAGGCTTCAGACAGAAGCAAGCACATTGGATGCTGTTCCACTTGCATTTCTTTTTACCAGTTGAAATGCCCAGTTTGAGAGGCAGATTATTCTTTTATTTTTAGTAGTTAAAACAAAAACAAGAAAGGAAAGTTTGTAAAGTTCCAGTTCTGACAATAAAGGTGCAGGGATTAAAAAACTTTTTTGATCTCAATAATGAAACCTATAAGGCAGCCTTGAAAGCCAGTGAGTGAGGATTCCTCCCTCATCCCCTGAACCCGGCATAAAAAGCAAGGCAGACTTCAGTCTTCTACAGTTGGTTCTGACACTTTTAGGGTTGGTTTTAACCATTTTGATTCAGTCAGGTCATACTTTCATTTCATTTTATATTTCTGGCTGACAGCTGGCATGGTACTGCAGTTAGATGGCAAAAAGGTAGGAGCTGCTGATAGTAGGCACATGCAGGCCTGTGTATCAGAATTGAGACCCTCTTGTGTGTCTTGGACTAGTGAATTAAAATAACAAACCCTGCTGATGACTGAGTGAAAAATGACATCAGATATTGAAGTGACAGACTGCAAGAAAGCATATTTAAATACACAAACTCTTCTTCACACAAAGTAATCCTCTTCTGCCACTGTTATGTTTAGATTCTACACTCAATCCCTTTTTTTTCTACTGTTCTGTAATATAAACCAATGCTGCACCTATCATTCTGTGGGAGAAATATTGTCCAGTGAAAAGAGAATAATTTGCTTGCAAACTTTCAGTGACTAATGCGATATGTATGGCACTTTATAATACTTACACATTCCACAGTCCCAGCTATCTGCAGGTTAGACCTATGGGATACACTTCAGAAAAGTTACATAAACAACTCTGAACCTTCGGCTGAGAAAATGTATACTTTGAACATGTTGAAACTATCCATATTAAGTCAGTTTAGCACTTTGATTAAAGAGTTTAATCAATCACCATCCTAAGCTGTTTATTAATCACTTTATCAAGCAGTTGATGCATTGCTGGTTTTAATAGAATCCATTTATTTTGATTTCTACCTACTTCATCTTTCCAAAGGGCTTTCTGAATCAGCTGTGATAAAAAAAGGGGGGTGGGGGAAGAAAAAGCTTGGTTGCATCTAAACACTGGAAGGTAAGAGCTCAGACCTCCCTTGCACATACTTCATTATCAACATTCTGCACCGACTTAGCCAATTTATTAAGGGTAAAAAAAATGGGCTTGGAGTGAGTCTTTTGGTGAACCACACGGTTTAGCTCAGATAAACAGAGGCCATTCGTTTGCTTTCACACCTGACAACCTCATGATATACGATCCTAATAAGATTAATCTCCTCCCTCCCCCCATACACACACACTTTTGTTTTGTTTAGTGGCCTGACTTCGTGATCTTCTCTCATTCCCCTCACTGGGCACTTTTAATGCCTTTGGTTTCGGTTGGTGGTTAGAAGTAAAACAAACAAACAATCAATCCCCCCACCCCACTCCCAGGCACTTTCTCATTCCAGAGGAACAAGATTAATATAACAGGAGATATAAAGTAAGCAAGGGAATATTTGCTACAAAGCAGAATTCCTCTTTTAAGCAATTTGCCTTGAAAAGCATTAGGCACGTGGGCAATGTGTCATCAAATATAGACTTTGTAAATTGTGCAGAGGGGAGGAAAAACAAGCTCTGAACAAACAAAAGCATCAAACAAGAAATCTGCAAGTTGGGCTGCAGCTGACTTCTGTTTTACTGCCTTTTATGAGGTTTCACTTAACTCTTGCTGTGTGTGATCTCTGCACTTTAGAATTCTAGGGGGAAGTAATCTAATGTTTGCGCCTGATTTGCTTTCAGTAAGAAGCATTAATGTGTAGCCTTGAAATGCCACATGCATTAGCACCTGCACAGATTTCTGCTTTGAGTATATTCTGTTTTCATCAGCAATATGCTCTGTGCTGTATCCCCAAACCCCAAACTTTTTTATGCCTTTCTTGGAATTTTATCAGATAAGGTGATATTGAGGCCTTAGGAACATGGTTTCTTTTCAGGAGTGTAAAAATACGCTTCTACTTTAAAACTCCACTGCACTACCACTTCTCCCATGCTCTGGACAATGGTACAGCAGAAAGATGCCCACATTCTTCAATGCATTTTAGCATGTTAAGCTCCCGTGCAGATTCAGCCAGACATGTCTTCCTGTGTGAGACCAAGTCTCCCCTTTCTAAATGAGCTGATTATGCATTCTTCTTATGTGTACAGATGTGTTTGTGCAGTGGGCTGCTACTGTCCTAGTTCTGAGTTATAGGAACTTTCAATATCTCTATTCTAAAAGCTGAGGTGCAAATACACCCTGTGCTGCCAAGAAACTAGCCCACCAAAGTCAATGGGAGCATTGCAATCCCTGGACATGGGTGGTCAGGAACTTGTCACTGCAACGCAGTATAATAGGCGCTGATTCACATCAGTGAACCACATTTCTTCAATAAGTCATTGCTTCATGGATAAGGCTATGCCAAGAATGTCTAATTTTAAAGGTTAGCCATTAACTATAAAGTAAGAATAACATTCTGGAAGTAACCTGCAGACATGTCAAAACTGTGACTTGTGGCAGGACCGGATCTTTGTGCTGGTGCATGCACCAGGTTCAGAGCTCAGCTCTAGCCCAGGATCCAACTAGCTATCAAGTGAGACATCGTGGTCACTAAGCCCCTGTGCTGTAGTTCCAGAAATATTAATTATGGCTGTAAACAGTGCTGCAAAATTAGGGATATTGCAGCCTCCCTGGGCATTGGATCAGCAGCCCAGCTGTGAAAACCACTTCCAGTCAGCTATCAATTGAGATGGAATGGCCATACAGCTGAATTGCAGTGTTTCCAAAAATGTTAATTAAGAATGGGGCACTGCTGCGAAGTGGCAGCTTTGTAGCCCTTTTGAAGCTGTTTTGCAGTTGCTTTAAGTATTGTGGTATTGTATCAGTGAAACTAGTAGTCCTCTGCCTCCTTGCATCACCCACAGAAATAAATCTGCTAATGAGCAGGGTCTGAATCAGCAATTCAAACATGAATCTTGATATCATAAGTTCCTTAAATTTTTCTTTATTTTCCTTTTTATGGCAGTAGTGTTTAACTGCATGCAGCTCCTACTTTGAGAAAATGTGGTCTTGCTTAAGGGCCAAGCTAGATCACTGAGGCTTCAGCCTAGGTTTACCCTCCATGTCAAATCCCCCAGTTCTTCAGCAGAGCCCACTGAGAAGGGCTTCTCTAGGTGCTGTACTCAATTGGAGTACTGAATTGCTGATATTGGGGTACAGAAGGGTATCAATAACCTGAACACTTTCTTCAATAGGAAACATTTCATGACAACTATGCATCCATGCTGGTACTGAGTTATTGCACAAAATACCTTTTTCTTTTAAAAAGTATCTTAAACAGACACCACTTCATAGACTGAGACTCACTTTTCATTTAACATGGCTGCTATATTAAATATGTAAGTGTATATTCAAATGTATTTGATTACTAATACAAGCCTTTGGATAACTTATTAATGAATGTGTTGGAGTATAGATAAGACTTATGTTTGAAATACAACCCACCAAGTATAGTGACTACTCTCTGCAACCACTTTGAGTCATGAATTTAACCTAAGGCATTTAAGGATGCGTTAAGTCCTATTTATGGAGAAACAGTATGATCTAATGGAAAAAAGAAAGTCAGAAGCAAGTGTTTCAGTTCTATTCTTTGCCTGCTACCTGTCTTGAGAGAAGCAGTTCCTCATCTCTGTGCCTTTCCTCTTGTCTGCCACTTCTACCTACGTACAGTTTGTTCAGGGCAAGGAATTTCTCACTATATATTCACTGACTTATTATTGTTAACAAGGTATTGTGAAAATTGTGGCTAAGCTAGGACTGCATTGTAAAGCTGTGTGCTTCTGTTATGTTCTAAAATGTAGTTCATCACTTAAAATACCTAAGTGTTTTAGTGGGAAGATAACAGACTGCTGTGCCTGCCATCTTCCTAATTTTATCCGCTTGACTCCAAAAAATTAGCACAAATATTTGACTGTCACTGAGACTCAAAATAAAAACAGCAAGGTGCAACAGCCGCAGAAATCCTTGCGAAAAGCACCTTTTTTCCTCCCACCATTTGTTCTGACCAGAAAATAGCATGTCAATGAATCTATGGGGAATGTCATGAAATGAGATTTTCCTGAAAATCTGCTGATAGTTCCAGTCAAATGCGGCCAGAACAAGGCAATTGTGGGATCTCTGGGGTGGTATAAGATTACAGGTTTTTTTATCTTGCCCTTTTCACTTTTGGACAGACTGTATGTAAATTCTTTGCACAAGTCTAACAAGACTTATATGCAACAGATGGTAACAGCAGAAATAACTGCTTGGTGTTAGGTTTAAACTGGTACTTAGATGGGTTTATAGAAGATAGTGTTGAAACAATAGGATAATTTTACTTAATGAGATCATTTTTTTAAGGAAGCAAAAAGTTTATTTGGACCTGAACTGCAGAAACTGCATCAGTGGTAATGAGGCATGAGCTTACTGGTAGTCTGGAGTAAATGCGAAATATTTAAACGTTCCTGAAATGAAGCAAACTAATTTCCCGGAATCTGCGTGGGCCCTGGAGTGTGTGTGGACAGTTACTGCAGGTCAGCCCAGATACTGAAAATTAGTGGGGTGTCTTTCCTCTCAGTAGTGGGGCTTGTGCCTCTGAGCCCTCAGAGAGTACATGGACATGTGGTATAAAAGAAACCAACCCTGCAACAAAATATCACTGTTTCCAGAAAACAAACACTTCCTAGAGAAAAAACAACAAACATCCAGAAGGAAATAGAAACAAACAAGAAATCGCTACTCTTTTTCCTTTCCCTAGTTGTTTTTCTCAATGATTAAGAAAAAAGAAAGCACTAGTAACTCATTTGAAAGCTCTGCAGAAGAAGATAAACCTGAGGTTCCAGTCCCAGAGTTTAAATCCTTAATTATTTAGTAATACTGTATTTTCAGTAATTTCACTGATTTTGCTACTAATGCATGAAAAGTGATGAGCATGTGCGTATCTGGTACCTCCTGAGGTATCTGTTGAAGTCTAAGTTTTCGTACATAAGCTAATTCCCTTCCAGGTAACTAATGCAGATGAAACGCAAGCTGCAAGGATGACAAGACAAGTAATAAGTTTACAGATGTGTTTTCAGTAAACATAGTAGTTAAAAACCCCCCAGTCCTGAAGACATGCGTATTTACCAACTCCATGCTGGAAGTTTTTCAGCATAGCAGTTGATTGCCTGGATGCTGAGGTTATCTTTAGTTTCTAGTGGTGATGGTTCACCGGTGATCTACAGAGAGAGCTCTTTGTTAAAGGTTTTGAAAAATTATTTTAAAAGATAGTTGTTGTAGTAAGTAAAATACAGCCTTAAATAGAACTTATCCATATGTGTGCCTCTGCACATTCAAATTCTAGGTCATATTTTGCTCAAAAATGTACTCAGGGTTATACCAATCACCACCACAAATCTTCCAAAGAGAAATGAAAGTTGGTGGGTATAACAATGCAGGTAATTTTCTTAAATCCCAAGCTATTTTGAAATATCATTTAGCTTCCAGCATGAAGAGTATTTTTCAGTGCCAACTGCCCTGGATAATTATTCAATTAATTGCTGATTACTAGATGTATTATTATTTTGATTATAATTAACTCAGCATCAGGGGGAAAACAGTGTACATCAAAAAGTTTTGCCATTTTAACTTGTTTGGCCTCAAGTGGGTAACTATTTACTTCTCTTGAGTGTTTTTTTTATTAGTAGCTATAGAAGTTGGTGGCAGTAAAGATGAAGGATTATTCTTGGCTTGAAAAAATCAGTACCCCAAACAAAACTCCATATCCCCAGAAGGAACAGAACAGAATGTAGTTGTGCAGTCATAATCTGAAATTAATCCTGAGCCTAAAAGACAACCTCAGAGTAGAACTAGCAAAAAAAATAATTTGGAATAATTTTCTTTTTCAAATCCTTTAAAGCAGAAAATTCTTTGCTATGTCATTTCTTTGGAAGACATCTAATCAAAAAGGAAAACTGTAATGCAAATTTCAAAATTGAGGAGGGGAAAATCGATTTTTACAGAAATTCCACCCACACTCTTTTCTCAGCAGGACGCTACAATGGTCTTAACAAGTAAAGTGCAAGATGGAAACATGACATCATTAAGACAGTCTAATTAGCTTGTAATTTGCCCCAAAAAGGTATTAGGTTACCAACTAATTGATTTAAACTGATTAACCCTTTCTCTAGCATCTCATTTGCCACTTTTTCTTTAAACTTCCATAGAATATGGGAAGGGTCAAGACTCTGTTGTGCTACACACTGTGCAAACACAAATCGGAAAGACAATCCGTACCTCAGAGAGCTTACAACTTATGTGTTGCAGGGGAGGTGATACCTGCACGTAGAAAGGATTTAGAATGAATAGCTTAATGCTACTTAGGATATTTGGCAGAGATCTTACTCTGACAGCAGCTGGACAGTTCTTAGGGCTTTTACAAACCTCAGGGATAATAAAAAAAGGGAAAGATTTAAGAAGGATTTGAAAACGTATAATGAGGTGTCTCTAGACGCTATTTTCCCAAGAGTGAAGGGCAGAGTGTGGGACAGTGGAAAGGTGCTTGTTTGAAAAATATGTAACAAGTGTGTGATGGAAGCTGGCATTATTGGCTCCTTGGAGATGAGGTTCAGCGTCCTGACAAAGAAAAAGAGATGATTGGTACCATAGGTATAATCTCTGAAGGGCCTTGAAAGTGAAGACAAGTAGGTTGTGTTTGATGCAGTTTCGTGGAGGAGGGCAGCAGAGGGATGTGAAGAGAGAGGTGATCTGGTCAAAGCAATGGGCTAAGGCAAGTATCTCTATGGAAATATTGTGAAAGGATAGGAGCAGGGCTAGGTTGTGTTTGTCAAAGCTGAGGGGGAAGATGTTTTGTTAATCACGATGCAAGATGACAACAGTTTTAGCCAGAACAGACATGGCTGAATTTTTGAGAAGTACTTAGGGCAAGATCACCTTCAAAGGTAAAGGCTGGGTTATAGGTCTGAGGAATAGGCAGGCTAGTGGTGCTCCATGGTGACTAAACAAGAGGCTCTGTGGTGACTAAAGAAGAGGTAATGTTGGTGGAGCAGAGGAGGACAATTGTTGCTCTGTTTGCTTCACTGAGCTTGAATTGCTTTCTAAATTTCTGTGTGGAGGTGTTGAGAGGAGGTTGGGCAGGAGGTACATCTTGAGTAAATGGAGAACTATGAGTCATCAGTCTGAAGAAGATAATGGAATTTCTTGGCTGAACTGGCCCAGAAATGAGGGTAGGAAGAGACAAATGGGTCCAACTGAGAAGGCAAAACCTTCACAGAAAGTTGAGCAGTGTCAGGATCAGCTAGTAGGTGACAGGAGAGTAGGAAAGAGCAGTCATGACAGTGAAAGAATAGCAAACATTAATGAAGAACATAATGGAAAACTGTGTCAAAAGGACCTTGGCATAATGAGAAGGGTATGGTTGGTGCTTTGACTAAGAAGAGGTCACTGGAGACTCTGGTGAGAACTGTGTCAATTGAGTGTAACGGGCAGAAATTAGATTAGGAACAGTTTAGGACAAAATGGAAGGAGAACTGACAGCAGCTATAAACAGCTTGTACAATGAAAATGAGAGGAAGCAGCAATTGGAGAGACAGGAGTGGGCTAGAGTGTGTATGTTTTCGTTTGTAGATGAGAGACGCTACAGCATGCCCATATTGTGGTGGGAAAGAATCAGAAGAATGAGAGCAAGAGAAAGTCTGACAACTCTGCTGGAGTTTAAGTGTAATCTGATTCGGGGAGACTTGGTGCAGCTTCAGTATTTCAGGCCCTGAAGTTAAAATAGCTGCAGGCAGCACATGCTCTTCTGTGTGACTCAGAATGTGCTTAGTGTGGCACAAAGCAGTAAGAGTATAAGAGTCATGGTGTGCCCCACTAGCCTCCCTTGGTTAAGCTGTAGGTGAGCAGGGCCTCCTTGTGCCACAAGTCAGTAGCAGAGCACTAGGTCCCTGTGCCTCCCTCATAATTAACATAGAGTTGTGTTATCAGTAGGTGCTGTACAGGTATCAATTTTGCATTTTCTTCTACAAGTGCTTTTGTAAAAAATTTGCAATTTGAGGTTCTGTGGCTTTTTTTTTCTGTAAATGAGCTGCTATCTTCAGTGGAGGAAGCTCTGCTGTGCCAAAACAAAGCACCATACTTCTGCAGGTTATTAAAAATTTGCATTCACAAATGTCAGTTCAGCTGCATCTATGATAGGACACATCGAAGACTTTTCTCTCATTTTCCTACTTTTCATCACAGTCTGTTTGAATTTAAAAAGTTTTCCTTAAGGTCTCTTCCAATAAAAGACATTCTGTGATTGCCCCCGTTAATATTTTTCCAAAATGAAACATTAACTGAAATACAGAAGACTTTAACGAAAGTGTTTTAATGTTTCCTTGGGAGTTCTTTAATCCTTATGCAGTTGTTTTCATTTTCCATATAACTCTCCATGCTACCTGTACACATTTCACATTTCTGAAGTTTGAATAGTGATGCACAAAACAACAGCCAAAGGACCGAGATTCATCTCCATGAGCCAGAGGTTACATGCATAAATTCATGTCCATCACGCTGTGAATAAATTCTTTTGTTTATGCAACAGTCTGCGCAAGCACAACACACTTGCAGCTGAGCACCAGTTGGTTTACAGCTTTCTGTGCCATTCTCATTTCTGGGTGGGGGGTTGAGTGCATTGAACCCCACAGCTGGTAAAACCAGTCCAGTGCGAGTTTATTTGCATCTGAAAAGCCCTGGTTCCAAAGGTGCTGTGACTTGGCTTGCACTTGCATGTGTAGGTTGCTAAGCGCAGCCCCTTGTGCGGACACTTCTTGAGCACCATCGCTCCATAGTGTGCGTGGAAAAAATTCAGAGACAGGTTCTGCTTAAACGGGTGGAAAGATTTCCCCTGACATCTCAGAGCAGGAGCTCTGTCGTTAAATTTTAGAGGGCTTGTGCATGTGCATTCTCAGTGCAGACATACATGAATGAAGGTTTCTCTGTTTTCCTTTAGAATTTGCTGTTTTCTTGCAAAAGAAAGTGATATTTCTCTCATGATGAGTAAAGGAAAGGCTGACAAGAGGTGTGATCTTCTTTTTCTTTGTGCTGGCATCACAGGGGCTCACTGGATGAATGAACTAGTACTGATTCACAGAAATACAGTGAAAAGAGAATCCTGGTTTACAGATGTAGCCTGATTTTTTTGCAGCATAAGCTCTGATGAAGGTAGAGTGTTTCTAATCTAGAACCACTTTTCTCCACTTTAAATAGATGGTAGCTCTACTTCCACACCGTTTTGTGAGGAAATAAACTCTTCAGGTAGATCTGATGAAGGTGAGAATGTATGTGAGACTTGTATTGAGAATATGGAGCTGTGTGAGATGCTGCAGAAGCATCACATAAAACCTCTCAGCAGATGTCTAGGGAGGTTTGCAGATTGAGACAAAAGGCAGATTTTCTGTTTGGAGTCAAAGAGCCTTGCTTCTGGTTTTCCCCACAATCTCACCTTTCTTGCAAAGCACAAAAGGCCACAACTGAGCACATCTCTGGTGCAAATAGTTCATCAACTTAGCACCATCTGAGCCGTTTTCTATCCCCTCCCCTTGCCCCAAACTGATACGTGTGGCTAGTATATTTAAAATTAAAAGTAGTGAGATAATTCTGATCATATTGTCGGTCAGATAGTCATCTTCTGAAAGGGGATCCTTCACCTTTAAGAATGCTTGTACAATAGTGATATGTAAGCAGCTCAAAGACTCAATACGCCCTTTTTTTCTGCAAAGCAAGGCTGGGTTAGGAAAAAATCAATATGTTAGAAGTAAAGGTCATACAAGGAAAAGTGACATGAAACAGTCTTCATGAAGGATGTCGTTCCCTTCGTTCTGTTTGAAGTTTTCCTTACCCTTGTGCTAGCCTCAGAACAAATATATTTTGTCCTAGAATAGAAACATATTTTTGTTCACCTTTAAAAATC
The DNA here is from genome assembly GCA_013400115.1 of Rhinopomastus cyanomelas. NCBI lineage: Eukaryota > Metazoa > Chordata > Aves > Bucerotiformes > Rhinopomastidae > Rhinopomastus > Rhinopomastus cyanomelas. The sequence continues at coordinate 1,009,466 of VXBP01009719.1, forward strand.
TGTATTTAAAATATTTGTCTATTAGGGCATGTTCTTATTTTAGGTTGTTTTGTTTATGTCCTATGGGTTGAAGTAATCCTTGGAGAAAAGAATATTGTGTGTACACCATCCCAGTGCATTTGCTGGTCAGGGTTCCTTTAGAAATAGAAGTATATAATGCACACAAATGTATTTGCCTATCTTTTTAACAGTTCTCAATTTACTTTTCAAGTGGGCCAGATGCACTACTATAGCTCTTAAAAGGGTCAGGAACATCTCCTTATTTCCCCACACTCTGTACTTATTGCTTGGGTATAGTTTTAAAGTAGTCCATGAACCCTTTTCACTCTTGCAACACATTTACCCACAATTAACAATCAAACCATCCTTACTTCATTCAGGCTCCCATTCTCTCTCTGCCTCATTTTCCCTGCCTCTCTCTTGATCTGCCATTGTGCCGAAAGCTGTTTGTGCCATCGCAATCTGCCCTCCTCACCAGCCACACAAGGATGGGGAGGGGGAGAGAAAAAGCACACAGCATTCAGGCACTGAATAGCAAATTGCTCTTGAGTGTCCTTGCTTCCCCCATCTCTCCCCCTTCCTTCAGAAGGACAAGGGGGCCCCTGAAAGCAACTATACATTTTGCTTAGTGCTCTTGAAAACAAGCGTTTCACACCTGAAGCCTTTCACGGCAGCCCAGAAGCACCCCTTCAAACCACTTAATTGCCAATTGCTTCTGAGCTCGTTGTGAAAGTCCATTATGTCAGCCAGCTCTATGGCGAGTGACAAAGTATGGGAAATGAAAGAGTCCTCCTTGCAGGACCAATGCAGGCTTAAAAATCCCGGTTCATTGGTTTGCCTGCCGTTAACAGACAGTTACTGGCCACAGTCAAAGGTATGCCAAAACCTCGGTCTTGTGGCGGTGTTATTTTGTGTGTGAAGGATACTGTTTTCCTTCTGTTCTTTCACGTGAGTCTGTATACAGACGTACAAGCAAAATTCATATCTTTCTTCATACAGCCTTTATCTCAAGAAGTTGTGGACCTCAGAGTGTAGCATTGCCACTATTACTCTGCTTAGGGTTTTTGCCTTTATTTTTATTCGGTGAATTAAAAACAGTTAAAAAGTAATGCAATGGTTTCCAAGGTTGAAGCTGTATTCCATAGGCTGTAGGGTTAAAACGTGCAGGTACTTCCTTAAACGAAGAAAGGAGAACACCTTGAAGAGAAAGTAAATAGATTATTAAGGAAAAAAGAAGAGTCTTAGCCTGACTCTCGTCTGCAAAGGATAATTTTAAAACTTTTACGTTCCTTCCTTGTGCCTGAGCAGCTGGGAAGGATTAGTTAGTGTTTGACCTGAGTCAAATGTGTGTGGATATAACTTTATGCACCAAGTCAGGTTATTGCAGACATTCTTTTCATTAGAATTCTTGTAATTTGTTGGTTTTTGATCCAGTTTGGCCTTTCTGGAACTTAACAGAAACCTCCCTCTTGAGTCTCAAAATTTCTTCATTTTAGTCTCTTGCTCACTTTCGGATTCCTACCTGGGAGATATTGCAGTGAGCTAGTTCCACTTAATTGTGAAAGAAATTCAAATTAATGCTTGAGAATATCTGCAAAAATGTTGAATCTGGTTTATTTAAAAGATTGTTGATGTAGTATAAAACCTGATTCTAAAAGTGCTTCTCTGAGCTGTGATGGAACAGGAATAACATCATATGACATCTTCTCAGATCATGATAACCAGTACACCTCAGGCTGTTACGTGCAGCTAACTGATTACTGAGGAGCTGTGGATCTGAAGAAATCATTTTAATATTTTTTGAATAGCAAGTTCAAGAAAATTGCTCTTTGCATATAGACAATTCATGGGTCAGAAAAGGGGCAGCATTAATTGCTTAAACTGTTCATTATGAACTAATCACCCAGTTCTAATTAACACCTTTTAGTGGGTTTTAAAGAAAAACAACATTGCATAAACACATGCAATGTAAACCTGACTACAGCATTCTGAAAGACTAGTGAATCCTGACAAATGGATTTTAGAGTATTATTAAAAGATATATATCAGTATGTACTTAGTTCAGGCTTACAATAAGCAGCAATGGTCTCAAAATGGTGAAATAAACTTTATCCAGGATCCTTTTACAATTCAGACACTCCACCTGACACCCCTCCATCTCCAGTGTGTTGTCACTTTTACTTTTTGATTGGGTTTACTGAAGTTATTTTCATGTGAAGTGGTTTTCCAGGTGCTTCAGACAGTTTATTAGTTGTAATACCAGAAGTTTAAAGAGAAGCTGATTTTTATTATTGAGAAATGAACGAGAAATATCCCTCCTCATCTGCTTTGCACATCTGAGTATTGTGCTACAAGGGTATTAAGTAAATGAAAAAACTAACATAGTAAACCTCATTAATAAGAGCCTTTGATTAGAACAAGGCTGTTTGGTATCCTGTATGAAGGCAGAACTTTATATCCAGAGCCTGCTGACCTGCACCTGCTGAAATTCCACACTATATATTTATGGATGTGTGTGTCCTGTTTCGTCTTTATTTAACACATGTGTTACATAAAAATGTCTATTGAAACTGATGGGTCATTTTGTAATTTATCTTGCCAACATGCTATATATCTGCTAGGTTGATTTCTTTATAAAACTTGATAGCTTCTTTGATCTGTCAAAGTGTAGGACACTTTGGAAGTCCTGCTGCTCAGCATTTGGCACAAGCATTTAAGGTCCTATATTCACTGGCTTGACAGAAGAAAATGTGTAAAATGTCGAATTTTTTTTTTTAACAAGCTAAAAGTTTTTGCAAAGAAAGTACTACAGTTCATAGAGAAATTGCTGAAAAACTTCTCTACGAAGCCCCTTCCTGTTCTCAGGATGCAAATGAGGGGACATGTAATGCATATTTTCTGAGCAGGGATGACTTCTCAGCCAGCACTATCTTCCTTTGCTGCAAGAATACACATTCATCACTCCTTTTCATCATACCCTTTACAGCAATTAGACGTTTTCCTATATATTTCACACTGCTATGCAATTTTTTCTGACAGCTCATCAACCTCTTTGACTCATGACCTCTAATGTCATCCTTGTTTCTTGAGATGTTTGTTTGTTGTTTTGGTTTTTTTCCTCCCAGCCAGGAGATGTGAGCACATATTATCAGAGACACATAAGGCCTATCAGTCATTTTTTTCAGAAGGTATCCAGTAATAGAGCAATACTGTTCCCTCTCCACCCACTTGTGATTTTTTTTTTTTTCTTACCGATTTCCCTCAACTCCCTGAAAATAGCAGGTGCTTCTCTTCATTCACCTCCGCTTCATCCAGCCCATCTGTCTGATTCTTCTATGAGAAAGATTAATGGTACATAACTCACTTCATCTCTTGGTTTTTAACAGATCAGGGCGGAGGGGTAGGTGGAAATTCTATCCAATTTTAGATAGATGTTTCATGATGAAGACCTGATGATGATATCGCAGCAGTAAATTTGGGATCTTTCACGGTGTTGGTCTGTTTCCAATGTATGTCACAGGCTTGTGTTTTGAATGTCACCATAAGTAAGTTGCTCTCTACCCATCCATCTCAAACCCCATCACTACTGTACCAATGAGATGCCTTAAGTGTAGATGTGATAGCATTGCTTTAGCTTTGTAAGGCTAAATCGACTTTGTTCCCTTACTTGGCCTGAATTCCCATGTGGGATCAGTCTTGGCAGGAGTGTTTGTGGGGCTTAGAGGGGTTGTTTGCTTTGAAACATATTTTCAAGTAGCTTGTAAAAAGCCCCCCTTTCCCCCCTCGATATACTTTTGTCTGTTTTCTCTCCTATTGTAAACCTCACAATGTGAGTATCTTTTAACACCAATGTCTAGAGTTTTTTCTTGTTAAATTTTGTGACTGTGTTGAGTACTACTTTGCTCTGATTGCAGTCCTCTTGAAATAAATGGAAGTACAGGAGTAGGAAGATGCTTCTGTGTATGCAATAATGTGACATGCCCTGACATCTCTTACTTCCCAGATCCATACTCAGCCTCTCTCGCAGGTCTTTACTGGTGTTTCAGTGTTATACTCTTGACTGTTAATTTTCTGCTCCACTCCACAGAGGCTGAGCAATATAAGCAAGGGCACACCTTGTCCCAACGACCAGACTAGTTGGTTTCTACTTTTTGTGTGTTTGTACTTCCCATGCATGACAAATGGTTCATTCTGAAGGTGATTCTTTGCCTTCTCTTAATGGGTCTGTGTCAGCTACAAAAGCTGTTTGCTGTACATATAACTGAATTCTGAAGAGCTCAGGTTTGCCTAGAAAAATGAGTATGGTCACATGTAAACATGTTGTGTTTGAAAGTGCAGAGAGAGTACAAGCACCTGCTTTTGAATCTAATGACCAAAATGTATCTTGAACACTTGGCTGTTTGGCCACCCCCTTGATAACTCCTTCTGCACGGGAATCTACAAGTCTAATTTTTTATTCTGTATTTCCACCAGTTTTATTTACTACAAAGAAACAGCCTAAATGTACAGTCTGTAATCTTTTGAAATCCTCTTTGCTCTTTAAGAGTATTGCCCAGAGTGTAAATCGATGCAAAATTTGGCTTTAATACTTCAGGTCTGATCACATCCACCAGGCTTGTCATTTTTGTGCCACGGTGTTAAATAAAGCTGCACTACGAGAGCATTACACAACCTGACCAAAAAGAATCCCCTAGGTAGTTCAGTATCTGCACAGAGGCAGATGGATTGGTTGCAGTCTCTGATGCCAAACCAGCATCTCCACTAATTTTGGATTTAACACAACAACCTAAGATCAAGGGAACAAGCTGCTACCTGAAGGCTACCTCTCCTCAAAGATCCCTGTGTTGTCCCACTAAGAGCTTTTCCTCTGTACCCCTGATTCCAAACCAACATCTGTCATGCTTCCTGTTTCCTTTGAGATCTCCCAGTGCTGTTTTAGGTTGGGAGTTTTCTGGCCAAGGATATGTTTTGCTGCAAGCTGACAGTGAAATTATAGCAGTATGTTCAGATTTTGTTCAGTATGATGCTCTGTGATAGTAAAGGTTTGAGACTTTTGGTCTGTGTGGGAAGAGCAAAACTTCGGCATAAAACTTTCTGTCATGTATTAAAATATAGAACATTCAGAGATACTCTGCTTCTGAAAAGTAAACAATGGGGACTAAAGCACCCTTGCAAAGAAGTAGGTGTTAGGAAAACAGGATTCGCTTTACTAAGAGACAACTGGTGATGACAGAGCGTGCTATATCTGTCTTTGCAACTCTGAAATTGTCTCTTACTTGTGTTGGTTCTTGAAGCAAAGCACATGCTGCACACAATGTGTGCAGTGTACTTTAATTTTTGTCTTATTTCTCTAAGGAAGAAAACAGGCACCAAATCTTGCCAGTAAACATGAGACTTTGAAATGTCAGCCATTCCCTAGTGTTACTTGTATGTGCAGTGAAGGGTGGTACTCACTGATCTCACCCAACTGGCAGAGATGGAACACGAAGCCTTCTTACATTGATAAACCTTCTGATCTGAGCAAAGGTTAGGAAAAATTAGGAGTTTTAGATCAGCGCACCACGGTACTAGAGGGCAACACCATATACTGCAGTGTTGTTGAGATTTGAAACAAAAATAGCTGGCTTAGGGTATAGAATGAAGCTAAAGACTCAGTGGTAAAAAATCACCTTTGCAATTAAAAATGTGTCTTTTAGCGTAATAGATTTGCTAACAAAACTATCAAACATTGCAGGTAATTATATGCTGTCTTATATGCATACCTTTATATATACAGGAAGGAAAGAAATAGAGCAGGTAAACATACATGTTTTATATATAAACTTATATAGAAAGGAAAGAAACAGAACATAGTTAAATGAATTACTTTGCAGTGCAGTGAGAATGATAAAGAGCTCGGCTGGAGAAGTTAGCATTGTATTAAAAAATGAAAAGTAGAAGGGAAAAAATGATTGAAGCTATTGAAGCGCTATTGGTTGATTTACTGCAGTTGCTACCAGGCCATACCCTGGCCATAACTTGTGAGTAAATTTCTGAAACTCTTCACAAGTGTTTACTTCCACATGTACGTGTGTATGTGTGTCAAGTTTATTAAAAAAAAAAAACAAAACCTCCAGATTTTGTGTGGGCAAAAGTCTTTAAAGTCCCCTCTACAAATTTTCGTTGTAGAGTGCTCCCTGGCATCGGGTGGTTCTTAATTATGAACTTGCAAAACTGTAAATTAACAAAACAGCTCCTCCAGAGAGTCAAGAATGACTTGGTCTAGGTGATCTTGCTGTGGCAAGGGGATTGGACTTGACGATCTTTCGAGGTCCCTTCCAATCCCTAATGTTCTGCGATTCTGTCATTCTATGAAAATACACAGCAAACTCTGTATTTGTTCTATTAGGAAAGAAGCACAACTTTTAGTGTAATAGTGAAGAAATCTGGAGGTTTTGTGGAAAAGAACAGTGCCAATCAGAACATTTTAAAGAAAGCAACAGCAAAATCTTGGGAATGACTTGAAGTTTAGTTCAAAGCTCAGGGTACAAGAATGTCATGTGCTTGCATAGAACCGTCAGCTCTAGGTGAATGTAAGTGCAGGTTTCATCTATTTGTTAACTGATGGTAGCTGCTACCAACACATGCAAGTGCTCCAGTAGCTCAAGACTGTATTTCTAGAGAAGTTTGCTGAAATGTTCCTATCAGTCTGTTTAAACACAAATTTGAAAGTTACCATGGCTAACTGTTTAAAAGCATCCATTGGCCTTTTTTATGAGAGAGGATTTATGGGGCTGCATTGCTTTTCACACTGAAAATCTACCCCACGGAGATTATTTTTTTAATACAGAACATTTCCTGAATTTCTGTATAAATCTTTGTCCATTTGCTGTAATTCTTCAGTTTCATGTTTAAAACAGAGTTTAAGGTTAAAAAAACTGCTACAGTTTATACAAATGAATGCATAAAAAGGAATATGCTTCATAAGAAATATCCTGGTCTTTACTAGACTTCAGTTTAAACTCAGTCTGAGGTTTTGCTCCATTATGCCTCTAAGAGAACCAACGTCTCTTAGAAGCTTCTTGATTCATTCTGTCCAACAAGATGACTGGTTTTCCAGGCAGCAAACTACAGGTCTGTCATTTAAACTCACAGTTGTCTTATGCACATACCATAGGACATACATTAGGAAATATGGGTCTGTGCTGATAGAAGAAACAGTGAAACTCAACAGATGTTTTAAATCACTACACTACAATTAAAATGTTTGGAAGGACTACAGGGAATAGACGAATATGAACTAAAACTGTTCAGAGCAGTTTAAAGCAGGGGGAATGGTGTCAAGGAAGGAACAGAGGATATTTTCCTTGGAATATTTGTTTTCAGCATGAAATCCCTGGTCAAGAGTACATGTAATTTATCTTTCTCTTCATTCTCCACCCATCAATTTTTCTTCCTTCTTTTTTCTTAATCTGAGCTCGACTGCTGCTATCTGTGCTGTTCTACGCAGCAGCTCAGGAGGGGTGGTACGAGCTCTTAGTGTTCTGCAGGGGAAAACTTAATCAGAAAAATAACCGTCTTCCTTGTAGTGGAGAGGCAAAAAAGGGGGACTCGGCATGCATGACAGAACATGTGTGGACCACCAGAAAAGCGTGGTGAGGTTGGAAGGTGGTAGAGCTCTTTTTAAGAACAATCTGATCAGAAGGCAAATGTCTAAAAGGAAAAGGAATCCGAAAAGAGTGTTGAAGTGCCAGAATGCACCAGCTAATAACTTTAAATAGTTCATTGAGTCTTCCGGAATTTTTATTGTTCTTCTTCAGGAATAATCTGCTTACATCGTTAAGACCTCAGCTAAGCTCAGTAACACAAATTACCAGATGTTGTATCCCCTAGTTTTTTTCCATCAAAAGACCAACCACCAAGCTTGTTGAAAGAGAGAGGTCATTGTCCTTCCCTGGCAATAAAACTATTTCTGCAACTCCTAACAAATGAAATGAGAATACCTTTCAGCTGTAGAGGGGATCCTATCTCCTGCTTCTTCCAAGTTTCCCTGTTTGGCTTTGTTATTTTCTAATAATGCACTCATGTGTAAGCTAATAATGTGAACAGAGGGAAAATGAAGAGTTTAAAAAAAAAAAAGGCAGAATGAATTAGGGCAATTGAGGTCGCTCTCTTTCATTTTTGCTGGAAGGATTTTAGCCCTAGTTTTTACCTTATCGCTTATTACACAATTTATGATAAAATGAGATGTGATTCCATTCTTATTGTTGTGCTATAGCCTATTGAACATGCATATATAGAATTCATTTCAAATTTAAACACTATCTTAATTATAAATTGAATAAAATGGACAACCTATCAGATTCCATAAATTGCATTCCAACAAATAATTTCATTTTCCATTACTTTTCCACCAATGATATACTGGGCATAACAATGTTGAGTATACACCCTGTTCCTCTACTTTAATTGAGCCAGAGATTTTGCTGTGTGACAACTGTTTCTCTGTGGACATGTGTGTTCCTTGCCATTTGTTCCAGAAACTGAGGGTTTTTTAGACAGTAAGGCTGTATAAAACCCTAGAAAGTATTTGTATAAATTTTATTTTTCTTTGTCTTTTAAGTCTGATTGTATCACAGGCTTTACAATTCGTGGCGTGTAGTGTGACATACACAGCTTGGTCGGAACCAGGTTATTTAGGTTTTAAAATGTATGTGCAACTCAGGTTGTGTAAGGATTCTTAACTTCTGTAGGATCTGAGGTCATACTGTGCTCCATAGCTTAGCTGGAATTTGAAAGATATTGGCAAAACAGATCTAACAAAATATCTGGGGTCAGCTCATCACTCTGCATTTCTGCGTTTTCTGAAGTAATTTAGAATAATTTGGAAGTAATTTAGGTAATATTTTCTTTACTAACCAGCCAGGTAGAATTTAAAAAAAGACATTAAAAGGTTTAGTGATATTTTCTACTGACTTTATAGAACTATGTTAAGATTTAGGATGAAGAGAAACTATGATAAGGGATTCATACACCATAAATTATACCAGCAGGGAAAAGAATAGCAATGTGATTTGGATGTTTTATAAGACCCATGATTTTTAAATTCTCTGTATAAATCTGTGTTCAGATTTGAACCAAACTTTGCGATTCACATCCATTGCAATATCTCAGAAATGGCAGTGATAAAACATAGAAAAGATTTAACCTCTTTTTCGTGATACTGTTTATGCTTTAAAAAAAAGTCTGTGTATTTTAAGATTTTGAAGGTATTTCAGCCAAATGTAGAGTGTGTTTTTACACCTGGCAAAAGGCTGATTATATTTAAGAATAGCCACACATCTGCTTTTTTAAATGTGCAGGTTACAATTTCTTTTTATTTTAGTTACGTTTCGTTTGGCTTCAAATATGTCACTGAACCCTGATACCTCAAAGAACATCTGAAGATCTGTTGTACATCCCACATTATTATTATTTTAATAGACTGTTGAAGATTATTTAAATACTGAATTCAGAAAGGTGAGCAACGCTAATTTGTTGCTTTTTCTGAGTCTCAATAGAGTTGAGCTGCCCGAACAAACATTGGGACTTGATAGAAGAAACAGAAGTTCTACAATGAGTACATTTGCATGTTACTAATTTAGGACTTTTCTCATGTCATAAAAGGGGTTATATTCAAATTCCTCTTCAACTTTCCTTTACACTAAGTATCTTTTTATTCCAATTCCCTCAGCGTTTTCATATGGCAAAGTACTTACAGATCTGTGTGGCGTTAAACTGGCAAAAATATATAAATCAAATAGTTGTTGCATCTCAAAGGCTATTTTTCCCCTTCTGAAGTTTGCAAATAGGACATAAAAACCTAATAGTGCCTGAAAAATTCTAGGCACAGGTTGAAGTATCCCAGCAATGTAGCAGTGAAGATACCTCTGAGCTTTAGACACAGTTCTATTCCCCTTTATTTCATTTTTAGTAAGTGTAAGAGTTTTATCCAACACAAAACCTACAATTTTTAGCCATTTCCCCCCCAGTTGAAATGATTTCCTATCGCTCTAACTCGATCTGTTATCTCTCAAATAGTTTCAACTGTGTTAATGTGTGCATGTACTTTTTTTTTATTCCTTATCAGGCTCTGGGCAGCATTTGTGATTCATAGCAGTCATCAAAGTGATAATAAACTCATTCACAATACTAACAAACATGGGGCTCCCAGTTATTTACGAGGCAAATTCACTTGCTATGCTGGGCAGTGGAACAGGGGAGAATCAAGATGGTGTTGATTGATAAATTGACAGGTTAATTTACAAGTGGATAATAGGAGTTAGACCCAGAGGGAGCGGCTGCAGCCCCAGCTCTCGCTTGGCTGCAGTGCCATCTGTCTGGGGCCGGGGAATCTGCAGGAGCGCGCACGCACTGACATCCCAACTCCTCCGAAATTGGAGACAAAAACATCAATTGACGGTAACTTTTCACTTGTTTGCTGCCTCAGCACCGCTGGACCCACCTGACATCTTCCCGCGAAGTCTTCGCATTATTTTCAATTTAATATCCACCTTAAATACAAAGCTAGTGGATGACACAAACTTTCTTTACAACTTCTTTTAAGGTTATCTTATTTCTCTTTTCCACAAATACATACATTTCACTCTTCCCTGTCTGGCTGACAGGGACTTAGCTCTGTAGCCAATTTTTTTTCTCTTTCCTATTTAGCTGGGAACATTGAATAACTTCTGTGTGAATCTTCTCATTTTTCTAATCCCTAGAAGCCATTTTTATGGCAATCAATCACTTTTTTAATGTCATTAAGCATTTAACTAAACTGGTGGTTGGCTTCCCCACAATGACCTGAAATTTCATGGAATTCAAGATCAAGGAATGGTTGCCATTTCGTGTCTTTGAAGTTAATATGTTCCAGTCTTGCATTTTAGCATTTAGAAAGTTTTATTGGGAAAATAAAAGGGGTGGTCAGAAATTCAGTTTTCTTTTTAGAGTAAGTGTTAATAAATGCTGGAAAATAAAGTGTTTTGTTTTACATACCTAGCGTGTTTAAGCTGCTGAAGCCAAAGATACAGCAGCTGCCCATCAGAAAATCAGAACTGGATCTTAGAAACCAGGCGATAGCATGTACTTGGTCTCCTGTCGCTGATGTGTGTCACGCTTGTCGCATACCAACTTCTGGGAATATGAGTTCTGCAACACCCCGTGAGACTCTGTGGATCCTGGGGTTTCATTATGCAGCTCAAGGAGCTGAAAAAGGTAAAAATCACAGCATTAGAACCAGCTGCTGGGTTTGTTTTAAACTACATTCAGGGATACCTAATACAACTCTCAGACAGGGATTTGTCTTCCCAGTACTTTGCGGAGTCCTAGTGGTGAGGAGTAGATGCTGGTGGGCTTGCACAGAATGTAAAGTGTTGCAGCTTGTCTCTGGTGAGCAGCAGTGATTTGTAATGCTCTAAATGAAGTTGTGAAGCCATTCAGAGCAAATCCTTTCCTCCACGCCTAGCCCAAGTGTGGGGGAACTCTGCTGGGAGTAGGGGAAGGAATAAGCCTTCCCTTGCACGGGCCATGGACCAGCTTGGATGTAGTCTCCAAGCTGCAAGCACCCTCCGCTGTGGTTTTGCCTGTCTGTCAAAGGGTAAATGGCTGGTGGATCTGCATAGTAACAGAGATCCTGGCTCTGCTATTGCTCACTGTAGCCTGGGAGTCAGCAGAGGACCCCATACATACCACCAGAGAAAATTATGCCCTGATACTGTGCTAAAACCTTTAAACCACACAGTGGTGTTTTTCTGATGCTTTACTGATCTGCAAGACCTTCTCTGGGTTATATGAAGTGGAGTGAGCACTCTATCTGTAGCAAAAACTAATAGGTTAAAAAAAACCCCTCAGAAAACGACCCGAAACCCAAACCACAACAGAACAAACAACAGGCTCTAGAGGTGAAACTCAGTGTTTCCTGAGTTTCAGAAAAACTCAGGAAAAAACCAGCCAAGCAAAAGGTAAAAAAGAAAACCAAACCATGGGAAAGATGGGCTCTTACCAGACGAAACTTCAAAATAATAATCCTCTATTCTTCAGTGATGAGTTAGGAAGACTTCACTGGTATTTATGCAAACAAGGGGCTAAAACAGCTGAGGTTAGCAGTCTGTCTGCATCGTTCTGCCTACCAGCGCGTCTGAGCAGTCTTTCTTAACTAATTTGGGCTCATTTTTGTTTGCAATGAATTTTGGTGGAAGAAATTAGGTTTGCACATAATTATAGTAATAAAGTAAGTTATTTACCTATAATCAGGACCAAAAAAAAAAAAAGGTGCCCATGAAAACGCATAGTCATTAGTCTTGAATGTTAAAGTCTCAGTAACAAAAAAGCCTAGATAATCTTGAAGTATGATCACTGGAAAGAGGAGGAAACTTTTTAAGGCAGCAGGTGAGTTAAGGGTTCATGTGACAGAAGTTTGTGCAAGGTGGTGTGATCCTCTGCTTCACTTGGTGGGCTTTGCTGCTCTCCCAGCAGGGACTTAACATCCCCTTCACCTGCTCGGAGCTGCTTTGGATCTGTTTGTTTTGTGGTGTTGGACTGATGTAGGGTTCTTTCCCCGCCACGTCTTTGATTTCTTTTGAGCCATCTGGACAGTGACAGGTTTGTAGGGTCACAGATTATAACAGTAATTAATCTTCTAAATTAATTTTAAAACATTCTGATAAAAGCCTTTTTTGCAAACATTGAATAACAATAGCAATATAGTAAGTGTAAGGGTAACATTTGGTTCTGCTTATTGTAATACAAGGTAAGAACTGCGAATGTTTAACAAAAAATTGTGTGTATATGACCATGTATGTATAAAAACACGAGACTATTTCCAATTCTCACGAGTTCAGGTGGCCTTTTATTCTTTCCAAATGCTGCAGCATGGGGCTAGAAATAACATTAAATGAAAAAGTTGCAGATGCATTTAAATCCCTCTCTTTCTTGGACACACACATCACTACAGTGAAAGACAGGTGAGTTACAAGTAGAGAATATTTAGACTCATTGATTTTCATTATTACTTCCTTCTCATTCCATATGTCACATCAAAGCATGGTGGTATTCTGTTTGGAAAGGAGATCAATGCTCATCCTTGCTATTCAAGAGGAGTTTCCAAATTCAGTGTGTGACACAGGATAAAAGTGACCCTGGATTTGTCGTTTTCTTGAGTTTAGCCAGACAGGCTGCACAAAAATAAGAAGAAAAAAAGGCATAGAATTTGGCTTTGTACAAAAACTATTCTCTTAATTGAAGCTTATTTAAAAACTTAGATATTCTTTTCAAATGCAATGCTTGAAGACTGTCTTGACTTCTCTTTATTATTCAGAATCATTTCGAGTAAAAGTGCACATCTCTTCTCAGTAAACATATTTTATGAATCAATCCATGCAAATAATGCTTTCTTCAATTGTGCACTTCCTAAAATAACATGTTGACATCCAATCATCCTGTTTTGAAGAGTTTGCAATAAATAATAATCAATGCTGCAGACTAAAGGATGCATCAATTATATTTATTTTACCCACAATGGAGACACTCTCAGTTATATATTTTCCCCCAATAATTTTGCACATTTTATTGTAAAGTGTACTTCAGTCTAATTGGCAACGTGGCTACTGACTGCTGATTGAGGCAAAATTACACTTTGTCTGAAACAAAAATTGAGTTCTATTATGTGAAATCTAAAATATTGCCATGGTCTTGCAGGATTATTCTAGAATGTGGTTTAGCAGGTACAGAAGAAAAGTGAAGAACAGCGAAGGGTAAAGAAATAGAGCCTGATGCAAAAAATTGAGATCAGGTTGAAATCACACGGGAAGTGAATTTGGGAGATTGTCAGCATTATGGGGAAAGGAAAAGATAAATCTAGTTTTGATATGATGAAGGTAGTTTAAATTAAACAGGTTTTGGAAATGAGCCACAGACGATTTTAGTAACTAGAACATTATTATTTTAACCTTTAGGATCAGTATGTGAGAAAGATGTTGAAGATTTTAGACTATTTGGGATCAGTAGAGTCTCAATAAACAGAATTACTGTCTCATGGAGTTGTTGGGTCTTTTCAGAGTTGAAGTATGCATGGAATATGTTGTTACAGAAACAGGGGCTGCAGATTTAATAGATAAGTGCTTGACTACTAAAGATTTCTGGGGGTGCTTTGAGGGAAGATCACAGATGTCATCAGACCTGAACAAAAGAAATTCCTTTTCAGAGAGCATCAAATTCTCCTCTAGTCTGTGTCCTATTTTGAGCCTTTAAGAAGTAGTATTTGAGCCCATGGGGAGAGGCTGCTTGCTAACTTGTAATTTCATATGATTTGAAATGTGGCACCTGCTGGCCTCCTATGTGGGATCACTTAGGAGAAACAGCAACTATCTGCAAGACTGGGTTGCCAAGCCAGTTATCTTGAGCTAAAATCCCTTTTCACATTTATCTTACATATATAGCACAGGTAGGGGGTTATTTTAGTATTGGCTGCCAATATGTAGATGTAATTTTGGTAAATCCATTCTTTACTTTAGGGAAGTCAAAGTTCTTGTAGTACCTTATTCAGCTAAAGCAGGTGTTAGAAATAAGCACCAGATCATAATATTATCTGCTTAGCTTTGTGGAGCAGTAGGCTGAGGTACGAAAGATGCAAAACAAGTTATCAAATCAGACAAAGGCACCTAATTAAAGCATGATTGCTGAGGTCTATGAAAAATACAATGAAGTGGTAAGCTAAAGAAAATGAGGTGGCAAAGTTAATTTATTTGCCATTTATCTCTTGAGATCTCAGTTCAAAGACTCGCTTTCAAATCCTACAGGATCAGCTCTTTCAGATCCTACAACAGTCCAGTAGATTTAAAATTAGATTTGGCTCATCCAAAGACATAGTGTGTTAATGTAACAAAGCCATCTGAAAACAAAAATAGCAGACTGCCTGTCACTGCCCAGTGTCTTCCCAGGATGCAGCATTCATGTAGACAGAGTGAAGATGAAGCAAGGAAACTCAGGTGCAAGTCACACTTCAAGTTATTTAGGTGAAATTCTGGTGATACAGCAGAAACATCCTATCGCTGTGTAACAGACACAACTTTCTTTATACTCCCTCACTCACTTTCAGTAGCCAGAAGATCAATATTAAAATTGGTTTAACAGTACTCGTTAGCTTTGCTGTAGACCAGACTATTATTTTTATTTCCCTAATTAATATCTCTGTTTATTGCCAAATTTCAGGTCAAAAAGGGGGATGATTGCAGCCATAGGGTGAAAAGAGTGGGACCTAAGTATGAGTGAAAAATTCACGTCTGCCGTCTCTTTCCTAGTGATGAGACACGTTACCTTCCTGTTGTGTGTGTTCCCAGCAGATAACATATTTCAACCATGTTATCTGGATGCCCTGAGTTGGGGACAAGAGCACTTTAATGTCATTTTGCTCAAAGAGTGCTGAGCAAAACAGTGTCCTTATTGCCATCAGCTGGCATGTTCCTTGGTCTGGCTGCAGTTGGTTGTGGCTTGGACTGTAAAGGCATGGAGTGACACTTGTTGCCTGTGGACAGTTTGTGGTATTTGGGAATGAGTGTGTATCTTTTTTTCAGTGTTTTTTGCCCTGGTGAGAGACTGGGCAGAACATATTAAAAACTATTTTTTTCAAGTGAGGTTGGGCTCCCTCCCCTCCTCAAAGATCCATCCTATTGCAGTTCTTTTATTTTATTCTCCCTATTATTTTTTGACAGTCTGTGTATGGAGATATTTCCTGTCAAGATGAAAGTCACCTCTCTATCGCTTGCAGTGCTGTCAGTTCCTTTTAAGGAGTTAAGTGCACTGTGAGTTAGTAGGAACAATGAGCCCCACTCATTCTCACAGCTGTCTCTAAAAACTTACTTTATTATTCCTCTTTTGTGGAATGAAATTTGATGTTTTAAGTTACCTTCCACAATTTGTTGGCACCATGGCTAAATACTATATTTAAAGCATCTACCATCGAAGTGTGAGGCTAAACAATCAATTCACAGATATACCTGAGCCTACTTACTGGGGAAGCAGAATTGGCTGTAGATGAAAAAAATAAATGTATGCCAAAGCTCATGTGGGGCAGAGGTGAGAGGACCACAGCCTGGTGTGCTGTCCTACTTTCCCACTCTTCCAGCTCACGTTTCAATGGAAAGTAAGATTTGCATTCTGGGCTGAGGTCTGCCTGGTGCCATGCAGCCCTGCAGCTCTGATGGGGAATTAATTTCCTACCCCTGTACAACCTCCGTTCTTACGAATTCAAACCTAAAAGGGAAATTTTCCCGGTGAGCGACCTTGCACTCTTCCTCCTGTTGCCTAGAGGAGAGCAAGATCAGTGAGGGATGCTTGATGACACACACCATGCTCCTGTTCCTCACTGCCCCTGCACCCCAACCGGTACAGATTGTAAAACCACATGGCCATAATCAGCTATAAAAATAAATCCTGTGCTGGGAGGTGACTAGTCTCCTCCTGGTGTGTTCAGATAGCCCACTTTGAAATGTTGAACAAGCAGGTGAAGGTGCATTGGACATCTGTAGAGGATGCTGAAGTCTGGAGATTGATATTTCAGCTAGGCTATTGCCTGCAAACTCCAGTGGATGTTCATTACTACTTGAATTTTTTTATGCATATTGTGCATCAAATAGATGAAAACAAAACACCATGTTGTTATAGCTAGAGAGAAAAGCAGTACCTTGAACAAGAAAAGGCAATGAACTACTAGAGTAAGGGCAAGAGGCGAAAGCAAAGGTATGTTCTGTTGTTTTCTTTGAGGAGAGGTGAAGGCAAAGGGGAGATTTAGCAGCTGTTCCTTGTGGCAGAAAATCATCCCTGATTGTTTGTAGAACAGAGGCATATGAGTGTCAAACAGATACTGTAGATCCACAAAGATGTAGCCTGACCTGCAGTGCCTGCTGGATGCGCATGTCATGACTGTAATTTTGTCATGCTAAAAATGTCAAAAGTAATGAAAACCTAGTAAAAATGAAAGAGAAAAGTCACTGGCAAGTTTTGAAGTAACCAAATGACCCTCACAGACCTGGATCTCTCTAATCTAATTTTCTTAAGGTCTGAAGAGTGGCTTATGCACCTTCTATTAGGCAGTACCTAACCCTTAGCTCCTAGAGCCCTCCTGTGCGCCCAGTCCTTTAGGAAGCTCTGTGCTAGGTTATGCTGTACCACCCCTAAGATGGTGACAGAAGAATATGAGATTTCTCTGCTATCAGCCAGCTCTCTCATTCTGGTTTCAGTCACAATGTGCCGATGCGTTACCCTACGACTGTGTTTTCCATCACTGATGTACTCTGATATCATGTGTCCTCTAGTTAAGGAATGCCAGGTTCATGGATTTGATGGTTGTTTTGTTTGAAAAACCAAAATTTTGAGTAATTTTTCATACTGATCCTCAGCATGTTGCTTCTGCTTTTTTGTCATAAGGTTGAGAATCAGATCAAGTGCACAATACACAGCTCTGTGGCAAAAGAAACAGACCACGGCGCCCTGTGTGGAATCTCTGTATCTCACCCTGACAGGAAAGCTGCCTTGCATGATGTGTCCTCAATTTTCAAATATTTCCCCTAAAGCTAATAGCCAGACTGAATTACTTCTTACCTTGGAGTGTGTGTTATCTAAACAGGCCATTTTTGGGGCTAGTTACATTAAAACCTCCCTTCACCCTGCTCGTCTGAACCAAACTGGCCATTTTTCAGGTTCAGATCAGATCACATCAATCTTCCCTCCAAACATGCCCCCAGCTTCCTCTTTCTCATGCCCTACAGCTCCTCCGTGTTGAGAGATCAGGTGGCGAGTTGTCAGCAAAGCCCAGCTGCTGCTCATCTTGAAATTCACGCTTGCTCTGAGCTCCTCCATTAGTTTTGCCCTAGAGAGTGGTGGTGGTTGCTGCTAACAGGGAAGCCCAGAGCTATGCGCGTTTCTGCCAGCTCAAAGACTTCACAGAGCTGGAGGCTCCAGTGTAACTAATAGGGAAGTCTGGAAGCAATGGGAGATTTGAACGTAGAGACACAGCCTGGGGCCCGAGCCAGTGGTCTGTCACTACTGTTCCTTCTCATGCTGCTTCTAGAAATATAAAGTGGACCTTGCAACCCCAAATGAATAGACCCCCTCCGAATTGAAGCCATGGCTTCAGCGGAGACAGTGGCAAATAGATTGCTAATGATAACATGTATGTTGAAGACAAAGGAACTGGAGAGAAAGGACACATTAAGAATGACCTTGAAAATGTGACCTAGTGTGTAGGGGAAAGGAAAAGCACCAATCACAGAACTGCAGGCAAGTTTCTGTGTCACAAAGCTTCCCAGAAGTGTGCAACCTCTGCTCTGTGGGGCACTGAAAACTACAACGGAGCTGAAGTGTTCCCATACCATCCTGTACTGGAGAGGGCTAGCACCTGTTTTCTTTTCCCCAGGAAGGCTCAGGTTTCCAGACTGAGAAACACAACACTATGTAGATAATTTTTCAGCAAGAGTATTTTTGCACAATTGGGCAGAGCAACCTTTGCTCAGCTATGGACAGCCCCTGTGCTAACCATCCATGGGTGTATTGTCCATAGCTGTGAATAAGAACTGAGAAACCAGTTAGGGTAGTGATGCTAGCCCTCTGTTTTGATGGTTTTCCTTAGATGTTTGTAAAACCGAGTCCATCATCTGTTCAGAATGAGTACTGTGAAGCAATTTGTACAAAAATGAGTAACAGGTAAATGAAAATTTACAATTCAGAGACCCGATTTCATATCAGTACTCTATTATGTGAGTCTGCTGTGGAACCTGTTTGCCAATTGAACTGCACCTCTGTGTCCTCTGGTTGAGAAAAAAACACTATGGTTTTTGAGTAGCGATATTTGTATTTTGAATGTGGATGTTAAATTTCCTCTAAATATGTCAAAACAGGAAAGAAAAGTCTAAGTAACCTTTCACCTTGGTAATAAATTTTTCTGCCAGTGTAATAAGTAATATAATTATAGTTTAATTATCTACACACACATTCAGTGCCTCACTGTATTTACACATGGGGTCTACCATGCTCGTGCTGGTTATGAACTGGTTTAAACCTACTACTTAGTGGAGTTAGTGCTGATTAACACTGCTGCAGCTGAATAGAATTGCACTTTTGCAATAGACTTAGCTCGGAAAATTGACTCTTGAAAATCCTTTCAAATATATATTTATGTGAAGGAAAACAGTGATTCTCATCTCTCTCAAACAAACTCTGCTTTGAAATCTGTTCATCCCTTCCTCACCCCTCTGCCTCCTGCCTCCTTCTCCTTTCCTTGGCTTCTCACAGTTGTAAGCCGGTACCTGTGGCCGTGCTATTGTACTGCAGAAGTCAAAAATGTAAAAAGTTCTGAGTTCTCACTCCTGACTGTCCCTGAGTAACTTCTTTCCCCTGCAGAAGGTTGATTTTCATTGTTGAACCTTCTGTTTAAACAGAAGGATGTCAGTTCTGCATTTTTACACTTTCCCCCGATCATTAATTTGAGTTACAGATGCAAGTGGTTTGTGTGCCAAGGAAAATGGACTAATTCCATCTCTTTTGTTTTTGTATTTCATGCTCTTCCTGTTCCACACCACCGTGTCCCTTTGTGTTCCTGTGGTAATCCCTGTAAACTAGAAAACTTTGCCGGCTGCCTCTAGGTGAATCCCTATCAAGAGAAGGGGAGGAAGGTGATTCTGTTACAGTGACAGAAAGAGAAGAGGTTGGGCAGACTGGAAGCACCTTACCAGCGCACTTAGCACAAACTGGACTGTGGGCACATGAGCTTTTCTGCTCATGTTCCATTAGCAGTCTCAATGAAAAATGGTAGATCTATGGTTGCGTGGGCAGAGAGAGCCTCAGAATTGCACTCTTCAGATATTTGTGTTACCTGTAATACAAATTCCTGCTCCAGAAGATGATAATACATGAAACTTAATCTTGCCATCAAATAGTTTTCATGTTCTTTCCAGTCTGAATAATGAATCTTAAGGGGTGAAATCATCACACTAGTAAGGGCAGTTCTTTTCCTACTGTAAAACTGATCATCTGTCTGCTGAAGACAGTGTCACTTGAAGTGACTCCTCAAAATCTGGACTTCTGAAGAGAAGACATTTATGTAAATGAGTCTTGTAATGCAGGAATAACTTTTCAGTTTCCTCTTTCATTATCAAATCTTAAGTGACAAGACAGTCTTTAAGTGCAAAACAATCTTATGACACTATCTTGTTGAATTAGAGAAAAATGAGGTTCTTGTGTTATGGTGGCTTGAGGGTTATTAGCAATTTTTCCATTTGTGGAAAAGTTTTCCTTCTGACAATGATAACATCTTAATGAGATGGAGCATTCTGTGATATTCTGCTGCAGAATTTACTTCATGCTCTTCATTCTCATCTAAGCCTTGGTCCATCTAAGTAACAGTAAGAAGAAAGTAAACCAGAAGCAACTTACTCCTCACCTTCTTCCCAAAGCAGTTCTTCCTCATGAACTTGTATTAACTTTGGTAACTTTAGCATTTGCTAAACTTTGCATTTAGCATTGCATAAAACACTGGATATATATCTCTCAAACTATTCCTGAAGTCCATAGTAACACCAGTTTGGTGAGAGTGCTGGGAGAGGATTATATTTTTTCCCCCCTCTGCCTAAAGCTCCTCAATTAGGAGGTAAGCCACATCTGCTGAAATACATGCTAAGTGACTTGACTTCATATTTTGTAATTGGTGTGTGTTGAAGTCCAGAAGAGACTTATTTTTGTGCAGAATATAATGTTGGTTTCCCAATAATGATCTCCTAAAAGTCTCCATTTATACAGGAAAATTATTTTACTGCTTTTAAAGGAAGCTGTTGCATTTATGGATTCTGGCAACTTAAATCCACCATTAATGGGAGAGAAGCAGCAATAGCAGATTAATATACTTTTCCCTCTGTGCATTATGCTGTTTACCTAATCACGAGTTCACGGGGAAAGATAATTCAGAAGAAAATGTATCACATGAATTTTGGATGGCAGCCTGACTTCCCATAACTGGCTAACTAACATTAACTCTGAAATTGTGTTTCTTAATGGGAAAATTCTAAAAAAAGTTCGCACCGTGCAGACATTGCTTGTTGTGGTCTAACTGACACCTCTCTCAAGATCCTGGCGGGGTAATCACAGGCACTTGGCAGTAATGGAGGAAGCCTGACTCTTGGGCAGTGTACTCTGTCTCAGTGACTGCTAATGAGTCACACATCTACTTCTCATTTCTGCCTTTGTGCTAAAGGTGTGAGCAGATCATAGTCATCCCATGTAACAGATTGAAAGGCTCTGATCCTGCAAACCTCCGCTTGTGGGAAGGGCTCCAAGGACTTGTCAAACTTGACTTCACCTGTATTAACGATGGCTTCAGGACTGGCCTGATTGCAAGAGACATCACTTTCTAGTTGTCCAAGTTTGTGGTAGCCATTTTTCTATTTAAAGGAGAAGACCATTCCTTCTTTTCCCCCCTGAAATAATACCTTGATATAATTGTTTTATAAAGCAACGTATAATAACAGAAGTGTTCTCCAAAGCAATTTATGTCATTTAAAACATTAAAACTTGTGCCTTTGTCTCCTGTTAAGTGGCAGGGAACTCTTTCATATATTTGGGTACACACAATCTTCATTTATTTCAACTCTGAAACTTTTAGTGCTGTGCCTGAAAGGGTGCACACAAAAATCAGTAAGACCCCTTCTGACAAACTCAAGTGAGAGCACACCACACCTGCCGTTCCAGTCCTCAGAACGAAAGGTGGATTAGAACTAGTTTCTGAGTACAGGTGAATTCTTCTTGACTACTAAAGCAGCCTTGTCTATGCTTGTGTGGTGTTGTTTAAACATCATCTAAAATGTGATAAGCAGTGAATAAATTAAGAGTCTGTTTGTTAAACTGTGCATATATTTAAACACAAAATTAAGTTGTGTATATATCGTTGAGATTAAACATGGGAATCTTTTTCAAGTAAGCATAGGCTCGTCTGTTCTCCCACCCCCTTTCACTGCGATCTTTCTAATGCTGATTATTTTTCTGCCCTTCATTGACATTTCTTTCAGAAGAGGCATGGATACTTGTCCATGCCTATACCCCTTGTCATGCACCTTCATTTCTGGGTTCTGTTCAGCTTCTTACCTATGGCCCCAGGCATTGCTGTCTGCTCAATAGTTTCCAACCCCTGTAAAGAAGAAACAAGATGACGTATTACTTTTTAAACATAAACCACACATGACTAAGACCCAATAATTCACTCGCTCCTGCTAGAATGCTGAATGATTAAGTCTGACATCAGTCAGTGCCAGTAGTGTATTTTTGATAAACCATAGTTGTCTGTTGCATTCTCCAACATCTGTATTTTTCACACCAGAGGCATCTGTCTTGTTCAAGAAAATGAGAGACATGTAGCACACTGCTTGTGCAAGTAGTAAAACTGATAGAAACTGTACCAGTTATCATTCTACATAGAGCTCCTTTCTTAAGTGATAACAAATGACATATTTGGACCACTTTTTATAGAAACCATTTCAGGGAACATACTTCTGTGACCTACTAGGAAACTTGTGGAGATCCATCCTCAGACCTTATAGCCTCTACAAGTGGCCCCAGAAAAAAGGCCCCAGACTTAAAATTAAGTTTGCCATTACTATTCATCACTCCATAAAGATTTCCCTCTTCACACACCAATGTATTTTGGTATCTTTAGAAATTTAGTCTACTGAAAGAGATTTCAGAAGTCTGTGGATTTTGGAAACGACAAAACTAGATTTCTTTTATAGCATAAAATGTCTATAATGCAAATAAATACTTGGAAAGTTGAATTTCGCCCTGGCTCTTTACCCATGATGTAGGAAAACCTGCACTTATTCATATCAGAAATGAAGCTGGACTAATATTCTTTGTGACAGTCATTATTCTAATCATGAAGATTTTGTTCACATTCTGTCTTGGTATCATAAGTCATGGATCACAGGTCATTGAAATGTTATTGATTTTTATATCTACAAGTACAAAGGTGCCGTAGTCAGAAGGCAGATGTCTTTCTCTCAATATCCTTCCTATGCGTGGCAGCAGAATCTTCTCACCAGACAAACTCATTTCTATTTCATATGTATTTGTTAAAAAAATTGTCACTATTTAATATTCCTAATCAATCTTAATTTAAAATGGACTTCCAAATGTGGAACAGAGGTGAGAAAGAAGAGGTGCTAGTCTGACATGCTTGCATTAGCAGAGCCGGAATGGGAGCCAAAAGAAAAGGTTGGTTACTGAAGTTAAAAATCCAAAAGTCGTAACGCTCTGACTTCGCATTGTTACCTCCAGCAGTGCATTTGCAGCTGATATTTAGCAGCGTCAGCGTTCTATCTCTACAGGCGATTGTGGAAAGCGGTGGTCTTCATGTTATACTGTGAAGAGAATGTTTGGCTTTGATCACAGTCCAAATGACGGCGTGCTCGGTAGACAAAATACTGCAGACAGTCAGAAAAGGCAACTGCTTTGGAGTACGTCCTTTAAACTCTAATG
Organism: Rhinopomastus cyanomelas; assembly: GCA_013400115.1. Taxonomy (NCBI): domain Eukaryota; kingdom Metazoa; phylum Chordata; class Aves; order Bucerotiformes; family Rhinopomastidae; genus Rhinopomastus; species Rhinopomastus cyanomelas. Next base: position 1,032,998 of record VXBP01009719.1, read on the forward strand.
CATCAGTTAATTCTCCAGCATATTTACTGGGAGAAGTCCTAAAAGGGTTAAGAAGCTGCTATCAGAGAGGCTAAAAATGATAGACTGGAAGAGAAAGAGGTAGTAAAAATTGAAGGATATAAAAAAGCAGAGGAATGTGGCTGGGGAATAATAAAATAAGAGAGAGAAGTTAAACCAGTGACCCTTGTCGGCAGTGAAAAGCGGGAGATTAGAAAATGTTTCATGCTAATTTCCATGGAGATTTCTTTAATTTATCGAAAATTACTTTCTTCTGCTTTGATTTGTCCAACTGCCTGCCCCCTCACAGCTTTTTCGGGGTGGTCCTACCCGTCACGCCATGCTGAATATGGGCCTCATTTGCCCCCACACTGGGCCAAAGCGTCGTGAGATTACTGAAGCGTCTCTGACGTCTCTATCAGCTTGTGCCACCACAATGCCCTATTCCCTTTTTTTTTCTCTTTTTCTCTCTCTCTGTCTCTCTCTCTCCCCCTCTCCCCTCCGTAACAGAGTCTTAGGATTCCTGTCACATGATGGCTTCATCGGGGGCCCCTTGCTGAAGCGTTTTCACTTTTCTCCTGATCCGTTCAGCTTGGTTCTCTCTGCTGCCTGGCATATCAAAGGAGATTTGTGGGTCATTGAGCCATGGACGCGGAATATAAAGTCATCAGCCTGCCTGGCAGCATCAAAACAACAGGGGAAAAAAAAAAAAACCCAGCCATCATTTGCCATCTTCATCCTTCGAGTGGCAGGAGATAGTTAGTCTCTCTTACAAATGCATATTGAAAGCATTTAATTTCTAAAGGATAATCAGGATGTAGAGGTACCAGCTAAAAGACCTTAAATATTACAGCTCCTTATAGGGTACTTCGGATTATAGCATGATGTAGTAAGATGAAGAAGCTGCTTATATCTCTGATTTTAAAGGCACGGGCTGATATTAATGACAAGCTGGTATTTTTGCACAATAATAAAGTAATTTGCCTAACATCTCCAACCTTGTCACAGATAATAAATGAATGTATTTGATTACAAGCATTTTGGACCAGTGGAAATTGATATCACTGCTTTAGTCTAGCCTAGCTGAGGGTTTGATCCCAACTCTATTTGAAGATGCAAAGAAAGATTCATTACAGTAGTGTTTGTAGCCAATGCAGCCATTTCTGTAATTGGAATCATCTTTGCCTGGGACCTCTTTCAGCACTGGGGCTGTTTAGCTCTCAAGTGAGGGGCCGTAGTAGGAATGCAGGGACTGATTCTGTATCACATCGAGTATCCCAAGTGTTAAAGGAAACGATGGTGTCTGGAGAGGGGAGGTTTACAATACAGCAGCAAGGGTATCTGTCTTGAAATGTCCATTGTACCTCCATTAGAAACAGCTTGGTTTGAAGTGTTTTGGAACTGTTGGAGGCTCTAAGCACCTTTTAAAGTGAGTTCTCATTAGTCTTTTCAAAATAAGTCTTTAAACTGTAGCCTTAAATGTCTCCCTCAGTTTCCCCTGGACAGGGAACTTGCATATTAAAGACCTTCTTTATCTTGTAACTAAGCCTGATATGTAGTTAAAGAAGCATAAGGCTCTCTGCAAGGTGACTCACCTAGAGTGATTGATTTGCTGGGAGGTACTGTGATCTGGGGCAATGGAGATTCGGCTGGGCCTGCCTAAGGCTCAGACTGCAGTCAGACTCCTCAAAGGTACTAAGGCAATCATCCTGAGGGAAGGTAGGTAATGGAGGATGCCATAAACATTGGAGGGACAGTCAGTGATACCAGGAATTTGTGGTGGTTGGTGAACAAATTCTGACAAACTACAGATGCTGTTACCCCTCTGACCATAGCCATATGTGTAGCTGACAGGACAGGCAGGAATGTGGGTAGTTCTCCCCCAAATCCCAGAGCAGGGAGATATATGTGAAAATATAATCCAAACCCCTAACCCTATATCCACACTGGAATCAGCTCTATTGTGTCATGTCACCTACTATTTTAAACAAGTACTACAGATTTAAAATATATTTATCTCTTGGTTTCATAGAACCATTAGACTTCAAAAGATCATCTGCTGCAGCTGCTAAACCCTCCAAGTCCAATAATATATAACTATAGCTCTACATGTTTCCTATTTACAAAAGTAGCCCTTTTTTTAATATGAACTTCTCTTGCCATGAGTCTGTTTTGCTTATCATATCTGTATTGGCTTTCTCATTTCTATATAGTTTGATCTGTCACTGAATATATTTGTGCTTCTTTCTAACCATCACCATCTCTGCTTCCTCTTGTATTTAAATCTTGGCTACATCAATGATTTCAAATTCCCTCATGATCAAATATGATCATGCAGAGCTTGAAGTTAGAGAGAATGTTAAGTGTTCTCTAATTAATTGCATAAATGTGGAATGCAAAAATTAAGTGTTAACTGGTAATTTCCTTGTGCAGGAGGCTTCCTCAATATGTGCTAGATTAGAGCAACTCACGTGTGCCTGGGATGCTATTACCAACTCATATGAATTTATGAATTGGTAATATATGAACATATATGAATACCAATATAAAAATATATATGAATGCCAATTCATAATTGGTTTTCCATGAGAGATCATGATTCTTTCCTTTAATGATTCTAAAGTATTAACAGAGGAATACCTAGAACACAATTTGGTCATTCCTGATGTCTGTAGACCTTTTTTGTTTACTGTATGCCCAGGCCTATCTATAAATGTGTACACAGGTCTGCTGTGTCCTGCTAGTGTGTGATTCAGAAGGGAACACCATTTCCCCCACTATGGTTTATTAATTCATGTTCTCTTTAGAACAGTTTACAGCTGTGCACACCTTTCTCTTTCCAAACTGACCAATTACAGTGACTGCTCTGTTAGATGTTAAGAGGCAAACCTTTGTGCTGTGTGCTGTTTTGTCACTTGGGTTAGAAAGGAATGCTTTAATCCCCTTAGAAGCTAACCTTAAAAAGGAAACATCTACCTCATTGTGATATTGACCTTGTTCTGGTAAATTGCCATGTTTTCCTCTACCTACACAGCAATATCCGTGTGAGATGTTTACATCAAGGGTGAGGTTAAATGTTTCTTTTCTGAGGTCACTTTCTCTAGTTATTTCTATGTATATCTCTGAAGAAAAGGGAGTGATCAGGCTGACTAACAAAGCAACCTGCAAGAGCTGTACCCAGCACATCAGTTCTGTGTAAAAGTTATCCTCATGTTGACGTTCTTGTCTGGACAGACACTGAAAATACAAAGCAAGTTGTGGTTAAATCCTGTAAAACAGGATTTTCGTAGCAGTTTATGAAAACTGTCTTTTTACATGCTGTCCACACATGAAACATGAAACTGCACAGATTTGCCTTAAAACATAATACATTTTGAAGTCTCTTAATGTTAGGTATGGTTTCAGGGTTGAACTGAAACTCCAAGAAGATGAGCTTTGCACTGTTTTCTGTTTGGCTTGGAAACTGATTTATGTTCAGTGTTGAAAACAATGGAAGTGAGAATTAGACAAACTGATTTGTTCTTGTGAAAGGTCTGAGTGTCTAAAAATAGTTAAAGAAGTTTGAAGTTGCTTCAGGTTCTCAAGAAGTAGCCAGAATTTGCACATTATCTACCATCATCACAAGCCTATAAAAGAAACAGAAAAGTTATTTTTATGGAGCAACTATCGTATCACTTAATTGTCCTTGAAGTGAACTTTTATATGCAGTGTGTGCTAAAGCACCTTTTTGGTGACTTATTTGAGTATTTGTCATCTGGAGAAAATCAGATGACAAATCAAAGAATAGGTCTGTATTGGACTTCAGTTTTCTCAAACAGTGCTGAACGTCCATGCCCAAATTTCAGTTTCCTTCTGACAACTGCATAGCAGTACAGAAAATTCCAGCTCTTTTTGGTGCCTCTCATTACAGAAGACTTAGTGAGAAGTCTGAATAATTTTGGAGTAAGCCTTTTAGCAGCACAGAATCTAAAAGCCTGTTCACACCAATGAATCAGACTTTCCTTCAGCAAAGATTTAGACCATGGAAAGGCGTTCAGTAATCCTTATTTTTTCCTGGAACACAAAACCAAATTGGAGGACCAAGAATTCTGAATTCAATTAAGGTAACTCAACCCAGTTACAGAAAACCCTTTTAATACGTGTTATTTTTACCGAATCAAATATTTCTCATGCCTATTTTCCACATTAATAAGTGTTAGTGCTTATATAGGGTGTCTGGCTCACCTTGGTGAAAAAGGAAAGCATTCTTAATATGGAAAATTATACTCCACCCATTTTGACCAGTTCTAATTATTTTCATGATGTAGCCCCAATAAAGATCATAGAGTAATGCAGTCAGCATTTGTTGAACCTGTAACTTTAATGAAATGTAGTGCTGTATTATCCCTACAGCAAAACTGAAATCTCGTAGGAAAATAATGCTAACTGATTTTACTCTCTAAAATAGGATCTAAAGAAATACGTTGAAGGTTGTGTAAAAAGGCTCTTGCAGCCTACCTATGCCAGCCTCTCTTTCTCCACATGCTACATGTATTGGGAGTTCACAGAAACACAATTAAATGAAGTATTTGCTTCCTTTGGGATCTTAGTGTAGTAACAGTTAATAACAGAGAACAGCATTTCATTAAAATTTTGGGTCTGAGGCTGCAGAACTTAGATACAGAGAATATCAAATGGAATAGCCAGGAGAAATACTCAGCACAACTTATTACCCAGAGCAGTGCGTCTGTGTGTTTTATTATGCATAATCCTTTCCCCAGTTCTCCCTAATTTAGTTGATGAGCTGACTTAATTTTTATTATTATTATTTTTTTGCTTCTAAAAACAGAGCGTTAGCTGTTGTTTGTGCTTCTGCTTAGACCGGTTCCATTTTAGAGTAAAGATGTTTCATACAAAGAAGCATATTCTCTTCATGTTCCTTGCCATCAAAGACTTGTGCGTGTGAGACACGGCAGAGAAGGCCTCCAGGACTTCCTGACCAGCAAGGCACTGCTTTGTAAAGACGTGATTGAGAGTAGCGTTGGAAGGCAAGATAGACTCAGGGAAGTGGCTACTGGAGCTCCAAATAACTTCTGTAGTGGAGTTGGAAGAGTTATTGCGGTACAAGGACTTCAGTAATATCCAAAGAACATATTTGCTGGAGAGGAAAAAGGGTTGTCACCTTACAGTCCTTTTGCAAGAAACTTGTGTTTTAGCAGAGGATGTAGGACTGCACAGGACCGAGCATGAATATTCTGCTGAAAATATCACACCAGAAAGAGTAGAATGGTTTCTCAAGTAAGTGGTAGCTTTTCCCATCATACCTGTGGGGCCAGATCTGGCCCATGTGTTCACAGCTTGTCCGTATCATTGCAGCCTCATCTGGGGAGCCACAGCAGGGGTGTGATCAGCTCCAGACTCAATAAGCCCAATTCAGCAAATCACTGGAGGTGTTGTGTTTGATTTTCCAATTGCAGACAAACTACCGAAAGTCAAGAAATGGAAGTGAACAGTGCCCTTAAATGCCTTTCCTGGGTTAATTTAGTTTATTTGATCCACACAAAAAGCATGGGAAAATCGGTTCATCTGCATTGTTTGCAGGAAAGTACATCAGGCCAAATATGGTTCTGCATTTAGCAAAGGTGTTCTTAAAGAGAAATATGTGGTGTCAGAATGATGACATAGGTCAACCACTGGGAATTCTGAAAGTGAGGACTGTGTTACCAAAAAGATGTGTAATGCAGCTAGTGTGATAGCTGTGGAAATTCTTATTAGTGATTGTATCCTGCTGTCTGTATTGTGTTCCCGTGTTCCATTTAGAACAATAGATGGTTGAAAAGTGCAAGTCAGTGGCTGATGACTGTCAGAGCGTTACAGAACGTCTGATGTTTCTGATGGCGGTGAGGCAGATGAGCCAAGCGGGAAGACAGATGAATTTGAACCCTTTGAAAACTTTATTCTGTGCTTTTCATGGGTTTTTGAGGTGGGGGAAAAAACCTCTCACCCCAAACTCCTCCTTACTCATGCTGGTGTGAGTCTGAAGTAATTGCAGTAAAAGAGCAACCTGCATGTGATTTAAATGAAATATACAAAGAATTACATTCTGGTCTCGTGTTATGTGGGAACATTTCAATTAGTGTTTCCTTTGTAGAATTTTTTTCCTCTTGCTTGTTCAAGTTCTGTTTATTAGTTGTGTGCAATAAAATATTATCCTTTGAATATTTAAATATGAAGAATACGAAAAATAGTAGCTTTGACTCTAGAGAACTTTTTTGAAAACCAATCTGTTTTCTGGGTGCCCCCAGGACAGCAAGGGAAGACGACAAAGCTGCCAAATCTGAAGCCCCTCAAGAAATAGAAAAGTTGGAAGTTGCTCCAGCTGCAAAGCCTGATCTCAGAAAACTAGGGCAGTATATTCCTTAAGCTTTGCTCTTGGACTAACCAAGGAAACTTGAGATTTATTGTTTTGAACTTTAGCTCTCTTGGATTGGTGCTCTGTGTCCCTGCCTAGGTGAACAGAGGCCATACCCATAAATCAGCTCTTACTGAGGAAATGCAGTGTGTCACAAACCTTCCTCTCACAGTGGTGATTTCTGTTCTAGTGCTTGCTTCCTCAGTGCTGTTGCGTACTTGGCTTGCTGAGAAGCCTCAGCAGAGATTACTTGTATGTAAACAAGGAATTTGGCAGGAACTCAATCCCTTTCAGCAAAGTTTTCATGATATATTATTACCCATAAGGGAACTTTGCTTCCTTCGCTAGAAGAGCACAGCATCTCATTTTATTCAGTACTTGTCTTCTTTCTGTCCTCTCTTTCTCTCTTACCGTTTTCATATGCTGTTGTCTCTCAGCTTTCATGGGAAGATTGCTGTTTCAGAAGATTAAGATGAATCTAATTTTATGTTTCAAATCCACATAAAACACAGATAGTTATGGAAGCTCGGACTCATTGTGACAGCAAATTCAGCCTCGGATGCCCTGCAGGGAATTATGTCTTAACATGTTGTATCTTTTTTTCAGTGCCTGCAAGGCTATTTCTTCCTCACCGTGTAAACTGCATGGTGGGGAATGCCAACAAAAAATAAGATGCATTGGAAGATAAAAATTCAGTGTAAATAAGGTGTAAGATAGACAGGAAGCTATGAATGGCTTGTTCTATTTAAACCTACTCGGTGAAAAACAGAAATGAGGGACACATTTCTGATTATCTCACAAACTAAACGGAAATCTATTTAATATTTGTTGACAGTATCAGTAATATGCATTGGAACTCAGCTTGCTGGCATCTGATGCTGTTAAAAGACAAAAAATACACAATATGAACCAGTATAACGTGTGTATGGGATAGTGAATGTTTGCTTCTAGCACGAGCCCCTTTGGGAGAGATGGGGGTTGCGAGTTGGTGTGTGCTTCTGCTGTTTCATTTGCAGCAATCACTAATTTCAGGCGAGTTGTTAGACCACACGCGAGTAATTTTTCTAAACAATGGCTTCAATTAGTGGTCAGATCCAGATTGTTGGTGTTTTAGGCTGTTTTCTCACCCCGGCCTGTACAATAGACATTTTGCAGATGTCATGGAGTGTTCTTACAACAGCTGTGTGAGATTTCCTCCTGAAGAAAGTGCTCAGAAAAGGGAAGTTGAGGGGCCCAGTTGCAGAAACGCATGCCTGTGTTTGAATGTTTAATTACAGAGATTGCTAGGCAGGGCTGCTGCTGCCTGCCACCACTTAGCACTTACACACAGGGCTGAGTGAGTGCTGGGGTAATGTATTTGTGAACATGTTTGTTAAGACCAACTTGCAATTCATTCTGGCTGTCATTATTCATAAAGTTGGATGGGACTCTTCCTCACGCACACACGTGCAGCAAAAAAAGGGGTTTTCATCTCCAAAAGGGAAAGAAAAATGTGTCTTTAGTGGAAAGCTATTGTGTTAATTTTATTTTTTTCAAGGGGATATTGTTAAATACTCAATTCTAGTGATATAAAATGTTCTTTTTTTCACAGCTGTTTTAGAGTTGGGGTTTGGCTTTATTGGGAGAGAGAAGAGATCACTTCAGACAGATGTTCCGCACGGAACGGTGCAAATCCAAGCGATATGAAATCATTTGGGTGGAATCTCTGGTTATGTAAATGGGGGAGATGTGGCTTATTAATATGGATCTAAGTATTTATGCTTGAATTAGTGTATCTGAGGGAACAAATGACTTTGTGTTGGACAGGCTATATACACAAAATTACTTCTCATGTGACAAGAGAAAATGGAACATAAAATCTAATAGACAATAAATCTGGTTTATATCTTCCTGTCTCTTTAATCAAGAAAGAATCTGGCTATTTTTAACTACAGGCCCAATTATAAAGTGAAATGTAATGTTCTTTCTGTATCAAAAGTGTCAGGAAAATATTTTAAGGGTCAAATCCTTAGCCACTATAAATTAGGGGACTGTGTTGATTTGTACCAGCTGAAGATCTGACTTTACATGTCCTTAAATTTTCAGTTATTTAGCTTCTGAAGTGTGTGTGTATCTCTCAAAAAGACTTGTTTTTTCCGATTATTTGAGGATTGTTTGGAGGCAGGAGATCATAAAAGGCACTGTCAGCTTCCAAAATGTGTCATGGATGCACTTTGTCAAAAATATTGATGTGAGTAATATTGAAAACAGTGTTAAAACTCATAGGTCCACAGACATTAACAGAGCTGTTGATTAAGTAAGTGTAAATTAAAAAGATGTTAACCAGTTTGTAACAGGATCACGCAAAAGCAATGAAGAAGGGGTTAAAGAAAAAAGGACATGGTGTGAGAAGAAAGACCAGACCAGGTCCATTCTGCTTGCTCAGGTGCTTTGACTGTCACTGGCTGTTGGCTACCAAGTAAGAGATGACTAAGAATTCTTTCAGCTAATAAAGATATAGGGCAAGCAGTTATATCTGTTAAATGATGCATGCAGTCATAGTGATTACAAGAGAATTGGTAAAAATATGTAGGTGTCAAACACCGAATCTCTTCCAACTCCTTGTAGCCTTATCACAATGCCCTACAGGCAGATCCATCAGATCTCATGATGTGGGCGGTACTCATAAGCTCACTTCTTCAATACGGTATCTCCAGACATGCAGAAGAGACAATAGTAGCTCGATTTTGTCACTTGGTAGCACTTTTCTTTGCTTCAGCATTAGCCCAAAACACAGGATGACTGTTTTCTGCTGGAGGCACTTCTTTCTAAGATGATGTGCTTGAGCGTTCATGGCTATTAATGATTCCCTGACACTGCTCACAAGAGCCTTAGCACCATCTCCCTTCCACCAGGTAACCTGTGCTCATCTGGGAACCCACCACTCACTTCCTGAGGGTACAGCTTTGCAGATGGTGGCAGCAGGGCCATCTCATTAGCAGGCCCATGCCTTTGAAATTGCCTCCCCATGCACATAAGCTTAAGTGTGAATCTAATCATCAGCTGAGCTCCAAGAACTTGTTCTCCCTGCAGCCAGTGTCAGGAAGGCTGGTGCATTGTCACTCCTTAGGACAATTCAGGTTTCAGTAGGGGCAGCTATGTGCCATGGTGATAAGTGCCCATCATTTAGTCACCATTGTAATAGTGGCAGTTGTTTTTATTGTGCCTTCTGAAGTTTCAGTAATAACAAGAACTGAAAGGCTTCAAAACCGAACCAGTTCTTGTGGCTTCCTCACCACATGTCTTTGGGACAAGCTCAGCTGGGACTTTTGCTAAGGTCCAGTCACCTCCGAAAATTAGCCACGTTCATTAAGAGGGTTCAAAATAGTTTTCTGGCATTATTGGTGCTTTGTTTAAGGAGGGAAGAACTGGGATTAAAAGAACGTTCTTTGCTACTGTTGAGTTTTGTGCAGGCTGCACCCCCAAAGTTCTTGCAGCCCTGTTTATAAGAGTATAATTCAAAGGATCAACATAAATCCTTTGTTCCAGTTGCTGGTTTATGTGATCAATACAACTTTCAGATGTTTTCTGTTTACAATGGACACACCAGCAGACACAAAGGCTATTGCTGAAGCCTGGGCCATGACAGCAATTCTTCAGGGGAAGTGCAGAAGGGATTCCTGCTCTTCTGTTTTCAGCTCTGTACTGCTGACTTCTTTAGCAACTAGGGATTAGCAGCAGTATTGGCAGAAGTACAGGTACATGTTAGCAAAGAGAAATCATGTGCAGGCTGTCATGAATTACTCCAAAATAGTTGAAACATACCAAAAGTGTTGGAGCAGTTTCATTTGCACTAGTGAGCGCAAAATCAACCATGATTTTTATACCTAATGTAAGAAATGACCTCTTGTCTGAAAAAATACTCCTGGTTCTCCTAGCCTAGCCTGCACACACTCTCACAGAACACCATTAACAGTCATGTTCTATATGCACAAAGACAGGATATGGGTTTTTTCCATACTTTTAGCAAATGCCACTTAAAGTTTTGTAGATGGAGCCGGAGCCATGGTGTCTAGGAGGCCAAGCATTCTGACAGGCTTGCTTAAGTGCAGCAATTCAAGTTTCATAACTAGCTACCCAAGGGGATGGTGTACTAACAGCATCCTCCTATATTGGCTCTGTATGTTGGGTAAGTCACAGGAAGCCTAAATGAAATCGCCAAATACCCTCGGGCCTCAGACCTATATGGTGGCATCACAGCTGAAAAATAATAAAAATGATGCTAAAAAGTACTGTCCCCAGTGACCCAAATAGTCAATAAGGAACAGGATCTGTGCAGAATTGATTGTGTTCATTGTGAGATTTCATGTACTTATATCAATTAGCGTTGTATTAATAGGCACAGTTTTGACTTTACACTGCCATTAATTTTAATGATGAAGGTTATCAGTCAAAAAGTAAGACAAAGATATTTGCTATAATGATTTCATAGTCTGGACCTTGCACAAGTTAATGCCACGCATTCTCTTTCGAATGGACCATCTGCAGTTTGTGTCACTTCTTAAACAACTGCAGTTACGGGGATCTGTAGTAACTCTCACCCATAAATGTCGCTGAGCAGGCACTGTGGTTCTTTCCATTTAAACTACTCCTGGTTTCATGTAAATCAACATAAGCTTGGCTTTTCTATAGAAGTAGACATGAATTCTTACAATAACAGGGAACTAGCAAGTCTAATAATATATGTTGTCCTCCTTCCATGCTTGGTAGCAATTTGAACTGTCAGGGGCACTCACACGAGGATCAGGGTCTGGTTTATAGGTGATTGTTCATCTCTCTAAAATTCTGTCTGTGCAACTGGAACAATTTATCAGCAAACCAAGGCAATGACACTAAAGGAGATGCATGCTGGTGGTGGTAAGAAGTGTTTATTATTAGAGTTGGTACTGCATGAGGATTTCCTCTGCACAGTGATCCTGGTGTCTGCCTAGCTCAAACACAGCATGGGGCAACATGCAGAAACATGTGGTAGCCTGAATTTCTGATTATATTTTTAGGAGGAAGCTGTGAGTTTGTGAACTTCTAAAATTCAAGCTTGGAAAATTCTCAGCTGAAAACACTGATTTTCATTGCTTTTTTTTAAAGTGTGTCTGTAGCTAGCTCCCAAATGAAATCCAGTGAGGAGAGCTCTGCTTGAACCCCCTGTGTGGGGCTTTCAAACCAGAGTGCACATGATTTATAGGATATTATAACAGGAGAAAATAGGAGGTTATTTTAATGAAATGGGAATAGAAGAGAATGGAGTTTGGTTTCAGATGTTGTAGGTATTGTGAGTCATCCGATGCTTTTATGTTAGATTCCTGAGTTACACCAATCAATGAAATTGGCCTGTGCTTTTCTCTTCCTTTCTTCATTTAAACGTCAAAGTGAAATTCAAAGGCTTGTGCAGAACTACTTGAGTCATTCAGAAGATCGCTGCCCCACTGGGGATTCTCTTTGTTTCAGCACTTGAACACTATTGGCTTTATTATCTCCATTCAAGTTTTGTGATTATTCTCATCCATAGTCTCCTAACAGTCATTAGAGATGCAGACAGAGAAAGAGTTCTGCCTTTGCATGGCATGAATAAATATAAATACTATTTTGTGACTTGTCAACAATATCTACTAGTGACTACTATGTAGAGGCATATTCCGGGTACTAACAGCTCTATGTGTGAAATATTAAGCCACATTCACTCCTGTATGTTTCATTGGCATTAGCAATTCTCAAGACCAGATGGTCTTTCACTACACTGGGCCATACAGAGGAACAATAAGAACCACGATCAGTGAAGTTACAAAGTGTTTTAACTGGGCTTCACAACAGCCACTAATTACTTCAGCTCTAAACTTGCTTGAGGTGTGGGTCTGTGTTACAAATCTTTTGATGGCAAAGCTGGCTTAATTCACTGTTGCTCTTATTCAGACAAACTTAGGTCTTTGTGAACCAAGGCTTAGTCCAGGTATGTGAATCTTAATATATATTTTAAGAGGCTTTGTAGAACTTATTCCTTCAGTGTGAGTTACTAGGGAGGAGCAAAAACAACAGGGAAGAGGGGAGAACGGGGTAGGAATCTTTAAACCAGCTTTATCACTGAAACATTCATAGCAAGGAAATGCAGAAGAAAGTGCTTAATTTGAGTGTCGTTTACTGCACTTGAAGTTACCACATAGTCACCCTCTTTTGTGTGTTTGCTGCCTTTAAATACTACAAACTTGGAGTCGCACTCAGGTGCCCTAGATTCTGGTAGCCTTTCGTTACAACTTGTTCTACAGTCTGCTGTGGTTCTTCAAAAGTTGCCTGTTGCCTACTTTATAGACTCTGAAGGACTGCACAGCCTGCTGGTGAGGAATGAAGAGCTTGTTCAGAAAAACAATCAAATGAAACAAACAGTGATGATGTGCCTCAATTCAAATCAGATTAAAATCTTTCTGTAAGAATTTATAAATATAACCCAGTATTTGTAATGATAAGGGAGAGCTGCGTGTGTAAGTCTGAGCCACTTCAGCTACTGCTGGTGGTTTCTAGTAGTGGTTGGTGTGGGAGCAGGTAGGGAGGAAAGAAAGGCTGCTTTATGTTACAGAACTAAAGCAGACTTGTGTCTGGTTCTTCTCTGGCACTAGAGTGACATGAGCTGGGTGGTCTTCCCATTGTTCATCGGTGTAATACCATATCACCTGTAAGAGAAATCTTTCAGTCTGCAGTTGTTTCTGATACAGAAGAGAGCAGGCACCAGTGATGATTTTTGAATTTGATGCTGAGAAACTGCAGTATATTTTTCCCTGAGGTAAATTCTGTGTTTCAGGTCCCACATCTAACTGCTGGGAAACTCCTCTCTTACACAGTCGACTTCCAGTTAAACAAAAGTTTCAGTGGAATCAAACAGTTGTGGGTAGGATGGAAATTATCAAGTCGGTGGAGGAAGGGTAGTATAGGAACAGAAAACAGACCACTGGGCCAGTTTAGACATTCCATGTCAGTCAGACAGATAGCTCTGGTTTCTGACACAGCCTGTTTCAGGATTTAATGATGTCCAGACTAGGTAGGTAGTTGTAGGTACGTTCAGTTGTAGGGCAGTGGAGTGTTAATTCTTGACTTCAGCTTACATCTGTCATAAGAGACAGGGTTTTGGTTGCACCACATCTATTGCTCCAGGGCAAATGGACATTGCAGGCCAGACAGAGCCAGAAAGAATTTTGCTGCTGGCAGAGGGTGGCATAACAAAGTTAACATTTCGTTCCCTTTCTTAATTCTGTTTTCTACTGTATGGCTAAAGTGTAGGCAGAGAACTAGCCTTTTATCTCTCTCTCAATATGTGTGATGTGAATAAAAAGCATATTGATTCTGAATAACAACGAGAAGTTTGGAAGGAAGGAAGGAAGGAAATAACACTTGGCAATACTGAAAATCCCAGCTGTATATTGCAGTGTGTGAGCACTTTTTTAAAGCAATACAACATTGTAGTCCATTCAGTGTTAACCTAAATAGGGACAAGTGCTGCAGCAGATCCAGCTATCCTGTGTTTTTGGTATTCCCACTTGAAATTTGCTTGGTAATATCAAGCTGAAATACAATAGCCATTAACCCTCATTAACCCTATAGAAGTATGAGCGAGACAGGTGTTCCCAGTAGGACAAAGAGAAGAGAAGTCCTTATATAGTAGGCCATGAAGTAAATTGAAAATTATCTCAAAATAAGTCCTAAAGATGAAACTAAATAAAAAAGGTGCAATACAGAAAAGAAAGCATAGTAGTGCTGAGGCAAGCAGTAATTTATTAATATTTGTCTGCAGAAAAGTGAAAAAAACTCTGCATATCTCCTTTGCTTAATTATCTGCTTGACCTCAGTGAAAAGAAAATCTGAAGTTAAATGCATAACATTTCTCTTTACAGTGTGTTTTTCTTGGTTCCTTTCTTATGAGTACCCATGTGGTTTCTCTGCTTCTAAGCAGAGTGATAGCTCTAGTCATTTTAATAACCTCTGAGAAAGTGCTTCAGGACATATTTGCAGAGCTGAGGTTGCCATGCCACAGCCTTGTCTCCTTACCATGCTCCAGATATTGAACCTTCCCGTAACTACAATTACAACATAAACCACAAAATGTAGATTTACAGATTGTTTTCAACAACACCCATTCAAATTTACTTATATTTACACTAGAAAAATTAGAGTAAGTGCTATTGTGACCAGAGACATAGACCGAGATCAATAACCAACCAATTCTTGGCTAATAAAGCACTTCTCTAAGGTCTATGGTTGCTTTGTTCTGCCTTTGAGGTTGGCCTCTAATGTCTTATCCATTGACTTTTCCCGTAAATATGTCTAATAGAGACCAAGCTGAACCCTGAGAAGAAAAGATACACTCTGTTTGGTAAGAATTGCTAATTAACTTGGTATGTAAAATCTGTAGCTGCTCTCTGCTTTTAGCTTGTCTTCTGGTGGCAAATATGCATGTAACATGGCTACAAAAGTCAGACATGAAATCCTGACATATAGGTAGGCAGTTTCCTAAGGTAAATGTTTCCTAAGGTAGCCAGTGATTCAAATCTACTCTATGTCTTACTATTTCATGTGCAGTAAGAAAACCTACTGCAAAGCAAGTTTGGAGCCCTGTAACAGGATATCTTTGTTGTGGGCTCTGGTCATATATATTTTACATACATTGATTAAAAGATAAAAGGGTTTTGTTTTGCTTTGTTTTTCAGAAGAGAAATGCGTTAACATTTCATTGCTTGCTCTAATCCATAGTAAGACTTGGGGCCTGGGCACTCTTTGCCTATGTTCAAATTTGCTGAAATCTGAAAACATCACGCACCGTGAAATTTTACATCCTTGGAGACTGATCGTGCAAAGTCTTGACAAATACGTTTCATGACCAGTAAAGCCTTTTAGCATCTACTTTAAAGATCGTGGACGCTGACTTGTAACATTTTTTTCCAATACATTTCTCTAACCTCTCTGAAAAAAAAAACCCTCAACACTAATATTTCAGACATTTGAATTCTTTGTCAGCTCTTGAATTGTCTGCTGGTCTGTCCTTAGCAATATGTGTGGTATTTTGGGCTGCTCAAGAGCAAGAAGCAGAACAATTTTACTTAGTAATCTGTAAGCAACAAGTTGTTTCCCCAGTGCATTGGAGAGGATATACTGAGGTTACTCCATTGATTACAGATGAATATGATGCAGCTTTGACTGTTATGCCAAATTTTGCCAGGGCTGAGCAGTCTTATTTAAGCATGAAGAGGTGAGTGTGGTCACTGAAGTTGTTAAACCGAAGAGAGACTAACCTCCTACTGGTTTCTGTGCTTTCAGCCTGGAAAGAATAGAAGAAAGACCAAAGCCTATGATCAGAAGATCATGATCATTTGTGTAGTAGTGGTCTAGTCTGATGGTTGTGTTTGATCTGAAGTGTTGATCTGTGTGTTAACTGACAGTGAGTTTGCCATCAGAAAAAGGCAGTACCGCTGTGAAGGGTGCGTGATGTTTTGACATCGCATAAGCTGGCGTGGTTCTATTAGACAACATTACTGACGTGGTGTGTTCCAGTAGCAAAACGTGTTCCTCTTCGTGAAAATTTAAACCAGAATTACTGTCAGTTAAAAATGGTCCAGTTCAGGGTTCCAGGATCTGTTTTTAATAGTTCACTAGAGAGTTTCTACATCCTGCATGTTAGCACCAGAATTTACCTATCTAGCTTCTTTTCACACCTCTACGGGAGAGGCAGATGTATTAAGACATGCTACCACCCTGTGCTTATTTAGATCTGGCAAAGTACATTTCTGTCCATGCACTGCATTTCTTGTCTTGCTCATCAAGAGCATTTCTTTGCAGACGGCTGCTCAGGTTGGCAGGGCAGCTTTGGTAAAGCAAGTGTGTGATAGAACAGATGAAAGCCCTGTTCTCAAGAGCACTGCCACCAAGTCCTCAGCTTCAGAGACATGGAATGGAAGCCCTGCTGCTTTGCCGATATAAACAAGAGAATATGATAAAGTAAACTTTACAAGGGATAAGTGTGACTTTGTGAGGTTAAACCGTAGGTTATGCCTTAATCTTTGTCAAGAGGATGAAAGTATCACAAGAGATAAATAGTTCATGCTACTTATCAAGTGCAGACTTTTGATAGGGTGTATTCCCTCCCTTTGCTGTGCACTGCATGTGTCTGCCTCATATTTGCTGTGTCTGCCTCTGAAGCATTTAAAGTTTCAACATTGCCAGACCAAGGATACTGAACCTTTGGTCTGATGCAGTTTGGTAGCTGCTGGAGAGTATCCAAGTAAATTGGAGACTCTTACACCAAGTTAGACTTGTTGATTTGTCCCAGTTGTCTTGGTTCTTGCTACTTTATCTGAGTAGATCCCACCCCACAGTGAAACAACAGCTGCTGGTTGCTGCTGCCTTCAGGTGACAAAATTGTCTTCGAAGACACCCTTATTAACCAGTGAGTTGTGGTGGCTCACTCTGCCATTTTCAGTTTGGGTGTCACATACTTTTCAAGTGACAGAATTAGTCGTGCTTGCATGAGAAGATCTGGGTATAGTTACAGTGAACAAAGCAATTAATATGTCCTTAATTTGCACCTAACAAACAAAAAGGATGAGTTTATTCTCTGTGACATGTAGACAAATTTTTCTTTAAAAACAAAGTTTCATGCTGTGACTACAATTAGTGTAATTGTCAGCTCTTCTCTAAAAACAAATATGTATTAAGAGAAAAGCCAGTATTGTGCCCTCCTCTGGTGTGAAAATGAGACAATCAAAATCTATTGTAATTACCTCAGTGATATTATAATTAGCAACGATTAAGTTATTCCATGCTGTTTTTTTCCTCTTGGCTACAATTAAAAAAGTATATATCTTTCTGCTGCACATTACCACTGATGCTTTTACCTCCATACACATCTCGTAAGTGGATAAATTAGAAGTAATTTAGAGCACAACTGCGTTAAAACATATATCTTTTCTATTTAACTGTTTTAACCCTTTGCAGATTCCCTGCATCTTCTAACATCTGTGTAGAATAGCCTTGTTTGTTTGTGTTAAATACTCTCTGGGCCATTAAACCAAAGCCATAAAAATGTGGAGAGTACCCTACTTACTTGTAATACATGATCTCAGTTTTCTAAAGTCACTCTTATGAGTGACACCAGAGATGGTTTGTAAGCAGGAGCTCAGCATCACACCAAGCGAGAACAGATATGTCACTTCCTCTCTAACCCTAGCAAGGCTCTGTTTAGGAGACATACTCTGGGCAGTCCTAAGTCATGTTTTTTAGGTGAATCTCCACTCAAAATGTCACTTCTAGGAAGGAGGAGAAAACACTAGAAAGAGTGACTGTCTGTAGTGCATCCTGTGTACTCATGGTGTGCAGAAGCTTAGGTTTAGCTTCCTTTTCTGCCTGAAAGCAGGTGGATCCATGTGTTGTCCTTATTCCAAGCACTGACGTACCATCAACTTCCATTTTTGTTGTTGTTGAGGCTGTTTCACCTTGTGAGAAAGAATACTGGCCAAGAAGAGGGGAAAAAGACTTTGACTCATCTGGTATTTTAGTCCTCTAGATGTAGTGGAGCATGTTCTCAAAAGTTAATGACTGTATTTTCCTATAAATGGTTACAAGATAGTCCACAACCATCTGAACATAGTCCCAGTTCAAGGATGACTACAGGGGACTGCAGAACTGCTGGTTGTATATAGGCTATACCTAAGAAGCTGAAAGCGGGGAGGTACTTACGCAGGTAGGGAAAATGATGGGCCAGTTTTACAACAGCGATTAGAGAAGCCAAAGCAAACGCCCCAGAATTCAGTCATGTCGCTTTCCCTACATATTGCTGACCAAAGCAGTGTAAAACTTGTGCGAACTGTAGATCTAGTGTGGCAGCTCTAGGAGGAAAATCTCAGTTCTTTGACATTCTCTCTCCTGTTTACATCCTCAGTGTCTTACAAGAGTTAGTTTTAAATCCTGGTGCTATCAGACTTTAAATCTTGTTCTCTCACTGATCATCCAGTCTAGCAATGCTTACTTTGGCACTACTCCAGGACTAAATATGGCAAGTCCTGGACCCTGGACCAGTGTAATTTTCATTCCCTGCTAAGTGCCTACATTTTTAACCACACAGAGGCAGAGCTCTGAGCCTCAGGCTTCCTTTGTGTGCATGTCAGTGATGTTAATAATGTCTCTATTGGTATCTTGTCTCTGAAGTGAACTCCTAAGGCTTTCATTTTGTGAGTGGAAATCCTTTCTAAAAACGATTCCATCTCTGACTCTGTGTGGGGTACTGCAAGCTAGTCTCATTAGAGACAGAGAAAGCTCCTAGGCCAGCTATGGAAAGACAACAGGAAACTTTATTTCATCCAACTTTACCCCAAAATGAATCTATAATTTGACTTTTATTTTAATCATTAAACAGCTGTTTTCAGATCTCATACTAAAAAGACTCCTATCCTGTGATGTTCAGAGAGAACTTCATTCACCCAGGAGTTAATGATGTTCCTTACCTTGCAGGATAATAACCTTGAATATGTTGAGGGGCTGCTGTCCAGTTCTAGAATACCACCAGTTGCTCCTTTCCACATTGGAAAGGGGAATAGTTAGAGCTTCTGGCTGAGGCTTGGGGTATCAGTTACACAGTGTGTGGAATTGGCTACAGTACCTGTGTGAACGGAGACTGCAGTTTTAACTCCTGCTCAGCTGCCCAATTTTTCTGTTAGCTTGCAACATGTTCTGTAATCTCTGCAGTTTACAGTTGGAATAGTCAGGCATGTTTTTAGAAACCTCTGTGTACTGGGCGTAGGCGAATACATGACCAGATAAAATAGGATAGGGAGTGAGCAGGCCTGATAGTTATTAACATCAAGTGTTGACTGAAAATATTTTCCTGTAAATGATGTGGAAGTTGGAAAACACAGGATGCTACAGGGAACCTGTTAATGCCTTTGTTTATGTTGGATTTCCCTCCTAAATATGCTGATGCTTTCCTAGGTTTGTCCTCACCCTTCCTGCTCCCTCAGATGCTCCTGAGGTGCCTCCTTGCATTGGTATATTCTTTTTTATTTTAAAATGTTACTTGTTTGTCCACATACCAACCACTCGTTCAAGACAAAGCATTTTGTAGGAGGAAAGAGTGGAGTCCTGATGCTTCAGATATTAGAAGGCACTTCTCTGTGTCTAGTCTGATGTACAGGGCAGAGTTATTTGCATGCACAGTGTAGTAGCAGTGCTTCATTACTGGCCTTAAGGAGATTGCTTCACAAGAGCTTGGCAATAGAGTTACCAAAGTTAATGCTACATCAAAAATAGTGATTCTTACTAGGCTGTTGGAAGTGGAATATTTTGTGATGTTGCCCTGCATACACAGTCATTTCCATCCTGGCTTTTGGGTCTGCCTGACCTTAGGAGAACCACTATCATAGCTTGCAGTCCTTTTGGTTCATTAGCACTAATACTTTGCTCTGAGAGTGCATAAGCAGGTCTAACAAGTGTCAGTGCTGGCTAATTATTCAGGTTGGGAGGGTGCTGCATGGCTTCAGAGACATTTGTGCAGTGGTATCACACTGATGTTGATGTATACAGCTGGCTGGATTTTAGGAGCTCATGGGAAGGCTTCATCCCTTATATCCTCTAAAGATTCTCTTTTCACTTTAATGTGGAGGGCTGAGTCTATGCCATCTTGCTGACAGTAATACAGAATTAGTAAACTAATCCTGTTCCTCACAGCTGATCAAAGGTAGGGCCTTGTAAATTGAAAAAAAGAAAAATGCACGGACCAGAGTGACAAAAATAAACTAAGAATAACTCAGTTATTGTTCCTGTTTCTGCTAATGTGCTCAGTGCCACTCTGACAATGAAGAGCAAAGCCAGAATGAACGCTCTCCTGTTAGCATGAATGTAGCCCCTGTCGTTAGAATACGGAAATTATTTTAAGTAGACTGAGCTATGCTGCCTTTTGTACACAAGAAAGGCTAATCCCATTAAAAGTAATGGTCTGAGATTGCTCACTCCAAGTACTGTTAATGAGTTAAGTTTGTTCTGCGTGTAATGAGTCCTCTGTGTTCTTTATGTGGTCTTTGCTGATGAACTGCATAGCAGGAGCTGTCACAAGCTTTAATTATGAACATTTCCATGAGTGAAAATATCATTTTAGGAAGCAGAGATAAATAAGTGGCATTTGTGAGCTTCATTGTGCTGAGCGTGAAGCCTTCTGCTCTCTGAATTTTTCTGGTAGCTGCAGTTCAGCAGAGCTCAAGTTCAGAGCTCAAATTTAAGCCTATGTTACTCGACTTAAGTTTTCTTGATGTCAGACTTGAAGAGCCCTGTTAAAAATTGCACTGACGTTCCATAGATCCCACTGCACAAAATCAGAGCAGCCTTTTGCGACAGCACAGCTTAATTTCCTTTAGTCTGCTAAGGATTTGGGAACCAGTGAAACTCTTACAAACGGTTGTTTCCTTCCTTCCTTCCTTCCCTGCCTGTCTGTAAGGTTTGACAAGAAATTTAGGAAGGTCTCAAATCTTCCATTGAAATCCACTTCCTTGTGGCTTGGGTGTAAACATCTACAGCCCCTTGGTTATCGTGGCTACAGGAATCAAACTGGGCAAATTCGCCACGTGAGCTGCTTGACCAGCCCAGGGAAGGCACGGGACAAACTTGCCACAGAATTTTCTGTGTGCTGGCAACCAGTGAGTGTTTGGAGGTTCAAGTCCGAACTCAGACTGAATCATTATGCAATATTTCTTTTCACAACATGAAAATACTGAAAATAATTATATTGATTAAGGCACCTTGGAAGGGACAGAAAAACATCTCATGCATATGCAGTAGTATAACAGTTTAGAAGGTTCTATCTTTTTAGTATTGAACAGGAGTGTTTGATCAGCTATATAAACGCTGCTTGGCAGGGAACGTTGACTGCATCAGACAACATATGGTTCTAGAGTACACATTTGCAAATTAAGTGGTATCTGGTCACAAAATGTGTTCACTTTTTATTTTAAAACACAACTTGCCTCCCCCCATTTTCAGTCACAGCCCATTTCATTTGGTGAGTAAATTATTCAATAAACCCCACTCTTGGATATAAGACGGATCAGATTCAATAATAATAAAAAAAGTCTTAACAGTGACATTAATAACCTCTGTTCCTAGCTCAGAACTTGTTAGCCATTTCAGCCTCCAGCACAGTATTAATGTATCTATGAAAAGAAGGAAAGAAAATGTAGGTGCTTTTATTTTATATGCGTATCTAAGCTCCTTTGCTGGTGGCAGCTACTTTAAAGCAGCGAGCACTTGGGAACTGGGTTGTTTTTGTTTTTTAATAACGAGGTTTTCAAGCTATGGTGGCTGTTCTGTTAATTGGGATGCCATTTGTAAGACCTCAAGACCTGGCTCTGATCATGAAAAAAAGATCAACTCTTACGGACTCAGAGAGCAGGTTGAAACCTGCATATTTAAGGGAAAGCCTGAGTACAAATTTTACCAATGTTCTCTAATTTGCTTTAAAACAAAGAATAAGTCTGAAGCCTACTTGCAAAATTATCCAAAGCCTCAGGCATATGAAGCAAGTCCTGAATCTCATTACTAAATCATCTTCTGCGTTAAGCTGTTCACTTAGGCCCATGTCTGCAAAGACATCAACGTACCTAAGCTTCTGTGCAGCTTGGTAGGAGTTTAAACACTCAAACAGAATGTAGGATCTGGCCTGCTGTATAAACCCAGGTCAGCCTGATCATAAACCACTGTTTCAAACAGTAGTGCTGCACCAGTACATTACCCTGAGTTGTGACTCTTCTGCTGCATGGCATTAATTGGATAAGAAAATGTAGGTGACCCAAGAAATCTTGCCGTGTTGAAACTCATTTCTCTTTGTATTGCTTCAGCTTCCTCTCAGCTTTGCAGCAAAGCAGTGGCTGAGCTTTTCAGGTATCTTGTAATACAAAGTTCTGGGCTCCACTGAAGTTCTAGTAACTGAGTTATTGTGCAGGATAAAATCGAGGCAACAGTTAAATGTAGTGACGGGCTTCAGACTAGCCCACTGTAGCCCAAGCAAGCCTTGCTTGTGGTGATAATCAAACAACTGAGGTTCTCACAGTGTTGAAGGTGTTTCCATCATGACCACTGCTCTCAGTATCTCAGTAACGCAGAGCCTGGTGGCTATTACTGCCCTTTTATAGTACATTCTCATCCATTTATTTTCCATTCAAAAGGCTGGTAAGGGTGGTGTAAGGAGGCTGAATGCTGAAAGATCTCTGGAAGCAATAGGTGTTGAACAAGTTGTTAAACAAGAGAATTGGATGTCTTTTTTCATCATTCCCTATGTAGCATTGATTGATTGGAGTTTGAATAGGTATTGGTTTTAGATAAACAAGACAAAGTGAAAGATCCACAGCAGCCAGTGAGGATGAACATTAGAAAAGGACTGTCAAGATGTTATCTTGGGAGGATCTGGTTTGACCTAGTTCTGCTCTCTTTTGAGCTACCTTAAACCTAAAGGAGTCTGAAGGAATGGGCTAACTTCAAGGAAAAGGTAATTTACTCTGAGAGAAAGGAAATTTGTATAGTTTAGGGTGGTAGGTTGACTGAAAGTCAACAGTTTGATCTTCCAAGAGTTTGTATGCAGAACTGCCTTTCCAGTTCTGTTTGGCTGAAACAACTTTGCACACAAGTAGGGAGAGACTGTAGGTAAAGAAAGGCGGCAGCAACTGGTAAAACTGCACAGAGCCAGAGTGACTCCCAGGGTGGTTCTGTGACTGCCACATTACGCTTCAGCCCTCTCACAAAAGCTGGCTTTAAATGAGGTTCTAATTTGACAATCTACACAAAACCTCTTGCCTAAAATGTTTGAAAGCAATCAAATTGAACATTTGATCCAGCGAGCAGTTATAGTTTGATTGCACAGTAATTTTCTGGACATGATGTGAAAATAGGTGGGAGATAAGCATTTCTCCTGGGAGATGAACATCAGTGATTGGAAAATAATATATTTATTCCTGTGGCTCATCCTGTTGGGTGTCTAGGTTTCTGTTGTAGGCTTGGAGTGTCTAAGATTCTGCCTATGTACAATCTCTTTAAGAGTATGAAGGTTCACAGTCTTGTGACAAGGAATGAAGCTTTGGGCAAGACATGGGATAATCCTTTGATGAGAGCCCTAAAGTAAGAGATGTAGAGCTAGGCTTTAACTGAGTACAGATCCACCATGACTATTTGTGCCAGTCACATCAGTGTTCTCAAGCTCAGTTTTGTCTGTCCTGTTCTTTGTTAGCCATTTCTAATAATGCCTGGCTAAGGGGACTCTTGATTTCAAGTGGAGCAATATGCATTTGTTCTGTAATTAAAAAATCAAATTAGCAGAAGTGCAGATGTCATCAATCCACTTCATGCCTTTAGGACATGAAAGTAATGAATTGACAGTCTCTCTGAGCAAAGGGAGACCCAAAGATGAGTGCAAAAGGACCTGCAAGGGTAATGGCACAAGCAGCCCACTAAGAAAGAATTAAGTTTGTAAGTACAATGTTGTGGAAGGGCTGAAAGCAAAGACCAACGTGTTCTCTGGACCTTCATTCCATTTTTGATATAAGATGGGAGGATCCTACCTCTTTACAATCAAATTGAAGAATAATTTGGTTCTCAGTAAACTTTTATTCTGAGAAACAGGGAATTCTTTTTGGAATCATTCCAAGCCAGGTGTTAAGGATGTCCTTAACTACCAGCACAGAATATCCTGAGTCTGATGCTGGACTTCCCTGGACTTCCACACTGAAAAAGCATGGCAGACACTGGATTTACCACTGTGCTGCATTTACTGCTGTGTAAGCAGTGCCATCCCATCCTCCTCAGCATTTTGTTTTTCTTTAAACTGAAATTGAAAATGAGAGCACTAAGTTTTGAATATTTAGACCCTCGTCACCACCTTTAATATTACAAAAGCTACTCCTTTTACTTCAGCATTTAATTCAGTTTTTATTGTGGAAATTACGCTTACCCAAGCAGTACTGTGTAATTGATTAATAAATTACCATTGCCTGTCAATGCTCTTGGATTTCCTCTCTGTGCCATTGCAAGCAGAGCTGACAGTAATTAAATAATCATTTCATCACCACTGATGATTGAGTTTATCTAATTCAGTGGCTCTTGTATGTAACTAGTGTTAAGTTTGAACTCTTATAGGATTATATTGATTGATGGAGAAAGACCAGAAAAATAGGTGTCGTGTGTTGTTTCTTGAATTCAGGAGAGTGAGTAAGAAGAATTGTCCTGATCGGTTATATGTCACCTGAGTAAACAGACATTTTTTAAAACATTGAAACCTGTAGTGCTGTAAGGTGGCTCATTTCATGTTCAGCTTGGTAGGACTCAGCACTCACTAATATGTGTTCTCACTACTGTGGAAAAATTTGTAATACATTTGATTGCTATTCAGAAAAAAAAATGTTAGCTGAACTCCAGAGCATTCCTTTTAAAAGAACAGCATGTCAATAGGTGTTTACATTTATGCTTAAAAAATGAGTCCTCTCTGTCTCATCAAGTAAATAACACAAATTACTCTTTGGATGCACCCAGGTGAGACTTTCTGTTTCAAACTCTTCTTAAGTAGAATCTTGTGGCTCTCACAGGCTCCATTCTGATTTTAGTAACACCAGTTAGAGCATCCCCCAGTCAGAACAGTTACTCTGGATTGACAAAAACGTAACTGAGATCATCATGTCGAGGGAGAATTATGAAATGTGACAAGCAGCAGAAAGAGCTCATGGAATTTTCTTCTGGAGAGTTATCAAGACACAATTCAAGCTCAATTGGTCAGGGCTGGCTTTAGAAAAATGAAATTAATTCTGCCATCATCACAAGAATCAGAATCGTTGAAAGGCCAGAAACTCAGCTACTTGGTGCGTTGTTGTAAGTTCTCCTGAAGGGAAAAATGGGCATTTTCAGCCAAAAGTCAACCATCTTTCATTTGAAGATGAGTGTGTAGTTTCAGAGTCTATCATCTGAGTGTAACGAAAAACTGTGGAGAATTGTGGATAATCCCCAGTTTATATTTTGCTTTGTTTTAATTAAGATTGGAGCTAAACTTTCAGTGTGAACGATGCCAGCAGGAATTGTGATCGCTGGGCAAATCCAAAATTAAGCACATAGATGTAATGGTTGGTCCATAAAAGATGTCCTCAGGGACACTGGTTTTTAAAGGTTTTCCACAGAAAGAATGTCTTTGCAAAATCCTGTATTGCAATCAAGAGTAACCAATTTCTCCCCCACATGGTTTTACATGTGACATTTAAAATGAAGGCCCAAGTCATGTACAGAAAGTTCCTTGTTCATAAGTACCATGTGGTTCTGAGTCTAAATTTAATGAGAGCAAAGAGTAAAATACCCTGAAACTGAGCAGATGAAGCACTCACGCAGCTTTTATGACAGTGATAAACTATCCGAGCTCTGCACTTCTTGCTTTATGATGCTTCTGTCACCTCCACAATGAAAATGCCATCTTATTATGTACAGTGGGTCTATTTTATTCTATATATATTCTAAATCATTTGACTATTTTGGCTCTCCATTAATGGCAAATTACAGTAAAACTGTAAAGGAAATGTCTGCAATGACTGGGTGAACATTGAAGGAATTAATTATGATTGATTTTGTTAATTAAGTTCAGTGGCTAATGTCTTTACTGTAATGGGATGCTTAACAGACAGAGGCAGCATTAAGCGGTGCACCTATAGCTGAGTTGAAGAGGTGCGCTGCCCCGCGGGTATCTATCTCCAGGTACACGACAGGCTGTCAGGGACTCGCTTTTATTCCAGGTTTGAGTGGTTTAGAAGAAACATCTCTGGTAAATAAGTATCAGGCAAACCCTCTTTGTGTACATGGCACTGAGTGTATTACATGACAATGATATTTCTGCTGGTTCTGGCTGGTTCTGTTTTCTCTTTAGGACTAAGGGTTTGGGATAGGTTCTGGTCTTAGCTGTTTGGATTACTTCCTTTTACCTATGTCCAGCCTGGTTAGCCCTTCTACCTAGAGATAATTCAATCTCTTCCAGTCAACACTGGTCTCCTTGATCTCCTGCTTTCATGATGCACTTGCTGGTGAATCCTTATGGAAGGAGTCTTTTACCCTCTGAATTGCCTTCACTCCTTATTCCATAATTTCTCTCCACCTGTGTTTCCCCTTGAATAAGTTAGGAGTCTAGGAAAAGGCTAAATGCAGCCTCTGCACTCATTCTGTATGTGTGTATGTAAACACACTCATGCACTTCCACGGGGTTAGAAGCAGCAGATGAAAACATTTGCAGCTGATACATTTTTTGCTTCAAAACCAGTTTAGCACTGACAGAATCATGCAGCTTGATGACTTTGTCTTCGTGACAGACATAGTTCAGATAAAATGCCTCAACGCACAGATTCTTCTGATAACTAATGCGTTGTCTTGAACAGGCATCCTATAGCCCAGTGCAGATTTGGCCTTGAAATTATTTTTGTTTTAAATAGCTGGGTATGTGTTGCTTTAAAAGAAAGCTGCCACTTGCTACCTCTGTACCCTTGCAGCAGCTTGCCAAAAAAGGTTTCCCTCTTTTTCCTGCAGAATTATTTGTTTTTCCTGACACAAAGGAGAGTGCTTTGTCATTGTTTTCTGTATAACATTGATGGATTTCATGTTGAATGGGTATTGGGTTTTAGTTAAACATGACAGGGGAAGAGATTTATAGGCAGCGGCCGCAGAGGTTGTTTGAAAGGCCCAATAATGCTTCACTGCACAGATGTGTTTTCAGTGTTCTCTGATGGTAAAGAACCAACCGGCTCATATACACTCCACCCTCATTACGGAGCTATCCTTGAAAAGCTGAGTGTTAACAACTATATAGGTTTTCTTTCTTTGGAGTTTCAAAGTAAACAGGATTCAAGGAGCGGCCTTATGTCAGGAATGCTGTACTAATGAGGACAAATTATATTCTAATCAGGTTTCTCCATTATTAATTCACTGTTATTCTGCTCTCTTTTTTCCCCCCTCTCCTTCTCTTTGTGTCCAATTTAAAGTTGCAGAAGAAACATGGGGTGGAGTGTTTTTCTTCTGGTGCTTGTTATTCATATTAAGTAGTCTATTCTGCCTTTGGTGTGATGGTGGGTGTTAAGAATTTAAATCCCCCCTAATGCATTGATAGGATAATATGAATAACCACCCAGAAAAAAGGTCCTGTATGGATCTCTACAGCTAAGGGATACTAGCGTGCTTGAATGTGTTTCTACACACAAAATATAACTTGTTCTGTTTTGTTGTGGTCCTACATAGTTTCAAGATTTCCGTAAGCATTCCTATTTTGCTTCTACTTAGAAATTTGGAGAAGCGAGTAGAAATATCTCATGCTTTATTAGGAATGCATTGCTCGTTCTTTGTTCTACTCTAGCTTTTTCATATTTTCTTAAACCAAATCCTAACCCAGACTTAAAAGTGCCATTAAACTGGTGTCAGGAGTGACAGTGGAGTAAAATGTCGCTCGCATTCATTGTATCGTGTTTATTTTATCTACGTCCTTTGGTTTCAGTGTATTTGACATTCCTTCAGAAAGTGCCTAGCAGCTCGGCTGTCATGGAGAGTAGGTAGTGAACCATGCTAAGTGCCAGCTCACAGGGTGTGTGCTCATTCACTTTGCACCACAGTCACATTATCATGAATCCTTACTATCTCTAGCAGATTTGAAGCACTCGGGGCCTCATTAGCAACTTGCCAGGAGCTGGAGAGCTGCAGCTAATACGGGAGCATCACACTGCAAGGAATTGCCTGGGTCACTGAGTCCAGTCCTCAGTCATTGCAGGCTACCACATCATATAATCCCTTTCATCAGATGATCAAGCTCCATCTTAAAAGAAGTCGGCTACATTTAGCACTGTTTTGATTGTTAGAAACCTCCATCTCATTCCTAACCTAAGTAGATACGTTGCCCATTGACACAATTTTTTCTTATGCCAGTATCGCCCATGTTTTTCATTTGTCCTTTATTTACCTGCCCCAGTTCCATTTTGTGTTTATCCTCCAGCAATCATCTTTCTTTCATTTTGCAAGGCTCAGTCGACCAACCTTGTTTAGTTGCCTCTTGCAAGATGAAATCTTTCTTCTGGTGATCTTTGTCTCAAATTTGAAGTGATTTTTGTTGAACATCAATGTTTGACTTTGCACAGCATAACCTGGATGAGGTCTCAGTAGGAACTTATATTGGCACATCCTGACCTTCACTAGAAAAATCTCACCTGATGAAAGAAAATTTACTTTCACGTGGTTATAGTACATTACATGTTTATGGCGATAATGCTGACTTCCTTCTCCTTATTAATTTTCAGCTGATGAGATTCCACAGTGTAGCAGATAAATCCCACAAAGTTTAGCACTTAGGATTTTTGAATTGAATCCCTTTTCTCCCATGTTCATCAAGTACAAATAGGTTACTCTGTCTTGAAGCTGAGACACGTAGATCTGCATCTATTTCAGAACACACACCCCAAAAAGCTTCCTATACCTGCCCAAGGAGTTTGCCATACGATGTTGCTTGTACGTCTGTCTTCCTTCAGAGCTGGAAACTAATTGCTCATTAGGCAAGCTCACCTGGATTGAAAACACAAGTTCTTACCGTAATTGAAAAATCAAAATGCATCTGGGTCTGAATTTTGGAATAAGATGGATGGAGTCAGATGCCAGCCACAATTACTCAGATGGATAATCAGGTGCACTAGCTTACCCTTAGTCAGTCTGTAGTTGCCATTACACTGTCAAACAAGGCATCAAGCTAATTCCTTCACATCTTCTGTCATAAACCCAGTTGTAAAATATATCTGGGCTAAACTGCTCTACTGGCTTTGGCACCTCTGTCCTAAGCCTTTGTAATAACCACATATTCTGTAAAGCAGAATGATCCTTCTGGAGCTTGGCTTATTCACAAGTGAACTAACTCTGGGGAAAGACCTTGGTCAGCTGCAGTGGCTGTACAAATATCCATACCTTCCTACCATGATCATAGAATCATAGAATAGGGATTGGAAGGGACCTTGCCCTAAGCTGGACATCCTCCAGCAGCTTTGTGTCCTTCTTGAGCTGAGGGGCCCAGAACTGGACACAGTACTCCAGTTGTGGTCTCACCATGTGGTTACCCTTCAAATTGTGCCCTCAAATTGTGCCATGGGAGGTTTAGATTGAACATTAAGAAAAATTTATTCACTGAAATGCTTATGAAGACCTGGCACAGACTAGCCAGGGCAGTGGTGGGGCCCCCATCCCTGGAGGGATTTAGATGGTGTTTAGATGTGCTGCTTAGGGACATGGTTTGGTAGTGGACTTGGCAGTGCTGGGTTTGTGGTTGGACTTGATGATCTTAAACGTGCTTACCAACCTAAATGATCCTACAATTCATTTCCACACACTCGGACTTCTTTTCTAGTCCACAATCCTCACAGGTCATCTCTTAAGGGTGGTTCATGTCTGTTCTAGGATCTCTTGCAATGCAAGATGCAACTTGTGTTTAAATCCTGCTTCTTATTCCAGAGGCATTTCTTGCAGTCTTGTCATATTCTTGGCCTTAGGACAGCTTTAAAAGAAAAGATGCTGAAAAAATCATGCAAGGCCCCTCATGCAATGTGAAAAGAGGTGTCCATCAACACGGAGTTCAGCTGCAAGACTGGGACCTGGTTTTGACACATTACCAGCCTGAACTGTATCTGCCTTCAGCTCTTAGATCTGTATCCTGATTCTACGTCTTCATAGTTATGAATATTTAAATATTTTTATTCTTATTAATGTTTTATAATATTATTTATTAACTACTAGAGTTTGGAGCAATTTGTCACCTGAATAAAAATAGTGCATTTCATTTAAAGTCCAGCTTGTGCTGCAAAGTATCAATGTAACACAATGTGTTCAAGATGTTTTTTTAATGCTTCTTTCCCCCCACAAATTGGATGCTGGCTTTCAATTTGAATATTGAGCTACCTGAACTGAATTATTTATCAACTTTAATTGGATTTGCAGACAAGTCATATTTGCACATCTTTTCTAGGAAAAATGGAAAAATGGAATTCTTTCTGGGAACTTCTTAAAAACACCACGTTGAGGACACAGAGCTAATTAACTTCACATTTCCTGTCAAATTCATTCTTTCTCTTTTTTTTTAGCATTGTTTGTAGAAAGCTAAAATGTGGGATCTGATGATGTAGTGCTCTGCTTCTAAACTAAAACATATAACGGCACACATCCTCAATTGTAATTTATGTAGGTTTTAATAATTACTATTAATTATGTGTATACCTTTATTACTTTAAATTCTCTAACTAAGGTACTAGTCCTGTTAAGCACAGCATGAACACAGAATGCGACTCCCTTTCTGAAGGAGTTTACCGTGTGGCTGTCGGAAGCAGCTCGTATCTCCAACCACCTGCAGAAGCCAGACAATGGAAAGTTTCTACAGAGTCACCTTGCCCTGCCCTTCACAGGCTGACCCAAGCTTTTTTTGGCCACAACACAGCAGCAAGCCTGAATTATGCTATTCACCCTGAATTATGTCTGTGTAACCCTTATGAACATACTTTCTGGCTCCTCCAATACACACTGCTGCCAAAGTTGAAGAAAACCACTTCTGAGTGGAATCTGTAGTGTGACACCATGGGAACTACTGCAGAATCTGAGAGCAATGTCTTTGTAGGGCATCCTGCATTGCTGGTAGTGTGTGGATTGAGTTTTAAATATTACTTGGCGAAATGGGTGATTTGTAGTTAATTCTCAAATACAGACCATGCGCTTAACGGTTTAAAAAAAGAGTGTTAATCAGTTAATAAAAAAGAATATAAATTTTATGCAGTTACTCATAACTTTATGCAATGATTACATGTAACTACATTGTTATTACAGTCTCCAAATTGCAGTATAATTATATTTAGTTAATTCCAAAAGCAATTGCTGCGTGGCCAGAATTCATTTATATAAACCTACACTAAGCATTGAATTGACTAGGAAAGTGAGGTAAATCTAATTGAGATAGATTGTGCAAACCTAATCAGCAGGGATATTTAATGGCAAGGAGAACAAAGAATTAAATAAAGCAAGGCAAAGGCTATTCAGAAGAGTGGCTCTATGAGATAATAGGCCTCTCCATCTCTGATGTCATCTGTCTGACTCCGTGACTTGCTCCCTAGTGTTCTGTTACTTGGCTGCTGGTTTGCATTGTATGTAAATATACATATGTTCATGTATATCTAAGGATGGCAAAAAGTTTCCTTCCTATAGTTTTTTATCCTGGTGTCACACATCCCACTTTCAAATGCTGGTGCTTTGCAATATCAGGCAGATGATGAAAGGCTTGCTTGGTGTCCCCACCTTGTTCACCGTTAGTTCTGTAGGAAAATCCTGATGAGCCAAGAGAACTCATATTTACTCTTAAGTGTTCAGTTCAATTGTCTAAGAAAGGGGAACTTGCAGAGGTGCCACTGGTACTCAAGACCTATGGGAGTTTCACACTCTTCTGAACTGCTGTGTGAAGTCCAGGTGTGAACCTGGAGTGTCTTAAAATACCATTAGATGACTGCAGGTGACTCAGATAAGCTACAGGCTACGTTCCCCTGGTGGCTGAAAACAAGGATGGAGATCATTTCTGCATTTCCCACTCTGAGCACAGTCTCCTAGGAACTGCTAGGGAGCCTGAGGGTTGTGCTTGGGATGAATGTTATTATATCAGCCGATAATTTCCAGTTTGCAGAACACAGGCTAGTTCTGACCTCATCCTTTGATTGCATCCTTTGATTACATCCCTTGAACCAGCTACAGAGAAAATGGGAGGCACCTAGCAGCTCTCCATCAAAGAGACCCAGCATAGCAGGATATTGAAAGGACATTAAAATAGTTTTAATGTAGGGGAGGGTTTGAAGTAAATAATATATAACAATTTTAAAAATAAGGAAAGCTGAAAAATCAGCTTGTTTCCTGTAGGTTACTTCCACTGTTTAAATCTGTAAGCTCATATTGATCATCCTGTTGGCACATGCATGATGTTTATTGCCTTACAAATCTTTATATTGGTGTATAATTCTTTACACAAAACATCTAATTTGCTTTAAAGCAAAAAGTACTTTGTTTATATAGCATCATTGTGCAAATTATGGTCTTAAACATCTTATTCTAAGAATAATATACTGAAATTGTTAAATAATGCTTCAAAACAGGAGGAGAGAATATGTATGGGTGTAATTTTCATCCAAAATAGAGATATGGAGACGCAGAGGCAGAGAGAGACACAAGTCCTATTTTTGACAGTGGAAGCTGCAGTACTGAAGTGGTGAGTCTAAGAAACTAGAGGCAGATGGGCAGAGCAGATGATAGGAGACCATGGAAAGTCAGATGTTCACATTTTATAATAAACACAAACAATGTACTATTACTCTGGTGTTCGTTATCACTTAGGAGTCAGAACTGCTGACTGCCATGGCAGATGAGTGCTTGTACCCTTGGTTAGAGGCACAAAAAGTTCAAGCCCACTAGTTCATAAGCTATGAAGTCCTGATTTTGCAATCGTGCCATGAGCAGAAGGAGCATAACCCTGAGCTTAAAAGGAAAATATACTGATTAAAAGATGAATGTCTTATTACTTAAAATTGTATGCACATCCTGGAAATTTGCCCCCCTATGGATGTATAGAGGAGAAAGTGACACCTTAAAAAAATAGTATTGATATTTGGGGTGTTATTTCAACTACATGAGTACCAGTCGATGGATCCACGTGTTAGAGTGGAAAAGGTTGCTTTTTCAATCAAATAAGAAACCAGATATGGTGTATGTGGTAAACTTTAGTGAGTACTCACAGAGATATACAGGAAATTAACCTTTGGTTCTTTGATTTAACCTTAAAAAAATACTTGGTAGAAGGAAGAACAGTGCTTCCTGTGGTGATTCAGGTTTCTCTAAAGTATGTATGACATCGTGGATGCTTATGTTTAGAAATCTGTTTGAAGAAATTTTATTTCCTATTACTTTATTTCCTATGATTCTTCTCATCACATAGGTTTGTTGGAATTAAGTAACTTGGAAGGATTTGCAATCCAGATAGTTTATTAGAAATTGATCTAGGTGATCTTGCTGTGACAGGGCAATTGGATTGGATCTTCTGAGGTCTCTTCCAATCCTTACTGTTCAGTGATTCTGTGAAATAGCATAAAATCAACAAATGTATTTCAGTATTAGTATGAAATGCAGCCATAGCTGTAACTGCATTAATTGAAAGTGAAAAATCAAATGTCACCAGAATTACTGACTCTTTGTTACCCACCTACAGTTTACTCACCAGGGTCTGGTGAGGAGGAGCTGAATGCAAATGCTTTAGGGGCTTTGCATACACACGATGGATTCCTTGAGTGCAGCAATGTGAATTCAAAGAAGGTCCTTGAAAAACCCATCCAAGAGGTTGCTGTGTTGCATCAGTGTAGAGGATTGTAGTGCTGTTAATATCCAAACCACTGACCTCATATGTTTATGTTGCGTGTAGTCAAACCGTAGTGCAGAGCGCTGGTGGGAAGGACTAATAATTTTAAAAGAGCCATTCCAACATAACAGTTCTACTATGAGATTCTTAATCTTTGGACCTTTAGCATCACCTTGGTGTAACTGCATCGCATGTCCAAACATACCGCTGGCCATGTGTGACACTCATCACTGCCATCAAAAGACACAAGGTTGTGATACTATCCAAGTTAACATCCCAATGTTTGATATTACTTGGCTAATACTAAACACCACTGGGTTACAGAGAAATGGTAGCAGCACATGCACGGTCAGCTGGTAGCTTGACTGTGGACCTCAGGCATGCTGAGAAGCATTTGCACAAGTCACTCAATGAACACATTGGAAATTATTTGTGAAGCAACGGTTCAGTCCAAAAGAATGAGAGTTAGATAACAGCTAGTAATAGCAAACATTGCTCTGTGCTACCAAAACCTCAGACACTGTGAATTTGCAGTAGCTATGGATTATGCAGACACCACTGAGAATTATGTCAGATCAGACACAATATAGGTTGAGAATGTCTAGATGACATTTTAAACAGTCCCCAAAACTCCTGTTTGTCATCCATGTCAGAAATAAAAGATCTTTAAATCTTGACCCAGCCCTAATGTTAGTCTATGGCTGCAAGCAGTGGTAAATGCTGAACTGTAGATTTATAGCCTCTGTGCATGGTGCTCTCCCAGTGTTGGATTTAGCCCCTCAGCAGACCTTAACTGCCACAGGACTGGAGGAACAAAGGCTCACAACAGCCGACTGGGCTCTGAGAAGTCTCCTACTGAAGCCCCAAATATCTGCAGCTGCTGTTGCATTGAAGTAGAGTTTTAGGGTGCTCAACACAGATATAAATCAGGCACTTACTGTGCTTATTTTCTATGGCATTCTCTCATGGTACCACAGGGGTAAACCTGAAGTAATTCCAACAGCTTCAGCGTAGTTGCTTTAGATTTATACCCACATAAACAAGAGCCCTGTTTGCCCATTGTTTCTAAAATATGGTGTTTCTCTTTGATATCAAATTTCAGTGGCTTATTTTATATTCCCTGACATCACATTTTATCACAGATAATCCAGGAATATTGTTTCTCTCAGTAATAAAATTGTTCTTTAGTGCATGACCAGAGTAAGGGATATTGGATCTTTTAGACATCACGTATAGACAAGAAGATATAAATGAGAGTTAATAACCATCAAATGTGTCTATTTCCTTTTCCTATGAATTAGAACATGCTTTCCTACTGAATTTTGCAAGAAGGAAAACAGGCTCCCTCCTGCTGATGTGGAGAAGCAATGCTAAATCTCCCTAAAGATTCACTCTGGCTTCTTACAGCTGTATGTTAGTACCTTTTTATATGCAATTTTACTTCATTTAGTCTTTAAGGTTGTGCCTGAGGTTAGTTTAAAAGGTTAGTTAAATGTTAATGGATGTTAATGCTGCAATTAAATTGTTAAATCAATTGAAAACTGTGGCTCCATCTCTATCTGTGTTAGTGCCGGCCTGAGTTGCATTGGCGTATAAATTAAAAGCTGTAAATCTAGTGAAGTCTAATTAGAGACCAAATTTCTCATTTATCTTATTTTCACAGGACTGTAAGCACTGATAGATAATCAACGAAGGGCTAAAACTTTTTAACATTAAAAAACTATTTTATCTATTTCAGGACTCAGGTGACTGATTATAATTCAGATCCAATTACTGTAAAAGGTCATATGTGAAATGAAGTTCTTACAGACACTACAAGTTTTATTTCACAAGTTTGCATACAGTGCCGCAACATCTACCTCCCAAAAAGCAAAAGTAAATACGCTGCACAAGATTATATAAAACACCTCTTCAGTTAGATTCCCTCAAATAACCCTTTGAAGTTTGTCGTCTTGATACAGCAGTGAGTTCCATCCCCAGTACTGTGGCACATGCTTTAGCTTCCCATGGGCTTGAGAACCTTGTTGGTTCTTGCCTTCAGTGCGTAAAAACAATTAGCAGTGTACAGCATTACAAATTCTTGAATTGGTAAGAGTCACTATTTCCATTGTTACTTTAAATTAGCTGCTGGCAATCTGCCATTTAGAGGGGGGGAAAAAAAAAAAATGAAGCCTGGGCTATTTTATCTAGGAAAGTCTCAAGGAAGAGGAGATGCCGATCTTAATCCATCTTGTAGTGCCGTGGTTTTAAGGATGTTTTCAAGCAATAAAAACACATGCTACTTAATCTTAGTTCCTCAAAAGTTAAAAGTGAAATTTGATCATGCTGCTTCTGTTGGCTTATTTTTCCAACACCCCCTGTGATTCTCCGAAGTGTAGATCTTAAAGCTGCAAAAAGGCCAACAACAGATTGCAGTATGAGCATAGGGAGCAGCATCAAGACTCATTAGTTTACAAATAAACCACAAGACAAATGTTTAAAATGTTTGTAGGTTCCAAATCACAGTTCTAAAATTGCATCCTTTTGGTCATGTAGGAGTGTTAGAAATGTTACAGTTTTACATGTTGATTTCTTTTTTTCATGACTGTTCTTGGAGCACTTGGGGAAACATGTTTTGCTTTGGGGGGAAAAAAAATCCTCTGTCCTAACCAATTAAGACTTCACGGAAATAAATCATAAGCTAGGATTCTGCTAGAAGGCCTCTTCCAAAGAAGCATCAGCTCGTGTCCTTTCTAGTGACTTCGGCTAAATTTCAACATTCATTAAAACACAAAACGAGATCAAATCTGAAAATGAATTGCTGAGTGACTTGAATGTTCTGAACTTTTCTCTCTCCCAATTTTGTCACAAATTCAGATCATCTAAAAACATTTTGATCACGGACTCTGCAGAAAAATGCCATGTTATGTTGTGTGTCCCCTAGAGCAAATGAAAGGATGTTCTGCTTTTATTCTAAAAGGTGTACAGATTTCCTGACAGCACCTTCTTTATTGTTTCCATCAGCTTCAGTGCTCGCAGATGTGAATATACCAAATTGCACTTATAAAAGTGATAAACGAAGGAAAAATAGTCAGATACCCTCAGTGATCTAAGCGAGGAGACCAGCTGTACAACATTTTGCTAAACACTGCCTTTGCATTTGTTTTGGTCTCTGATTAAGGTAATTATCTGGTTTTGTATCATAGGAGTTCTGCATCTTTATAAGAAATGAAGAGAGCCATCCGTTGCTGAGAGGAAACATAAGTCACTTCTGCTAAAAGTCTTCATAATTGAAACTTTCTTTCCTTTCAATAAAGAATGATCATTCTTTTTACTAAGTGCTTAGAGTAGTAAATAGTTGCCTTAAAGCACGACATGGTGTCATAAAGCAGGATATAAAAATAATAATAGTTGATCATTAAGTAGCATGTTTCATCCATAGAAAATGGAGCTCTTAGCAAAGATGACTAAATAGCATTATCTACTTCCTTAATACATCTCCTCTCCTCAATAATGGTTTGATAAAATACATGGCAGCTTTAGCTCACCTTGAAAATAGTAGTTTAATTTCTCCTAACTTTCTCTACTGTTTTTTGAAAACTTGGCTTGTGACAACACCACTGCTTAATTTCAACAGACATCTGAGAGTCATCACCCTTTATGCCAAAAGCAGGAACCAAACACACAGTCAAGTCAGTGACTGCACTGTAAGAGAGGCTGAAGCCAACACAATAATTGGAGGCAACTAAGTCCTTCTCCATGGTGTATCTAAGGCCTGTTGAATCCCTAGAGAATACCCTTAGCTCTGTAAGAGTTTGTAGGCTGGGTAGGTTCTTCGCAGGTGGAATCACTCTGGTGTGTTTCTGAAGAGTCTGAACCTTATTCACAGATGAAAGAAGACTTTGCATTTTTTTCATTGTCTGGTCTTGTTGATGTTCATGGCTGCTTTTACTTTTCCTTTGGGAGGCAGAGTAGTTCTTAACTTGCTTTGTGTGCTTTTGCTGTGCAGTGTCATTTCTGGACCGAACAAATGTATTCCAGCACCACACTGTGGATCCACAGAAGGGCAGAATTTGGAAAAGTTGAAAGAAGGACTTGTGATTTGAAACTTTGTTTTTCTAATTCTGTTCTGATCAAGTACCAAACAGCTGCTATTTGAACACTCTTCTTTTTGAGTCTTCCCAGCCTGAAACTCAGACACAGAAATATTCCTTTGATTTTGCAGCCTTGAAAAAGTTCTCCAAGAAACCATTTCTTCCTTTTCTCTTTGTTAGTGTTCAGCTTTCACTAGATTTTGGTGTGTGAATGCCTAAAGACCAGCCTTGATTTTGTGATTGGGTCAGATGTTGCCTTTTGTCTCTCTGTTTCTGTGGCTATAGGACATATTGTGTGGGATTTCAGAGGGAGAGGTCCTACATACCTGTGTGAGAGACATGGATTCATCAGGTTTTTGTGTCTCTGAGTCAATCTGACAGGGAGCTGCTGCTTTGCTTGGGCCAGCACAGGACTCAGTGGGCCCTACAGTGCTGGCTCAGGGAGCCACATGGACATAATTTTCTCTCAACTAAATAAGTAAACAATCTTCTGATGGATTCCATCTATGAGAAAATGCAGAACCAACCACCACCCTCCGTGCAGAAGAGGGGAGTGATGGGGAGGCATCATTCCTTCGGGTACCAGTCCACACTTGGGGACCTCTCAGCAGCATCATAAACCTGTACCCAAAAGAGCAGCTTCTTTGTGAGCTTATGTTTTGCCAGGAGGGTGTGTACTTAATGTTCCAAAAAAGAAAAGCCATGTCATTAGAAACAGTGGTCCTTCAGACTGTTTTATCTGATGGTCACCACCCTATCTCTTGCTAACTTCTGCAGCATTTCCGTAAACAGCTCGGTGCTGTTCTCTTGCGGAGCAAAAGCATCTCTAAATGTACTGAAGTACTGGTAAGAGAAAACATTTACAAGTCTAAGTTTGCTCCCCAATGGGTAATATACTAGGAAGCAGATAAAATCATCATGCAGTCTTTCATGAGTGGCAGTGTCTGGTAACACAGCAGTGAATGCTGAATGTCTAGATAAAAGACTCCGGCACCAGAATAGCAGGGGATACTGCTGATCAGCCCTGAAGGATGTTGATAGAATTACTGCCTGTAAAGGGAACTTGGACTGCATCTGCCTGGAGATACCTGACACTCATCAACATTGGCATTGTCTTGCTTTCATGGGAATCGGATATTAATTTTAAAAAGCCTAAATGCAAGCTAAAAATGAGAGATAAGGGTGTTTTAAGCTGTCGGGCTCAGTCCTGTGACGCTAGCAGCAGGTCTTAGCCGGAACCTCTGCAGGCCAGTTGTTTGCTTCAGTAATTACGTGAGAATGACGAGGGACAGGATGTGTTAAGCAGAAAGCAGAAGTACAGGGAATGATGCCCATCCATTAAGAGCTGCTAGTGGGATGGCTCTTGGGAGAGATTCTTGTCTGTGACTATCCGACCTCTAAACCATGATGATAAACAACAGAACTTGAGAGCACGGCAGGTGACATCGTCTGCCTGATCCTGGAGATAGCAGCTCTCTGTGAAAGGCAGGTTTTCCTCCTGTCTTCCAGGAAATAGTGTCTCAGCAGCTCACCGAGACAGCAATTACTGTTGGTTTTTAATTTTTTTCACAATGTTGGTGCTTTTCTGAACGAGAGGTGTTTGTAGCACAATCACCAGGAGCTCACCTGCCCTCCACCCGTCGTGTCCCCACCGCTGTGCGCGCAGGCACTCACTTCTCTGACAACAGGGGCCACGGTGGTGGCTTGCAGCAGAGACACTCAACCATTTGTGTGATCCGGCTGTTTTCAAGCAGCCCAGGCTCCTGCAGCCCTTACCAGCTGTGACTAATAGTGGAGAGAAGGGGGAAAGAAAGCTGCTTGGGCCTGCAGGCTTCAGACAGGCAGGCTCTAGGGGAAACAAGAGAAAGCCATTAACTAACCACAGTATTATCTTGATTCTCTCAGAGAAACGAGCTGGGGACGGCTAATGAACTAGCCTTAACGTTTCAAACTGAATGCACCTCTGGGAGCCCTGCTAGAACAAACAGTGTGACAGATCAATGCCTGATGCCTATATCAAGAGAAAAGGTTATTTGCTTCTCTAAGGAATTATAGGATTACTATATTGCTATGATACACTTCGTATCCCTTTCAAAATATGGGTTTATGTGTTGTGCTTATTTTTAGTTTCCAAGTTGTAAACTCCATTAGCATGAGCAATAAAAATGGAAGGCAAGGAAATTCATTCTCTTCTGCTCTTCTCTCATGCCCTGAGTTCCAAGATCCTTTATTTTTGGGAGCCTAAACAGCCACTACCCAAAGAGAGAATCACCTCAGAAAGAATTTCTTTTTAAATTCAGTTCAGAGCAGTGTCACCTGGTTTGGACCGTGTGTAAAGTCTTGATAGGAGACAGATTCTTAGTAAAAGGACCTTGTGTGGAGACAGTTTTGCCTGTTTTCTGCTGCTGTCACTGGTGTCTTCTGTGTTCTTGAGCGGTGCAGTCTGTCCAAGCTTCAGATACCCATCTCTGTAAAGGGATCTTCCTTTCTGTTACTGTTTGTCTGTCTTTACTCTTTAGACTGGAAGCTTCTGGACAAGATATTCTTTCTCTTTATGCTGTACCTGGCACAATGGGCACAGATCCCCACTGGGAGGTTTTGGCGATTCTCTTAACGCAAGAACAAACTTGATGTAATGCGTTTTGTGAAAGAGATGAGAGGAAACAGAGATGAAGGTGGGCACTAGAAGTTGTTTACAATACGAAATTATTCAAATCAGTAGCATTGTGGGCTAGAAAGGGGTTGGGCTGGCTTACTCTTCATCGTTGTGCCTGTCCTTTGGTGCTTGGAGCGATCCCCAGCTAAGGGGCTAAATGGTCCAAGTGCAGCAGTCTCACCTTCTCAACAGGAGCGAGAGTTGTTTTTAGCTGCTGTGTATGATTTCATAAAATCCTTTGATATTGGCATTTTTCTTTGAAGCTAAAGCTCTTGAAAACTATTTTGATCAATTACCTCATTCAGGAAGCTGCTGTACATACTTAACTGTAGATACAAGCTTTGGTCAAGCTATCAACGTCATTTTCACTTTTACAAATTATTACTTTAATGGGAATTAGATGATGAGTGAATTATTGTTTCTTTCTCCAAGTGATTTGTCAGAAGATAATTGTCTGAGCACCAACACTGAAGGAGGTCTGCGTTTCCTTTTAGGAAGGAAAAACATTAAATTGAAATAATGTTGTAACTTAGAAAATGGAATAAAATTAGCTTTATCTTCCCCACTCTTAGTCGCACCTAGGAATTAAGTCATAAAAGGAAACATATATCCCAACCTAATAGCTTTGTGTCAAATTCAGGTATTCTTATTCTGGTTCAGTAGCTGTTACTTCATCCATACTTCTACTGTGGAGCTACACACGGAATGAATGATTCATTGTGAGTGAAGCCGTCAGAATTTGGCCTTTTGAAGTTAATGTGAGTTTTGCTGTTGACTTCACTGGAGATGAGAAATTCTTCTTTGATCGTCTTCTGAAAACCACAGTTGAGCTCAGTAGGTTTTAACCAAACATAACACGCCGTTGTTTGGTTCAGGACAGATGCTACAGAATTTTTCATTAAAAGTACAAAGCAATTTCTCCTGGATCTTCTGTTCTGTCACAGAAACTGGTGTATTTAGGGCTTCCAGAAGCTATTGTTTCCATTTAGAATTAATTTTCCAATGCAGAATAATAATAATAATAGACCAATTTCTCAACAGGTGTCTCCTTTATTTATGCGTTTTAAATCACAGTGACCCTTCTATGGCCAGTACAAAATGGGGAAGGAAAAATATGATTAGGGAGGTCACAAGATCCAGATTTCCTCTACATGTAAGAGAATGGGGGTTGATTATTTCAGGGGTTTTGAAATACAATATTGTGTTTTCAGCCTCCATCTCTGTACGCAGGCAGAGCTCTCATTCAGAGTTGGGAGTTGGCCCAGTCAAAATAAAATGTGAAATCTTCTAGTCACATAAATTTGAGCAACATGAATGTACAAGAAGGAAAAAGTCTGAATTGATGTAAAATGTTGATGCTCTGGACAGGTGGTTGGATGAAGTAATTCTTGTTTGCTAAGTGTTTTGAAAGTCTGTGCAAAACAGTTCTATTCTGGTGCCAGGCACTAAGTTAATTTTATTATTTAAATCAGAAGTGGCCTAAATCATGCTGATTTTACTCAGGTAAAGTGTTCCAAAGAGGCAGGTCATTGTTATTGCCCTCTCTTGTCATTGATGGCCACTCAACCAGTTGTCTGATTTACACCACTTAAATGAGAAACAAATTTCTCAAGATTCTCCTCGTGTTTGCCACCGCTTCTCCAAATCAGTGTCTTGTTGTGACTTACTCATTAAGTTACCGTAATTGTGCTCGTCTGAAAATCCTGTCAGGGCAAGATTTGCAAGGAGAGATAGTCAAGAGTTTGCTGCTTCCCACAAACTTTGTCATATGAACTTAAGCAGAGGAACAGGAAATATCCATCTATCTCTATACCTATGGCATCTTGTTCAAGGTTATACTTGTCAGTAACAAGAGGTAACTGAGAGCAAACTGGTTTGGGAGGAACATTGGGATCTTGTATCAGCACGACTCATCCTTTATGTGTCTTTAACTATTACCATGTTCTAGTGTGTGAAATCTTCCAAACTCAGTACAGTGATCAGTAAGAGTTTTCCAAATGAAGTAACTGAGTAAAAATGTTGTCTAAATTTCCACATAAGTTGTGACAGACATAGGTGTTTACATGGACTCTTTAGTTTCATTTTCATCTTACTGCTTTGTTTTTGTAAAGACTACAGGCACTTTATGCAATCAGGAAGCTCATTTCCCAACAGAATTCCTCTTTCTTTCTCCATGTGTGCTTGAATACCTCTGTTAATGCAATCTTCAACAAATGCAGAAATTCTCCAAGTGGAGCTTTGGCAGTTTATAAACCAAACTCTGTTTTCATTAAACTTCACCTTACACCAAATATATAAAATATCCATTGTAGCATAGGGCAAGGATTTTGTAATGTCTGAAGGTATTACAAGGTGTGTTTATACGTTCTTTTTCCTGTCTCTTGCTTAGTTTGGACAAGGTCAGTTCAAAAGTCCTTGTTTATATATTTTTCAATGGTCTCATCTTACTTTTGTGTGTGTGACGCCACTAGGGAAAGGTTACCCAGTGAGGCCGTTTGCTTTATGGATGAACTTGTAGACGATGGCATATCAGGGAGCTTCTAAAGGAAATATTATATGGTCCATCAAGCCAATCTCAAATTTCCTGATTGCATATATTTAAATAGGATAAGCTCCAGTTACCTAAGCACTTGTTTTGGCTGTAATGGAAAATAGGAGACTAATGTGGACCATAATGTCTGTCTCACCCCAGCCCATCAAGGTATATGAAAACACATCTAAATATGTGTTATTAGAAGAATAGGGGTGGGGGGTGAGGAATCAGGTCTGTGCAACTATAGACAGGGGGAAAAAAAAAAAAGTTGAGCTACATTTGGTTTAAGATTATACCTGTGTATTGAATACATTCATCAGTGTCTGGTTTTGTATTTCTTCTTCCTCATGATACCCCAGATAAGAAGTGGTAACTAAGTCTTAATGGTTTTAAAACTTTCTGTCTGTAACCATAAAGTGACCATTTACAAATTGGAATGCATTGTTGAGTGGGGATCCAGTTCCTTTCTCTGCCAGACCTGTCCATGCAGGTAGATCTTGGAGTTAAGACAACAGCAGACTGTTGAAAAGGTAGACTCTGTGTGTGTGTGTGTGTGTGTGTGGTGTGGTGGGTTTGCTTTTTTCAGCAGTGTGCATGTTAGGAACTTTATCAGAAGACAGCTGCTGAGAACAGCTGTCTGCTTGTGTGCCCATCTTAGGAGAGGATGATTAATGAATTCACTTGGGCAGTGAGAAACTCAGTTCACTGATCCATACTTTCAGCACAGGTATTGATGTGAAACTAATGAGAAATTTGATGCTCAAATTTGAATGTTTATTCCAATTACCAAACAACAGATCTAAATTAAAAAATAGCTTGAAACCTTAACCTTTTATTAGTAATGTAGAAAGCTGAGCTGTGGCTTTGCATCACATGGTGCAAACTGAAGACTCGAAGCACTACCACCTACATTGTTTTGGGAAGGGAGAGAGAAAGGCTTTTCCTGATTGACTGCTACCTGATTGACTACCTGATAATTGGAATCTTCTTCCTTCCACCCCTCCCACAGCAGATTTTAACTTGCACATTGTTTCCCCAGGAATTAAACACGCGCTGGGAAGTGAGCTGTAGGCAACCCCTGCAGGTCTCTTACATTACTGCATTCAGGACATCCCCTGAGCTGGGGGTGCTCACCTGACTGTGGTACCTGGGGCTTCCAGGCAAGGTCTACTAAAGTCTCTGTAAGGAAATGATGCAGGACAAGGGTAGATAGATCCTAGCTTTAGTTTTTAAGTGGGAAATTAAGGCACAGGAAATTTAAATGATTTGTTGAAGATTATATACAA
Organism: Rhinopomastus cyanomelas; assembly: GCA_013400115.1. Lineage (NCBI taxonomy): Eukaryota > Metazoa > Chordata > Aves > Bucerotiformes > Rhinopomastidae > Rhinopomastus > Rhinopomastus cyanomelas. The sequence continues at coordinate 1,077,388 of VXBP01009719.1, forward strand.
AGTTTGTGGCAAAACTAGCAATTGACCTTCGCTCCTTGCTTTTTCAGTCCCACGGTGAATTGCTGTTCCACTTCAAAACTGACTTTTTACAGTGTTTTTGTCAGAAGGGACTAAGAAGAACTCTTGAAAGTTACTTGATGTAGTTAAGTGTTCCTGTCTGCTAAAACCCGACGCTTCTGCTAAGAACAAATGCTTTGAATTTTTATACAAATCAGTGACAGCTTCTAACTCTGCATCTTGCACAATCAAGTCACTTAAGAACAAAGTTCAGACGGTAGATTTTTAGCGTTTTAACGTACAGGTGACTCATGAAAGTACTTACAGCAAGGCAAGGATTTCTTTGTGAGAATTTAGTAACTTCACCTTCCAGACTGAACTCAGAATCTCCGTAGAGTTTTCTTTAGGTGTCTGTGCTGCCAATTTTTTCATGTGTCCTGTAGATATTCAGAACTGCTGTGGCAGTCCTGTTCTTATGGAAATAAGCCAAGGTGCTGAAAGTGTGCAAACATTGCCAAAGTCTGCAGAACTGTTCTATCAAACACCCATACAAGAAATGGAAGATTTCACACCAGATACCATTCAAGGGTATCTAGGAATGGTTCAAATGCCCTTTCAGTACTGTGGCTCTGATGTACTTGGTAGCAAAGCTGGGGCAGGTGCTGTTACCTTTTCCCCATGACGGCCTCTTAGCCCATAAATTTCCTGGATGGTCTCAGGTCACCCTCATGACTACAATGCTCCATGTAGCCCATCCACCAAGGAATTGCAGCACACACTCGAACTGCTGTCCTCTCCCTCCTCTGAACCATTCCCAAAGTTGTCCTGGACTCTTAAATCTCTTTGGCACTTGGCTAGGTGAAAATTGCAGTGTGAGGGTCAGGAAAATTGTGTCTTGTTATAGGTTAAGCCACTGGTGTAAAAATGAGCAGATGTTTGTAAAGCAAACAGCACAATAGGATATCCATAAATTCTGAGAAAACTGGGTGTAGTTAACATTCAGACGTGATTTTTAAGTTCACGTGACTGTTAATTAGCTGTAACACGCTTCAATCTTGGACGTAGTGGAACAATGTTTTACAGGCTGGATTAATCTCCTTTCCTATTAATTTTGGGAAGATAATTGCTAATGCTAACAGTATATCTTGTCAGTCTGCTAATTTTTGGTGAAATTCAACCATTTGGGCTCAGGATCAAGGAAAATGCTTGCTTCATTAGAAAATTCCTGGCCATGGAAGACACTGGTGGTGAACAAATACATAAAGGATCCTGGAGAACAGCATTTGAAGATTCCCGTGCTGGGGCAAACATGAGCACAGGGTCTTCATTCCTGCAGACTCCTAAATCCATGCATTTCCACAAAGATTTGCTCATGGATTGCTCAGCCCAGTGAGCAATCAGCATTTTTGTACATTTTATTGTTCATGGATGTGGGGCTGGACCTGCACTGGCAGGAGCCAGACGCTGAATCTGCAGCTGTGTGTTCAGAGGGGATGATTCTGTTCCTTTTCTCTGAGGGTCCCCATTCGTTTTGTTGTACAGTAGCCACTGGGAGGATTAGAGCACAATTTCTATCTTGTTCCCCTTAGTTATTTGTATTCCAACATCAGCTGGAGACCTTTGTCAAGAGCTAGACCTTGTTGTATTTTGTGCTATGTATATCCATGGCAAAAGGCGATTCCTTCCCCACAGATATTACAGTTTGTAAACCTGGAGGTTTAGTGATATCTGCTCTATGACATACATGGTGACAAACTTCATTATTGTTTTAAGTCTAGCTAATGCCTTGAAAAATGCTGCTGGATCAGTCAGAATAAGCTTCAATTCCCCTGCTGGGACTCTCTCTGTTGTCGTCTATTTGTAAAAAGAAAGTGCTTCTGTTTTTTGTTTTAATTTCCTCTTTTCAAACTGAAGGTTTGAAGCTTCTTAGAATAAGAAAAAAATTCTGAAGCTTTTGTAAAGCAAAGAAAACTTTGAAAAGAAATGACCCAGTCCCCTCTTTGGTTCACACCTATCTGGTCAAAGAGTTCAGCTCTCCGCGGAGGCTCCCAGACCTAACAGCAGTCATGCGGAACCTGTTTGCTGGCTTTCAGGCTCCGCACTTTCCAGGGTGCCCCATCTCAACACGCCTGACATTCCTGGCCTGGCAGCCAAGAGGAATAAAACCTTTGGGGAGTACCTAAAATTAAATGACTCCTTTTGGTCAGATGAAGGTTGTTCACTTCAGTAACTCTGCTGCAACTCTGCCCTTCTCCCATAGCGGCTGTGGAAAAGCCTGTTCTCCCCTCGCCTTTTATTCCCCTTTAGGGGTTTTAAATACAGTCCTTGAATTTTTCCTAGAATGCCAAGGCCGGGGAAAGAAGGTTCATTTTAGCAAGAACAAGAGGAAAAAATAATCACACGCTCCTTAGTGGTCATTTGTTGGATAAAACAGTTTGTACCTACATTCCTGCATGGAGGAAAGAGACAGTAGAGCATCCTCTACGTTTATGTAAAGCAGTCTTTTGATCCCCTGCCTGTTTAACATGAAGTAAATTAAGGACAAAGGGGTGTTCTTGTCTATAGCTTTCAGAAACCTCTCAGAGGTTGTTTGGTTTTTGGGGAGGGCATGGGGGATGGCAGAGCATGCCTCTCCCCATGAGCCTTCCACTTCAATAGCACTTACAGCTTCTGCTCTAACACCTCACAATTAATATGCATGGTTTTATCAAAGAGGATTTTTCAAAATAGTCTGGTAGCTGCAGGAAGGGAGACCTGCTCTGGAACTTTGATTCTGTAAGGTACTTAAGTGTGAGCCTAACTAATTGACTTTAGCATCTTAAAAGTAGGCATGTGCTTCCACAAGTTGCTCAGCTGGTGCTTGCAGCTGAGTTACAAGGAATCTGATGTGTAAGTGGCCATTCTAAGCACCACTTTGCAGTAGGACACTTTTGTCTTTATTTGAGCATTTTCTTCTGTCCACAGTCACCATCAATTTATCTTCCTTTGCCACTTGGCTTCATTTTTCACCTTTTCTCCTCTTTCTCTCCTCCTTTTTCAATTCTTCCTTTGTCTTTTTATCCTTTATGGATTCTCTATAGAGTGGAACAGTAATTCACACAAGTTCAATTTTTCAAGACCTGGTCAATTTAAAAAAAAATTGCTTTAATAGGGAAGATTTAGCTTGGCCAAACAAAATTTTAAGCTTTTGGCAAAAAAAAAATGTGTTAAACAAGAAACTCTTGTTAGTTGGCTTTTCTGCATGGAACAAGATCATTTTTATTTTGAAACTAGGAATTAATTTCACTGGTAGAAGGTTACATCCCAGGAGGTCTGCTGCTTCTTCTGCATCTCTTTATTTAAAACCAGGGTTGAATTCAGAGAGTAACAGAGGAAAACAAATGATGCAGCATTGCCCAGTTCTTCCCAAATTCAAAATGGGAGGGCAGGGCTGGGGATGTCTTGCAAACTCATCACTGAACATGTCCCAGCAGAGCTGCTTCCTCTTTATGCCATTTTATGTCACCACCAGGCTGATCTTGCTGAAGGAGTCCCGATCAGTAGCAATCTGGTTTGGGTGTTAGTTGACCATACCTTGTCTTCCAGGCTTCCTCAGATTTTGAAAAGAAGTTCTTGCTGTGCCCTCGTAGTCCTTTAACATTCTTAAGGCCGAGTTGCTTTCAGAAGATAGATGATGGAACAAGGGACTCAGTCTTTGTCACCTGTGTAGCTGTTCTAAGGCTTTGTTATCTCTGCTCTCTGTATTCAGGAACTAAAGATGATGAGCATATTCTTAGAAAAGGACTGAAGACTTAGTCCTTCATTCCCAAAGTAGGTTCTACCTGCCCTGATGCTTGGTAGTCTTTCCCAGTCTTGCTCTTTAAGATAGGAAGGTCTGAGTACTAGATGTTCCATTCCTCGTCTATGTGAAGTTATCTCAATACCATCCTGACTCTTGCAGGAAAACAGGGGTGCCAGGACACCCGCAGCTTTTACTGCCATTGATCCTTTTACTGAACAAACGACATACAACTTACGCATAGGCTAATAAATTGGGAAGAGGTTGGCATGCTTTGCAGACATTTGCAGGTTGGAAGGAAAGGTCATTTTGTTTGGGGGCAACAATATTTTGTTGCTTCACCATCCACTTGATGGACAAATGGTCCAAAAAATTCATGTTGCATACAAAGGAAAACAAAATGAAGCTAAGAGCAATTAGGCCAGACAAATGAATAAGCTGCCTAGTGAGGTAGCTGAGTCACCATCATTAGAGGTGTTCAAAAAACAGCCTAGATAAAATCCTTGAGGGGGTCAGAGTGTATGGGAAAATCCTGCTCGATAGAGCAGGCTGACCCGGCTGACCCAGGAGGTCTGCTGCTTCTTCTGCATCTCTTTATTTAAAACCAGGGTTGAATTCAGAGAGTAAAAGAGGCAAACAAAACCCAAGCCAGGTGCCCATGTCTGGTAAACAGTTTTCTTTTTTCCTCAGTGATGAGAGTTGCAAAAAATAAAAAAATAAGAAAACCCTAAAATAAAAAATGTGTGTGTGCGCAAGCGCCGGGATAAAAAATGCGTGTCTGCCGAGCAGAAAGATGGAGCATCCTTCAGCAGACCTGACAGAGCCTGGAGGGGAAATTCCTTTAGTGTGAAGGGCTGGGGCACACAGGTGAGGTGAGGCACCTATGCACTTGCGAGAGAAACAGGCAGCCGCTCTCTCCAGGGCCGCGTGGGAGCGGGCCCGTGCTGCCCAGCAGTAATCCTTTTGGAAATGTAGTGCCTTCACCATTTGTGAGAATTTGACCCAGTGACTGTGCTTCTCAGCTGCGCATACAAACATGAAGATAGAAGCGCAGGCTCCCGGGGGCAAGGTCCAGCACCAACATGCAGGGAAATCCTGCAGCTGATGGTGTTCCCAGGGTCAAGCTGATGATCAGAATCAGCCATGAAGAGATTCAGGCTTAAGGCAATAAAAGCACAGGGAATCCCCAGAAGCCTTCAACACAACCACAGAAGAAACCCCAAAAGTCATAACAAGCCAACAAAATCACATGGAAAGTGATTCAGTTCATCTTTTGCCAACTTGCTTTTTCATGGAGGCCTAGGAGAGGACAGGAGTCAACTGCTGAACACTCCATGGAGCAGGTTTCCTTTTCTCCACACACATAGATTTTGTAGTATTTCTTAGAGCTGCATTTAACAGCCCATCCCATCCTCGTAGTTTACCTGCCTAAAGTTTGTAGCCTCATTAGTCAGCGTGGCTTAAAACCTGTTCCTTCTGCCCTCCCTGTATCTGCAGTGTTCTGGTGCCACTGCTGTTGAGCCACAATGCCACCAGAAAGGGGACTGCAGCCAGACTTGAGAAATGCAGGTGCATGACATCTCTCTTCTCCATGTGCAGTTACTGACTTGAATTTTACTTCTACAGGACAGCATCATTCTTGGGATTTAGGAGTAGAAACGCTTCCCCTTGAGTACCCAGATGTCACAGACCCACAAGACTTAACTTCTGGCAAGAAAATGATGAGTGTGTTCTTCCACCCATAATAGAAATTTAGAAATATTCTTCAGTCTTCTTACACCCTTACAGGGAACTGGTAAGGAACAAAGGGGAAACTGCTCTTGTTAATGCAGAATTTTATAGATTTAGTTCTTGCTAGAGTTCTTTAGTTCTTACTCAGAGTTTCCCTAATGCAGATTAAATAGTAAAATACATTTCCTGGAAGTCTCATGATACTTGAACGAAAAGAATGGGAACAGATGCTGTAGTCTTGCTGCAGGTGGACTGGACATTCCTGTTAGTGCTCTCTGTTTTGTCACCTGCATCACAGGAGCTGTGGGTGAGATAGAGCTGTGCTGTTTTGCAACAGTTTGCTTTCAGAGCCAAGAGCAGAGTAGGTGTTTATCACTAAGTTCCTTCTCAGGAACTGGGCCAGATCAATACTGTATTCTTTCAGACCTCTCTAAACCCAGCAGGGAAGGCAATCACAGTGGTGCAGAACTCTGCACCTTCTGGAACAGATCAATACCCTGACAGTGCTAAGCTTTGTTCCTTCACCAGCTTTAAGATGTTCTGCATGCTCTACATGATTGCTTAAAGGTTTGTTTTCTCTTCTTCCTATATGACAACACTGCTCCTTCCCTGATCTTTCCTAATAGCATCACTGTAATTGCCTTGACATGAAATAGCTGCACAAACAGATGCTTTGCTTTGAGGTGTTTTATCTCTTCATGAACTCCCCTTTTGGTTGAGGGTGTTGATTTCACTGCAATATGAAATCAGAGCTATTTGTGCCTTTCTTATGAATGTTTTACTGAGCTGGACAAACTGATTTTGGCTGTGGGGATTTCAGGTAGGGATTGTATTCCTGGGTAGGTGCTGTTGATACAATAATCTGCACTGAGTAAGGAGCATGAGCCTAAAATCTGTGTAGCTGAAGTCTCTTTCAGTGTAACCCCATTCAACCATCATGTTCATCTCAGAAATACTGCAGGGCATTCAACTGGTGCTAGGTGGAATAAACCATCTCTTCTTTGTCCAAGGTGCATCTAGAACTTCGGCTCGGTTTTTTCCCTGATGTCTGCTGTCATCTGAAGCCACAGAACTTGTATTTTTCCTTCAACACTGCGTCTGTTTTTCTCTTTATGAGAAATTATTCCATATTCTCTAGTGTTAGCCAAATTAAGATTGTATTAGCCATTGCAAGTTCCCAGGCTTTGTTTCTAGAGGTGGGAAGCATTACACAACTGTGTTTGGAAAAGGCTGGTGTTGAGGGGCTTTTCTTGTGTAGGTAATTATTTGTGAATCTGCAAGCTGACATATTCTTATTGATAGTAGAGCATTAAGGCACTTGCTGCTGAAGCCAAGGGAAATGAAGGACTGTTGGAAGCATGAGACTGAGCAGCCTGAAGGATGTTCTAAATTGCACATCCCTTGAAGGCTCCTTAGTGGTGTTCTGCTATGGAACATAGCTGTTCCACATGCTGAAAATGAAACAGTGGTTCAGAGAACCCCTTGTAGTATTTGGACAATTGTCAGTTCAGTAGGAATCTTTTGTCAAGAATCTGTGTCTTCAGTGCTGCTCTGTTGAAGCTGGAGTATTTTTTTCCTAGATGCCAGCAGAGAAGGAGGAGGGTTTTACAGCTAGAAGTCCATCTGTTTCTCAAACAGGAACTAGCTCAGAGAACTCCAGTGTTCTGGAGAGGGTCAGACAAGATGATCACACTGGTTCCTCCTCTGTTTATTATCTGTAAATTCGTAGCTCTTGTTGGACACACATACAAAAGGAATTCTCAGTCCAAAGTGTCTCTGATACTTTGAACTGAATTACCACTTCATCACATGAAAACCTTCAGTCCCCAAGACCAGACCTGCAGGAATGTTGCTGTTTTCCTTTGATAGTTGACTTCTGCTCCATTTACCAGGTAAAGCATTAATCCCTCACAGCCCTCTCCTCATTTTGAAAGCCTTTAGCTGCAGTTCTCTGTTGCGCTTTGAAAAGCGTGTTGTAAGGAGAACAAATTAGAGATATAGCGCCTTCAAAACAGCCGCTGCCCACTTGTGCGTCTGTGTAAAGTAGGATAAGAGATGCAATTTGTAGGTACTCTGATTACTGGCTTAAGGAGAAGACACAGCATTTCTCAACATTTTTGAGATGTGAATACAATACAGCCAGGCCATTTTCTGTAATATGTGGTTCACTGTATCTGATGTGTATTTTTTTCATCTCAGACATAAAGGTAAATCCTTTTCATTTACATAAGCGGGCTCTATAAACCAGATTACCCGAATTAATCATAGATATTTAAGCATATTACATTGCTCTGTACCAGAAGCTAGCATTCCTTGAAGGTGGATCAGAGATAAGGGTCCCATAAATTACTGACCAAATCCTTTAGTCCATCAGGCTTTATTTCCACTAAAATCAGTTTTGCCTGAGTAAGACCTACTGGATTTGGCCCTGATATGCTTTTATATTCATGGACTCTTCAGATACAAAGAAGCCCATCATGAAGAAATAGTATAATTTTTTAAAAACTATTATTAAATTCACTGTTGCAAATGAAAGCATAAAAATAAGCTACATTTTAGTAATGGTGCCTTTAACAATAAACAAGCATGTTACATCTCCATCATGCTTGGCTTTTATTAGTCTACTAGTTTTATTTAACACCTCTATTATGTTATTTCCAGTAAATAGATTAAATCTTGCAATGTGGAAGGGTGGCTGGTTTACCCTCAGTAAAATAAAGATCTGTGTACAGTTATTCTCTAATGTTTTGCCTCTCTGCTTCCTAGAAGGCTCTAAGTTTCATCTGTCATTTGGAAACCAGTTGGGCTACAGGCAGCTAGCATACTGCTACATATAAAAGTGTGGAGAGTATTCCCTCCTCATGCTTCTTTTACCCTAATCAAACACTGCAGATGCATCTTGTCAAGAGAATGCACCTCATCCTCTGAAATCAAAGGAAAGTGACTTCAAGGAGGACAGAGCAGCACAGCGGCAGCTGACCCCACACCAGACCCCACAGGCAGGTCTGTCAGCGAAGCCAAGGAGGAGACTAGGGAAGATGAGCTGACACCCCATGACACTGCTGCAGAGATTCATCCTGGAGCTGGGCATCTGGGTCCTTCAGCTGCCAAGGTCACTGGAGCAGCCAGCTCCCATGCTGGAGTGGTGGGAGCGCTGCACATGTCTCAGCACTCACACAACAAGGGCTGAGGAGTTAGCGGAGACCAGTGCGTGCAAAGGTCTGGATACACATGCAAGTGAGACAGATTTAGGCCAGGAATTAGGGGACTGATGTATTTTCCTTATCGACTTTGTTCTTTCTGTAAATAAGATTTCTCCCCTTTCTCATTATTTGCTTCCTATCTTAGCCTAGTCCAGTCAAAAAGATTTCCAGCAGAGAATCTTTTTCTGCTTCTAGTGCAGAGACATATGGACACATTAAAAAAAAAAAGGTATTTTAATTCCAAGCTCCCTTTTAAAAAGAATTTGTCACTACCTGACATAGTCCTTACTCGGGGAGACTGCTAATGATTTCAGCAGGGCTTTCTATGAGGAATACCAGCTTTTATCATATCCTGAAACAGCAGCAGGGTACAGCAGCATTTTTATTTCAACAAATCAGCAGGCTGCAGTTCAGAAGAGGTTAATAGAACAAGAAGAATTAAGTATATTTAAAGGGTGGAAGGAAAATAAATAATTCCTTTTCCATAATACAGTTTCTCTACTCCATCTTGCCCTCCTATTTCAGAAGAGCTTCAAAAGCCTAAACAAGTCCATTCTCCTGTGGCAATTCTTACTTTTCATTTGGACTAGAAGGAGAGTTTGTCAAACTGAGGCCTGTGCAGGGAATGGAAGTCCCTCTTTTTTGTGTCAGGATGATTGACAGCTTGCAAAGACAAACATCTCTCGCTTCTGCCTTTTCTTTCTCTCTCATTAAATATATACTGCACTCCTCAGCTTGCTTAAGAGTGGCATAGCCTGGAGAAAGAGATCTTGTGCTGGCCCAGAAGGACTTTGCATGTGTTTCTTTTGCAGCCCAAGATTCACCGATTTTCGTGTTCCCTCCCATTTTGTCCACATCTTCCTTTATCTTCATCAGCTGATAGAAACTGAGAGCCTCAGGTGGCTACATCCTGTGCTGTGGGGTGCAGTGCAAGGACAAACCATGTTGCATCTATTTCATCTCTTAATTATATGCAGCCATTTCATCTCTTAATTATACTCTACCAAATGATGAAACCAGGACTGGCAGCTTATTTATGGCTGGTCAGTTTTTCTGGATTATTCTGAGTTTGGACTATCCTTCTTCCGTATTTTTTGGTGCTTCTCTTTCTTCATTAACCCAGGAAGGGGCGAACTTCAGTGCTGCTTTAAAGCAGGTAATTGAGAGGAACATTGAGCTCCACACAAGCAGTTCCTACAAACTCTGGGACTACTGCGGAAAAGGCTGTGTGGGAAACCAGCATGCCGATGGTCCAGCTTCTTTCCAGTGGGAATATCTTACCCAAATGGGGAAGAAGGTGGATGTTGCACTTCAGGATGGTGGCAACCATAGTCTTTCTAGGAGCCTCCATATCTCTGTTGTAGGATGCCCAACCAAAACCATTGTATGAACCTGTCAACCTACAGGATTTCTGTGCTTTTGTAGTGTCTGTGTTCTTTTCACACTGTTCTTAACAGTTCCCCTTCACAATGTCAGTTTTGATCTACGGGGTCTGCTCACTTCTATCTACAAAACTGGAGGATAATAACTGAGAATATTAGTGAGGATGTCACTTGAAAGATGTCACTTGAATTCGCTCATCAGACGTTTCTGTGTTGGTCTGGCACCAGAGTTGTTTTGTTCCAAGGGTATCCATAACTGATGAGGGAAATACTTTTGTCATGATTTTAGTTGGTAATCTTGGCCTTTGATTCTAATCCAGTTTTCCAGGGTGGCTCAGGGATGCTCTAACCATTGTAATGCTGAGTAAGTCCTCCTGAACCAGAGAAATCTGGACAAACTCACTCAGGAGTGTCTCAAAGTTGCTATGTCTTAATTAATGCCTCACTTCTTATGGCTGTGTCAGCTCCTTATAGGTGAGGAACACAATGCATAGAAAGTGGGTTCCAGGAAATAGACATGAAAATTGAAAGGCAGCAGGGAATCAGGTCTGCCCCACATGGGGAAGTGGAAGACAAACAAAATCCAAAGATGAGTCTTGTTTCTCTTGTAACAACCAAGCTGAGCACTTCTGTCCTCTGACTCCAGCTGGCAGAAGGAAGACCAGGCTGGTTCAGATGCTGAAGAATTAGTTGGATAATTTAATGTTGTAGTTAGTGTCAATTAAAGACTTTGAACCTTAAAAAAAGTGATCAAACATTGCCTCCCTCTGCTCTGTTATCCCTTTATGTTCTGTCCCACCACTGTGAGAGACTCATTAGTTTTTTTTCTCCCTGTTATTTTAAATTCTTTTCTCTTTGTCCTGTTGTATTCTGGTATCACTGGAGACCTTAGGACACCTCTGATGGACTAAAGTAACTTGCAATATATAGGTAAGGAAAAGCACAACTGCTTCTAGTGGTGAGGATAAATTGTAGCATGTGAGAACCACCATCACACACAAAACAGTAGAGAGAAAACTGACAAACTGTGGCAAGACTCTGTGTGTTCTCCTGACATGCATTGGCCAGCATGGGACACTGACCTAGAGGGTAATTCTAACGTGTTCTACTACGTCTTCCCTCCTGGTCTCAGGAGAGAGAAATACAAAGTAGTAGGGACTTAAGTTTGGGACTCTGCCTTGCCTTCAGCATGGTAGTTAATTATTTCATAGTGCACAATGGTCCTTGGACTTCTGTATTTTGGATTTTATCACCTGTAGTCCTAATCTGCTGGTAATATCAAGATTTGTTTTGTTTTTCATGTAACCAGTGTCAGGGTTTTAGTCTCAGTGATGCAGACCGCTGTTTGAAAACAGTAATGCTACCCGATGAATGATCTTTTGCAGGGACTCTGCAGTCAGGTGAGAACATAAAGCTACCCTGACAGTATCAATGGTCACTGCAAAATTAAATCTGTAGCACTAGCTAAACCACAGCCATTAGATGCTATCGCTGGGATGTGAAATTAAATTAAGCAGCTGGAATGCCCACTATCCTGCTAACATCATCAGCCATATCAAAGATAATCACTGCTTTTATTACTGCAAGCCCAGGATAGGGCTGGAAGTAAAACTGCCGATTATCAGATCTCAGTTTAGCCAATTTTGACTTCCAGTTCAGAGATTTGAGTTGTCAAAAGGGACATTTAAAAAGAGATCGGTGCCTTTGAAGTGATAACACATAGGAGCCTGGGGGGCAGAGTCACAAAACTTCTGTACACCGTGCGGGGTAAAACCATGGAAAGTGTTTCCTGTTTTATAGGGGTGCAGGGAGAAAATTAAAACTGCAGAAGCTGCTCAGACTAGGATGCAGACAGTTTGATGGTGTCAAGAAAAAGCCTTATTATCTCCTCCCTTTAATGCTCTGGTAATGTTTTTTCCGGGAATATGAAGATTCAGAGAAAGCAGAAGTTCCGATTACTAATTATCTTCATATTCACGTTGTTGGACTTTATGCTTAGGGCTCTGCTCTAATATGTGTGGTCAGGAATTACCACAAGCTTTGAAAAAAAACCCCACACAACCCTGCTGTTATTGTGGTTGAGACACTCAGCAAAATATCTGATGCACTCCACTTAAGTACCTGGAGTTGGAGAGGCGACCAGGGAGGGTCACTTAGCTCCCAGTTCAGTGAGGTTCTGTAGTACAACCTCCACAGGACTCAGCAGATCCAGCCTTAAGACTTACACACTTTAAGGGCACGAAAAGCCACCACATTTTTACACCAAGTAGTGGCCCTGGTGGTGGAGGTCTCATGAAGACTGAAGAAGGTGGCTGCACCTTCCTTAGGTTATTGGAGAAAACGAAATGGCTCAGGCCATAAGGACCAGCACATCATCTGAAGTGTAGCATCTCTGCTCCATTGGCTCTCTCATTACTCAGAGCAAAAGGATCCCATGACTTCATAGCAGCTGGTTCAGGTTTGAGTGGTACATCAGGTTTAGAAGAAAGATATCCCTTGGCATTAATGAGTAGTTGTAGGGGTTTGTTTGGATCCTGAAAAGAATTTCTCTTTCAAGCAGAAAAAATGTTTTACCTTTGTGTAGAAAATGTTGTACTGTGATGTGGCCAGATGTGGTCCTTTAAGGAACCAGTTGGTGGGAACTGCAAGTGGAAACAGAGTCTAGTCCTTTGATCTGTAGCTGAGTGTCACTTCTTACCAAGAAAAGCCTCTTAGCTTTATCATTTTTAATCCCCCAAAAGGAATTTTTCTTTGACAAAACCCCAATTGATTCGTTGTCTTCAGGACACAGCCACTGTAAGGATGGCCCAGTGTAGGATGTGGTGTGAGACTCCACGAGTGCCTCTTAAACCCAAGGTTGCCATGCTGTGTTTGGCTGGTCAGCAAGGTACCCACTGTGTGGGAAGGCGTGGACTGCAACAAAGCTGGGAGAGACCTTTGAAAAGAAAGGTTAGCTCATCAGTGGCCCTCTTACTAGCTTAGAAGGTCAGCTCTTCTCTAGACTGTGTCAGCATCCTTGGAGAGCCGGTTAAAGAAAATAGTATCTTGTGCCTTTTACAGACAGAAAAGAGCAGATCCAGTGCCCTCTGAAGCTAATGCAGAGTTTCCAGTTGATACGAGCTGACACCGCATCGCGTCGTTCCTGTACCGAAGCTGTGCACATGTGCTGTGCTCATTCCTGTGCCGAAGCTGTGCACATGTGCTATGCTCAAATCCACGCGCGGTTTAGTTGTCTCAGAGTGCAATCCCCTTAAATGCAAAGCCCAACCGAGCAGGCTTTGTGTTTGGCAACTTGGAGGGCTCACAGAGAGCGAAGTCCTCACCCACTTAGAGCGAAGAGTTCTTCATTTTTAGTAATGACCTTCAGTCTTTCTGTTTTCATCACCCCAAATAGCTTCACACTGCTCAGCAGCCAGTTGCAGTGTCCGTGTAATGAATGCTGTGAGGAACAAATGCAAAGGAGCCATAAGCGAGAGGAAAGATTTCTTTTCCCAGGTGTCCCGTAATGGTTTTTCCCAGTGTTCACCCCATTCTAAGTGGGTATTTTGTCTGCCTGAGGGCACCAGGGTTGTATCCCAGGCAACACTGGGCTGATATTTTTTCACTGTCTGTTTTTGCTGGGTAGCTGAACCCTCGCGAAGATGGTGCAGCTACATCACAGCAACGCCCATTATGTGGTGGCCCCCTTAAGAGAGACAGCAAATTTCCAGTTTGATTGTGCAATTTGTTTTTTAATAATTGAGACAGATTGCTTTTTGTCTTTGAGAATGGGTCCTTGTGTGCGGTCAGGTGAGCTGTTTGCTATCGTTGTCTGCGCTAGTATCAGATAAGTAGAAACCCCCCTCAACCTGACAATTCACTCGAGAATAATCTGATCTGGTTTGCTTTGCTGTTTCCTCTTGAAGTGGACAATGGCTTTTCCCCTGTTAAAAAGTTGACACAATGAGACATGTGTGTGATTATTGTATCCCTTTATGTCATTTGAGTAACTTGAGATAGCCCGGTGTAATGCAAGTAATCTGTGTTCACCACCCCTCGAGTCTATCTGCGGTTGATTGGCATATCTGTGCATTTTAACTTGTCTGGGAGGCTCTTATCTCCCTCCTGCACAGCATCGGTTGCAAATTTTAAACCTTCCTGTTCAACTTTATGTTTAAATATGTTACTCTTCCCCTTTCCTCTTAGGGTCTTTGCAAGGAGCTGGTTTTGCTTTGTTTGGTTGCTGGGTTTGTTTGAAGTAAACCCAATGACTCTTTTAAAACAAATGAATCAGGAGAACCCAGGTAATGCAGCTGACAGACAGGTGATCCTGATAATACTGTCTGGTGCCTGATAGACTGCCCCTGAACATCTGAGCCATTCACACCATTTTAGACAGTTAACACTGCTTCTCCAACTACTGAGCAAATCATTACTTTCCATCCTGACCCATTAAAGTTAAGATCTCCCTGTGCCTTTCAGGTACAGCCTGTGGTTAGAGGGTGATGCTGAGGGGAGCCACCCCCTGAGAAGTGCTGCAGGCACTGTACCTCGGTGCCTCCAAGCGTGCGTGGGAACAGGACGGCAGTACCAGCCCCAGGCAGTTGCCAAAGCAACCTGTTTTTTGTGTTTTTAATTTTTTTTAAGCTATGCTTCGACTCAGATTAAAAACAAATCTTGAGAATAGCCTTTCTTTTAGCGGTGTGGCACCGTAAATGTCACTTCCTTTATTTTGAGTGAAGGTGATAGAAAAGCGAAGTTTAAAGGAATAAACATCGTGCTCCAATGAGAACAAGGGAGGAGATATATTCTAGAGGAAGGTGAGATGCTACTTGGATACTAAATGTGTCCCACTGATGTAAGCTCAGTTTGAAACCCCACCAGCTGCCTCAGTTTCCCCTTCCAGATACAGAATCCTGTTCAGGAATGCAGAGTCGTTGGTTTTCAGGACTTAAACTGATGGAAAAGCCCAGCTAAATGAGAGAAGTGTATTTTTCCTGCCTTGTGTGCATGCACACCATCAAATAAATAGACTCGTGTAGTTAAACTGAGATTTGGGCTCGTGGCATTGGGTTGAAAGACTACAACACATAACCTTTGGGTCTGGTATAAATTTACTAGACTGGTTAGAAGTTGTTCACTGTGGTCATTTTGCAGTGGCAGGCATTATGCTTTGGTATAAAAGCATCAGGTCAGAATAAACCTCGTATTACGTGCTCTGGCTAGTTCAGCAGAAATAATGATCTTCTGGCCACCCCTAGCTTGGATGACATTTGTCCCAGACCGGTGATGTGCAAATGTGATGTAAGGGTTTGGAAACACCATCTGAAACCGTGTGGCTCTTCCTCCTTCACCGTTCTCCTAGAACCTGTCTTGCACTCCTTGCCTGGGGTGGCAGGTTGCAGGGGCAGGTGGGTGTCCTCCACTCTCACCCTCCTTCTCAGAGACAGGAGTATCTGGGATGTGATCTGGGTGTCTTTTTTGGCCCTTTTCTCACTATTCTGCTACTCAGTGGAAGTTTTCTCCCCTTGTGGAGCAGTACATACACATTCTTTGTATTTTTCCTCTCTCAGCTGAATGAGCACCAGACCATCCTGGTCATGCCCAGTGGGGCTCCTTTCTGGTCTCCTGCTCCTCTGCCACATGACCCTTGAAGGGTATGGGCTACACCTGGGAATGGTGAAGCATTTAGGGTCAGCTCCCCTAAACCTAGTGCTTTCCACATCCCTTCAGCAGCCATCTCTCTTTTCAAAACGTTTATTAAAATTTAAGACACAAGTCTGGGTGAGCTACTGCAGCTCTTGCTGTCAGACGATGTGGCTGCATACATGTCATACTGCTCAGGTTAGGATGAGAAGCTGATAACCCCACCCTGCTCTCTGTATTTGAGCTCACAAGGCTTAGTCTGACTCTCAGTTCTCTGCCTTATACACAATGGGATCATAAGATTCACAAATGAGGAATAGACTGAGAATACTGTGATTAAAAATGGGCAATACATCATATAACCTTGCACAACAAAATTAGTACTTTGCTAATTTAGTCCCAAAGCATATTGATTAAATGCATTTTACCACTTCAGTGTGTACTGGAAAATCCAATTAATACCAAAAAAAAAAAGAAAATGAAAACATCCAAGTCACTCAATGCTGGATCATAAATGTTAATCCATCCTGCAGTATCTTTTGAGTAGAAAACACACTAATTTTCTTTCATTGTTACAGAACAGATTTCACATAAAATAATGCTGTCATAGTTCGGAAGGAAAAAAAAGTATTTTCCATTTGGTGTTTCCGTTTGTTCCTCCTTGATTGAATTCATTAAAAGAAGGATTGTATTTTTTTTTCCTCTCTGTAACAGCTTTCAGGGAAGTCTCCTTAGCGACGAACCTTTAGCAAAAAACATGTCTGAATATTTAGTGAATTAGAAAAATCAGCCTTGCATGGTCTTCAGCCACGGGTATAGAATTTGACCAAGTTTAGTACTTTGTCTGGGCTGTGTCCATGGCAGAGATGATGGCAAAGGAAATGAATCTTCTTCTGCTGAGACCAAGGGTCAGCTTTTCCTAGGTCAATGGGAAGATCAAACCTTTCTGGCTAAAGGCTTTGTGCCAGCACTACCTGCATGAAATAAAGATGGTGGAATATTTTATTTGCTACCTAAGCTGGGACAGAACCTCAGAGTCTGCTGGTCTGTACGTGCTTCTTGAGCCAGGATAAAAATGTCTACATCCTCAGACCTGATTTATTTCCTGCTGAAAATTTTAAGGCTTGTGTTCAGGATATTTGCCGAGGCAGAAACAAAATGTCCAGTTCTTTTGAGCTCTTACAATTAGTGATACTGTGACAGGTTGAAGAGTGTAAGGATCACTGTGTGTTGAGTGTAGTGGGGACGATGGTGGTGGAATCACGTTAGAGAAACGTTTCCACAGACAGCCCCTCCTGTAATTTCAGTAGTCCAGTGTTCATAAGGTACCTATTAGAATGTGTTGTTGTCAAAGGGAATATTGGTGAAGAGGCATCCTTTTTGGAGCTGTGTCTGCAGGGAGACATGTGCAGATGTCTTTATTAGTTTCATGTCTAAGCAACTTCCCCGGAGGGTGTGTGAGCTGTTGGGTATTAGAGTTTCAGAGAGAAGCCATGAAGAAACCCATGTGCTCTTCACTCCGTGGGTTGTGGGTGGTCTCAGAAGGAAGGCAGGATTTCCTTCACTTGTTTTTTTGTGGGGGGGATCAAAACGAAACATTGCTCTCAGCTGGGCATCGTTCAGGCCAGTTTAGAAATGCTTTTTGCCTTCGACAGGATGGCATTTACAAAGCCAGTCTGTGAAAGTATTAGGAATGGTATCACATCGTATCTTGCTTTTGTGTAAGTATGTTCAAAGTACAGTTACTTACAGAGGTTGTGTACAAATGCTAGCATATGATCTATTTGAATATAGCAAAATCTTTTTCCCTAGGCTGGTATTTATGTGTTTATGTGTCTGAGCTTTACTGCCACTACAATAGTACTTTACTCACCAAAAAGCCCATTTGATATCCAGTGCTATAAAACATAGTGAAAGAGTGAGGAACTGGGTATTTCAGCCTGTGGTTTTCTGATTTTAAGCATTTTATATGCATTTTAGGACATGCTCTAGCTTTCCCTTTCACTCTGTCACTGTACAGAGTTGTATGAAAACAGCAATATCGTCATAAAATAATATCAAGAAAGAAAAAAGTCAGATAAACTGATATTCCCTGAGCCCCAGCAATGACTCAGAGACAGTCACTTGTATGACATTCTCATCTCTATCATGTGTTGCTTTCATGCATTAGAAGGCCAGATCCTTGGCAGGTAAAAACACTCGTAAATCTTTGCGTAGCTGTGTTCAATGAAGATCAGACCCACAGAGTTTCTGGTCCCATCAGTAACGAGTCTGTAGTTTTTGCATTATTTTGTTTCCATTTATAAAGAAATTAAATCCATATTATGGTTTTTCTCATTTTGAGAGAAAAGTGTGTGTCAAAGCTGTGACATTAATTTCCTAGAAAGTATTAATAAATGCACTAGCACTTTGGAAATTAAATAGAAAGTGATTTTAAAAAGTGAGATGATAATTAATCCATTCTTTACTTATAGCCTTGATTAGCTGTTGTACAGAAAGCTATTGGTGAGGCCAATTCAGGTTATCCCTCTTTGCTTTCTTCCATCAGCCTGTGCCCAAAGAGAGTTATTAGCTCATTTTGATTGTTCATTGGCAGCCCGGGATGCAATATGGGAAGTGTCTGCCAGCACATGTCCGTAATATACATGATGTGAAGGGGAAAAATACCTACCAAAACCATTCCTTTGCCTTACCCTGCTGGAGTGAAAAACATCTCCACGTGCCACTATGGAATTGACTGTGGTGTTTGCATTTAGTTTGTCCTCCTTCACTGCCAGGATTCACCGGTGTCACCTGCACAGGCAGAGAATATGTGCTCATATATTAGATTTAACCTCTTCTATTTGCAAAACTAAGCTGTCTCAAAAATGGCAGAAGGGAAAGGAAGATGGCAATTTTTTCCTTAAAGAAAGCAGAAATTCAGCCAATTAATTCTCCTCGATATCCGCAGCACGACAAAATAGCGGCAATTAATAAAAGATCTTTTTTACTAATTCCTTGCTAAGGAGGGTTGCTTGTGGAGAGTTTTTATACCTTGTTAAATACCTGTTGTTTAACAGTCTGGAGCTGTCTGTGTTTTGCAGAAGGATGAAAGGATTATTAGCCCAATGGTTGCATTATGGGATTTAACGAACTACTGTTTTTTCAGTGTCATTTGTTCTTAATAAGGACAACGTTAATTCATTTTGGGTTTTGCCTGAGAGGTGAGACCTCCAAAACAGTCCCAAAGGTGACTGCATGCTTGTTTTTAGCTCAAAGACTTTCCCCCACGTTGCACGTATTTATTCAGCAGCCTTATGCCACCCCTGAACAGCTCCCTTAAAGCACAGGGGTGACTCCAGGCTGGAGGGACGTCCAGCCCACCTCTTAGGAGCTTGATTCAGTTTAACCACAACACTGTGCAACATCTTGGGACAAGAAGTGAAGAAAACAACCACTGTTTGACACCATATGAGAGATGAAGGACGGTAGAGCCTCACTGCGTGGTTCAACGTTCGAGTCAGCCTTCCTGCAGTAACAAAAAGTGGCATGGGGTGTTTTTTTTTAATTCTTAGAAATACTTAGTACTTGTTTCTTAGCTTATCAACAACATGTTGTGGCTGTGTCAGGCAGACACATTAGCTTGTGAATTAGCCCCGAGGCACTGTCCTATATACAGCTCTGCAGGCGCCGGGTGTGGGATCCCCTGACTCAGAGGCACAGTGCCTCCTGCTGATCCTGTCTTCAATCCAGCACTGACCTCGCTTCTCTGACGGGATTTGACAGGTTTACAACCCACGGGTGGGGCTGTCATAGCATCATTTTTTCCTCCTTTTAGCTGGTTCTCTAATAAACTTGTTAACCGTTTTGCATTAATAGAGAAACTTATGCAATGCGTGTCTTTGCTGTCTTTGACAACTCATTCAATGTCAACCATCAACAATCCTCGTTTAATGGACACGCAACATCCCTGGTGTGAGGATCTTTTCTTTTTTTTTGAAACTTTTGGTGTCAAATTGATAAGCCCGTGAAATGGAATAGATACACATAATGCTGCTTTATCCTCACAATTGACAGTGAGGCAGTGAAGCAGAACCTCAAGTAAAGCGACCCAGTTCTGCATGTGTAACCACATAAGAACCCAGACCGGTCCCCAGTCCCACCTAACGTCGCAGCTTCCTGACATCTGAGCAAATAATAGGCAGAGGGTGTGAGTTTGTGAAAGTAATTATATAAAGCTGATGGCAGGGGACAAAAAGGGAGTAGAGTGGTGCTGGGGGAAAGCAAGCGGCTTCACTGCGTTGACAATGTCCACAGCTGTGATGTCATAGGCACAAAGATGATAATAAAATTTGGCCAGTGTGGTGTCAACTACACCTTGCTCCTTTTGTCTTTTCCCTCGTATAATTTTGTATCCATGTGTGAATCGGCTCATTAGTGGAGGAGAGTGAAAATTGAGGTCAGGGTATTTAAACCTGACCTGTGCAAAGGCCATGCAATGCCTAAGCCCACCGGGGGTTTCACTTCAGAGCCCCGGACCACCCTTGAAGGTGACACCAATTCAAGCCTCATTTTATAAAGGCCTTATTAATTATTGTCTTTATAAGAAGGAGAAGCCATATAAAGAAATGTGTCATTCTTAGAGTAGGAGTAGGCAGGAAAAAAAAAGAGAGAGAGAGAGAGAGAAAGAAACAGAAGATCAAAAGAGAGCTTTTTTTTCTCTTTTGCTTTTCATGCCTCAGAACCTCAAAGGAGGTCGGGGAACAATCAGGCTTAGGGGTCTCGTGTGCTTTCTGGCAATTAGACTCAGCTGATGGGCTGAAAGGGATTGAATGGCAGGGTTCAAGGCCCTTCTCCAGAGCTTCAGACAACAGGCTTTTCCAAAGCAGCAGAGCAGCAGACACCACTGAAATAATTTCAAATGGAGACTTACAGCCAGGGATTCATTAATTCACCGGCCTAAACAATTACTGGAACATATAATGTCTCTATATACACTTTGATAAAGACTGTCATCCTAGACCTTCATTTTCCCCATTTTTATTAGAGATTTTTAATGTCAGGTTTGAAAAGAACCTTTTATTTCTTCAATTATCAAATTAAACCTTTTTTTTTTTTTTCTGGGGACGGACTAGGAGGGGGAATATAAATTCTAGAATTTTTATTTTATGGCTACGACGATTGATTTGAATTACAAGAGGAGACTGAGAAAGTTTTGTAAAGCATCCTTAAACATTCAGTCATAAATAGGATGGGAGCCTGAGTAGCAAGAGACCCCGTCCTCCTCCTCCTCCTTCTCTTTAAAGAGGGTGGTCTGGGACAAATAGATTTAAATGAGCTTGATGTGAGAGAATTAGCTAATAAGGGACATGCAGTGGAGCAGTCTCTAGGTGCAGGCTGCATTACTGAGCTGAGCAAACGGAATTAGCAATTCTAGTACAGTTGAGATGGTTTTAAAATCAGAGAACAACCCATTATTGTATTTCTTATTGTATTTTTATCTTCTTTCCTAGTATAAGATTAGATGTACCCAGCAGTGAAAGGCTTTAGTGAAGAACTGTAGTTCACTTATAGGCTGTAGCTCAGTACCCCTGTGAAGGTAGGTACAGTGGTAGGTCCCTCTAGAGCACTTCTGGCAGGGTCTGGGTGTGCTTGGTAGAGGAAGCAGGGCCCTAAGAAAATACTCTCCTATGCTGAGGCAGGTAGAAAGTCCAATTTGATGCAGTCAGAAGTGCTTTTTGAATAGGAAATGTGATTTTTTACTAAATTATGCTTCATGTGTCAGTGTTCCTCAGATTCTTTGTGAGATTTGTTCTTTTTTCCACTGTGGGAGAAACTGGAAAACTCTGCTTGTTTTAATTAAAAAATATTTTGACTAAAGATATAGGATTGGAAAGTAACACTGATGTGTCTTAAACGTGCTGGTTCGCATACCCCTGTTCCGTTCTCTGGAGCAGCGCCCTGGTCAGGCACCATCACCTCCTTTGTCTAGTAGACAAAGTTCAACCAGGTAGTTCAGCTCAGAGGGCAACAGGAGGTGTTTTACTGTGTCATTTTCAGAGAAGACAGCAATTTGTTGCCTATGCTGAAGGCTGTTAGAGGAATCCAGCATCGTCTAACCAAACTACAAACAGTTATTATAGGCATCGTCCTTTGCTCATTCCCGTGATGAAACTCAGTGGACGTTTGCTAATCCCAAATATGAAGTGAGTATTTGCAATGGAGAAAAACAGTGTTGGGAAGGAAACTTCCTTTGTGGGAGTAACCCAGTTTGGGTAGAAGCTGAGGCTGTGTATCTAGGTGGTAGTGATCACACTGGCTTGGGAAGAACGAAGCTGTTAGCTCTGGTACATATTGGTTTGTGTTTTCCACAGGAAATGATTGTTCTGCTTTCAGCCATGAAAGAAGAAAATCTTAATTTTGTTCAATTGTTTAATTTGTATGTCCCTCAAAAGATTCAAGGAAGTATGTCCCCATCCTATTCTGGAACTTAAGAGCTGAATCAGAGCAGATAGACCCAACGGATGCCCTTGGGAATTAGTGTAATTACCAGAACTGTGAAACCAGTAGAGGCATCGATGTGGGAACCTACTGGCAACAGGTGGCCTGTTTTGGATTCCTTTGTTTGTAGAAGAAGAGATGAAGGGATACAGAACCACAGAATGGCTTAGGTTGGAAGGAACCTCAGAGACCATAAAATTCCAACCCGCTGCCATGGGCAGGGACACTTCTCAGTAGACCAGGTTGCCCAGAGGCCCATCCGTCCTGGCCTTGAACACATCCAGGGAGGGGACACACAATCCCCTTGGGCAACCTGGTCCAGTACCTCAGCACCCCCATTGGAAGGTCGGATGGGTTAAAGCGAGCCGCTATGAGTGACTGTGAATAAGTGCCCTTTCCATTACTGCAAATAAGTGCTGCAGTGAGGCTCTTTGAGGGATTTTGTAGTTCCATTTTAGCACTAGGTTTACGTAATGGATGGAGCTAACAAGATGAGAGATTGGAGCTGTCTGTTCTGCAGGTCTCCATTGTATTCAGGCCACAGAATTTCCTTCCACTGCAGCCTCCGTGTGTGATTTTTGGTTTTAGTTGACTCGGTATCAAACCAAAATTGTCCCTGTTTATATTTTGTAACTGGTTGTCTTAGGCATTTATTTGGCACAGCTTTTGTCTTTGTCCTGGGTGGAACGATGCTGCGTGGTATTAGTTTGCATTAAAAGCATTCCGAGACTATTAATTTGTAATCTGTAAAACTCTTCCACCCAGACTAGACTATAATGATAGTGTTTCCTGTGGCTTTGTGTGACTCACCTGTTGAACTTGTTTTTGTGACCCCTGCTTAGCCTCTTTCTCCCAAGTACAGTCTTTCCTGCTGATGACAGTCTTGTGTTGAAACTTCATCATGGTCACCGTGTCCTGTTTTCTGAAATATTAATGTTGCAAGGCTAGAAGACAGCACTCTTGTATAATTGCATGTTTGTACTTCCCTATTCTTCCCCTATGGTTGAATTTTTGTGTATTTCAGCCTTCTGGGTTTAAATTGCATTTTTAATACAAACTCATCAGCGTGCTACCTCAAAATACAGGGAAGATCTTAAAAGAGGAGGATGCAAAGTCCTATTCAGTTACCCCTGTGTTTAATGATGTCAGTCCAGTGACCATAGGTAATGCAAACATTATCAGTAGACACTTGTCATGACCATTCTGCTCACTGTTTGCCTCACAGTGTGAGACACCAGGGAAATAATCTTCTATGAGAAGTCTCTCCTATGGTTTTTTGAGGCTATTCTTTCAAGCCAACACACCAGCCACCTTCAGCTGTAATCTGTCTCTTCCCCACCATTCTGCCTCATTCCCAAAACAAGCCTCTTTGTCCTTGCCCACTGCCCATTTATACCATTCTCAATCAATCTTCATTGAATGCAGCGGTACATCATTAACTTGTCTTCCGGCAAGCCACTTAACCCCCTAAACCCTGGAGCAGATTCATTACATTGCCATCTTCCAGTGAACGGTCACAATCCACACTTGACTTAGGCTATTACTTAGTCACTCGATTCATCATCCACATGGGTAGTTTTCTGCTCCTGATCAGATTGGCGTGACAGTATCTGGAGCGTATTACAAGGAGATATCCCAAGGAAAAGGCCCTGTTCAGTAAGTTTGCCTACATATTTAACTCTTACTGACCCTGCTCTTCTCTGCTGTCACCCACGAGAGATGGAAGTCATTATGCAGCCCTTGTTTCTCTGTGGTCATGGTGGGAGCATTTGGTGTGTTCTGAACCAGCCGACATAGTGCTTTGTATAAAGGACATGATGCAGAGTTCACCAAAGTTTTATGTGAATTCTTGATTCTACTTGACACTTGCTACAATTTTCTGAGCTACAGAGATACTACCCAGACAAATTTGTGAGCTGTACGAGTGTAACACACAGGATTTTTATACTTATATTGGTGTCACACCTGAAATCCAGCAAACCCACCCACCACGCTCATGAGAGGACACATATTAAAACTAGTTGGCTATGTTTCCATCATTCCTGCAGCCCCATTTTACTCAGCTTTTTCTTTTTTGTGTGTGTTTTGTTTTCTTCATGGCAGTTTGAAAAGGAATGGAGCAGCTGAGGTAGTTCCTTTATTGCTGAAAAGCCCCTCAGTAATTCGGAGTTAATAATCCACTGTTCAATCACCAGCCCGACTTTGGTAATCGCACGTCACAGTGTGATTACCAAGACATAACTGAAGAGTGATTATGCAAATCCCGGAGTTCTAATTGGCTAATAATGACTTTAAGACAGAGAACAATGATTCATATGTTGTGTGTTTTGAGGGGAAAAATCCAAAGTAATTATGTAAATCAGTTGCCTGTAACAACTAGTCAGATGCAAAGCTTTGTTTGGTTAGGGAGGACTCAGCAATGGATCACAACTGTCGAGCATCCCTGGACTTTGATGCACAGAGGCAGTTCCACTTCAAATGCCCTGTATTGTGCATAGGGACTGATTTCATTCCTTCTAGCCAAGTATTATTTCTTGTGCTATTCTCCAGGAAGCTAAAACAACCCTCAAAGCTCACATATATCTCTAAGGTGATTGTTTAACCCAGGAGACAATTGGGAAAAGAAAAATCCCATTTTCTAAAGAAGGATTGTAAAGAGATAATATAGTCCATCTTCTTTCTGTTTAAGATTCTATGTCACAGCCAAAATTATTCACTATTAAAGACACTCTTCATTAGTAACCTTAGAGAAAAAGCTGCTCATTATCTTTTCCCCTGCTATGTTGTTGTAGAACCTTTAGGCTTTCTTTGTAAATTCCGACTTACTCTTGCTAACGCAGATTTTAATAAATCATTCTCACATGAAATGTAGGTTTTGGGGATTAATGAAAGAAATTCTGCCTTTTCTGTCACTGAAGACTCTGAATTGGTATCAAAATTTGATACAGATTCTGTACAAATTATTGGAAGCTACTCTTTTTGAAGTAATCATCAGGAACCTTTATTCCACTTAAAATCGGCATGGTTTGGGCAGGCTGGTGTCATGAGGAATAGCAGATTTTTTCTCAGGAGACAACCTTGGAGTAAGGAGCTGGAGAGTGGTTAGTACTCTACATGATAACCATGAAGTGTTTCAGCCATGGTCTTATCAGCCAGCCAAGACTCTAACTGAAGGCTCTGCTGTTTTGTGTGATTCGCTGCCTTGATGTCCATCATACGTATTTCATGGAAAACCTATTTTTAATATGAACATATTCTTTGTATGTCTATAGGCCTTGAAAGAAGTTGGTTTCTACTGACTTTAGAGGTCCACTGAGGACCTGACTCGGGTAATAAGTCAATTTTGTAGACCTATTAGTCCTCTGTCTCCCCAGAATTGGGGGAGTTCAAACCCACAGACAAGATATATGAGTCAAGAGTGAAAAGACAAGGACATTGAGTATTCAGCATGTCTTCTGTGGAGACACTGCACAGTGTGTTTGCACAGAAATTCTTTAGTGTTTCTTCCAGATAAAGTTTTGGACCTCTCTGTAGAATAGAAACTACTTTACAACTTCTGCCTACAGCTTCCAGCAAAAAGTTTCTCTGTTTGCTCTAATAAAGACACAGACCTGAACCCTTAAAGGAGTAGATTATCTTATACATAGGAAGCTGGTACCCGTTTAGTGTTGCTGATATATCGTGATAGACTAGGGACCTAAGAGCCTGTTGTTGTGCAGACAGCATATAATTAACTTCTACGCCTTCACGAGAAGGGCAGGATAGGATGTCCATGTCCCATTGTCTTCCTCTAATGACACCTCTCACCACAAACTCCATAGATCTGTGAGTTTAAATCAGTATGTTCCTTGAGACTATGGTTGTGAGATTAAAAGCCTTCTCCTCAGACAACTTCACCACTTTTTTTGTCTGTACTTCCCTCCCATAGGTGAAAGTATCCAAATATAGAAGCCATCAGTTTTCTGGGTATTTTAAAACAGGAGTAGTATGAGATGTTTGAACCTTGAAGCTACACAAATAGGGCTGTTAAAGTATTTCTGTGCTCTGTAAGCAAATGGTGCTCTTCTGATTGATCCAGTCAGCCATGCCCAAGCGACTGTCTGCTGAATCCAACTCTTTGCTGTGTGTGGCTCAGTCATGTGAAAATACTGCTCTACAAATGATAAAGTTGAAAACCACAATGTGCAGCTTAAAACCTGAGAAACCAAAGAAGAGTTAAAAAATATGTTTCTACAAAAATTGTTGGGCTTTGGGGGGTTTTTAAACTATTTTTTGGCCAGGCTTTTAGGTTTGACCCAGGACTAGACTTGAGATAAAAACGCTAGTTTTTCAAAGGAGCAGCAAAAGTATTTGAGTAAGGAAAAAGTTTTCTTGGCACTGGTAATTTCAAACACAGGCACAGCAAAATGATGGAGACAGAAATGAGAGAGGTAGAAGAACCTTTGAGTTCACCGTAGTAAAGAAGCATAAGAGAAGATGACAGGGCTCAGGTGGAAATACTCCACAGAAGTATTTTTACGCTGGCATGTTCCCCAAATTCCCCCAATCCCCTTCCCACGCCCCGCTTCCCAGAGCTCGCTCCATTCCGGCTGTGTTGCTGTGTACCAGTTTATTGTGTTGAGCACAGTTATGTTTCAGTAACGCTTTATGTCTCGGAAAAGTCTTTGGATGAAAGTCACCATTTCAATTACCGCTTTTTTCAGCTTAAAATACGATCAAGCATATGTGTGAGCTACACGAAATTTTTCAGCAAACGTTTGAAATCAGAGCAAAACCTGATTGTTCCATCTTATTAGCCACGTCTTGTTTGATGTAGCGTGTTTTTCTAACCCGGTATCACTTCCATCCGAAGCCGCACCACAGAGAACACAAAGGTTTCAGTATTGAAGTTGAAGGAGCACTGAAGGGCATCTTACAAATGCTACTTTGTCACCTAGCAGGAGTTCTTGGAAATTTTTCAATGTTTTTCTTTTCTTTTGTGAGCGGACATAAAGTGCCTCTTTCAAACCCAGCTAGGGTTTCATTCCTGCTTCTGTGATTCTCTGAGGTGCATTAGTTGAGGCTGGCAAACTTTTAGACTCCGGGGAATACAAAGCAAGATAATCAGTGCAAACTCAGTCCTTGCGGTAACTCTGTTTGGGTGGCTGAGTTTCTCGGCAGGGTCTGGGGTGGGGGGAGGAGAACAGTCACTCTAAAGATGTACAGGACCGGCAAAATTAAAGCAAGAAGAAATCTTTCGCTTTTTTAACATTGGAATAAAGACAGCAAAGGATCCAAAGCCGTTCAGAGACTGGTAGGAGCTGAGAAAGACACTTGTGCAGGTTTGCCTCCCAGATTTTTGCTTCACTCTAAACTTTTATTTATGTGCCTTTTCCTGTGCCACTTTTACCAATGTTTCTCGACAACACATTAACTTCCCTCCCGGTACAATAATCGACTCCAATCTGCTATTATCACGGAAATAGAAGAGGTAAAGTGCCTGTAATAGGATCCAAATCAAATCACTTTCACTTCAGCCAGCTTTTGCTGTGAAGCCGAAGATTCCCCAGGGAGATTCAATACAGAGAAACACCTGCAGACACAGGCTGAGGCCCGGAGATTATATAGAACACGACAGGCCGAGCTTTGCACTAGCATTTCCTTAGTTACGAGATGGTCACATTGGCAGTAATAACCAGAGGCAGGACCTGATAAAGTTGTGACTCATTGGCAAAGCCAGGATCTGACGTTCAGCTGATTTGACCCATCCTGAAGCAACACATCAGTTGACAATTTACTGCAGAAACAGCTATAGTTAATTTTTTTCCCTCTCCCCCCGAAGCACTTCCCTTAGACTTGAATGGTTTTGCATGAATCCCTGGTTGTGTTTAAGTGCAGTCCAGCCTGAAGAGAAAAAATGCATCATCCTCCGCCAACGGCTAGGAGAGGCCAAACTAAATTGAATTTAATAAGCTTCAGGTTTAAGGGAAAATAAACCTAGAATCATTCCTGTGGCAGAGGAGACAACTTCACAAAGGTTCAAGTTAGGATCTAAGTACCTGGTTGCTAACAGCTCGTGGTGTAAGTTAGAGTTTTGATGCCTTGTTGATGATTAGTTTATTAATTTAGATGCATTTTGCCCCGCACGTCTCCATGCAAGTACTTTTTAGAAATGCTGAGAGACTCTCTGCCAGCTGTGTGTCTGTATTTGATTTTGTATTTAGCTGTGGAAAACACTAAAATCATTTTAGTAAGATGAAAGCAAATGTAAGTCCTCTCTGTATTTGTCACCTGAGATTTTGACAGGCTTGGCCTTGGTGCTGAAATAACAATAGTGGTGGAAACAGTAAAAAAAAAACCAAAGCAAAGCAGTTATTCCTGAATTTTAAAAGGAAACTTCCATGACTCTGAGTTCAGTGAGGAGTTCAGCTCCCATTTTCACTTTGAAATATCTCTTAGTAAATGTCCCACTACCTCGGGTGCTGCTGCTGCAAGCGTTACTCAGTACCTGGCAGTACGTGAAGTTCCTCACGTAGCAGGGAAGGGGTTTGGTAGGCACTTACTGACCACGAATGTGCTTAAAAAACCCAACAATCAGCCCCTCTTGGTAGCCTCAGCTCCCACCTCAATGTTAGTACATGCATAACGAAAAGTTTTAAACATTGAGTGCAAACAAACTGATATAAAACTCAAAAGCAATAAATTGTGGGAAAGAAGGGGAAAAGTTAAGCGAAATTCAAGTTGCTCGATGAGGAGAGGACGTTCAGGGAAGCTGAAATAATAAGAGGTGTGTGTCTTCTGTGACTGGCTTGTTCGGAGAAGTCTTAACATGCTCTTCTCTGGTCTCTTCATCCCCAGTGTCTGAGCATCTTCGTGCGTTAGGTAAAGAGAGTGAGAAACATCAGTGAGATTTTGCTCTGAGACTTCTTTTTCCTCCCCAGTTGTTTTTTCACTAAATGTGTGTTTGGTAAGGTTTAGTTAAAGAATTTTCTACAAGGCTTGGAAATGTGTTTTGACTCTGCGTTGCAGCCTATTACAAGTCACGTTAATGTAATATATAAAAAACCCATATGTTAAACACTACCGTGGGATCAAACCTCCTGCTGTGAGAGATAGGGAAGTCGCATTATCTTGTCAACTCAAATGCACATTTGTAATTGCTAAGTGTGAGCTACAATCCCAAGTCCAACATTTGTTCACTGAAAACCAAACGCTAATTTTACAGTTCAGTTGCAGTGACTCTAAGGGAGTTTGGAAAGCTCTAACTGAAAGGAGCAAAGTAGTTAAATACTGGGGCACCACAATTTAAGATGATTGTTTGTTAGACCTAAACTGAGAACTGGGGGGCAATCTAGTGCTCAAATAGAGTGAGGCTGTGAAAAACTAGCATCGGCCAGCCTCCTGAATTAGATCTGGGACTGCATAGGGCATTTCAGGGCAAAATAAAGACGGAGGGTTACCTGAGTATCTTTGGGGATGAAGAATTAACGGATGCAAGATTGTTAGCCTGAAAAACTGCTTTATCTGTGCAAACCAGAGCTTTACATACTCTGGTATGTAGAGGCGAGTGGAATTGGGGGAAGAAGGGTCACTCTGTCAAAGCATCTTTAACTTTGCTTGCTGGAGAAAATGCTCATACTTTTAAATAAAACTGTATGTATTGTATGGCTGGAAAGGAAACACTTCCTTTAATTTTCAGGGCTTCTTTATATCTACAAAAAAAAAGAAAAGGAAATAATTCAGGTAAAATGTAAATGAAAACTCACTGTGAAATTAGAAATTCATGTGACGGGTCCCTGTTCTCTCTCTTGCTTTTAGAGTGAAAACATCTGGTTGCCCCAGTGAGATTTTGTGAGTCTTTTGGTCATTCCAAACCTGTTTTCTTTGACATCCAAAAATTTCCCAAATTTAGCAGCTTCTTATAGACACGTTTTTGAGAGAGGACCTTTGGCTCACAACTCTGTGGCAGGGGTTACAGTCTAATGTTTCATTCATCCCAAAGCAGCAAGCACGGACCGAGTCACACAGACGTTCGCTCCCCGAAATGCAGTGGGGTAGTCCCCTCGGTCTGTGGGAACACTCGCAGGAACACGCTCATACAGGGCTGTGCTAAAATACATCCTGCCCCCCTCACCACCCTGTCTCACTCTGCTGACCAGGAAAAAGCAATAGAGCTGGCCTGAAAAGCGAGAGGTATTTTTAGTGCTTACTGTATGTTTTTTAAAAGGCAGCAGGAGCAACAGTGGTATTACTTTGGTTCTTTTTTTAGGGGTTTAGAGGCTAAAGCCTGTAGGATTTGAAGCTGTGATCTCTGACATTGCCTTCCAGAAATGCAGAGGCCCCTTTCTCCCGTGTTTCCAGGTGTTGCAGTGTCTCAGGTGTTAGTTCTTCAGCTTCATTTGTAGGAAGCTTCAGGGTTGAGTGTGAGGAGAATGAAAATGCCACTTGCAGCTTGACAAAAAGTTACTTTGCCTTTTTCTCGGATCTTTCATTCAATCTAGCGCTGAGCAACTTGGCTAAACATAGAGAAGAGAAAACGATTTTTCTATGCTGGTCTTTCCAGAGAGTAGGCTCCAAAAAACCCTAATTCACCTGATATATTAATAAGAAAACTACTTCCTCACCCTACACCTCGATGCTATTTTTGAATTTCTTATTGAAACTTCTTTTTGGACAACCAGCTGACTCTCCTCACATCGCCTTACCCCACACAGCATTTGTATTATTAGAAAATTAAACCAGTGACTGAGAGATTTTGACTAATTAGGTTTCTTGGATAATAAGAGCTTTTTAATAAGGTACATATCACTTACAATATTGCTAATGAAATGTGAAAGCGATTCAGTACTCTCTAAGATAATGGCTAACTTGTTTTAATTGTTAACATTTTTTCTTGCCTGCAATGACACAGTCATTATTTCGCAGTCACCGCTTATCGTGAAATCCAAGAGGATTAATGGTTTCACTTATACTGGCGAAAATGTTTAAGCTGTCCCGATTATCAGTGCAGTTGGAAAGAATAATGGTTATTTGTCATTGCGTTTAGCCGTAGAATGAATTGTCCTCCAGCCAAGAGAATCATTAACCCTTTGAGAGACAGTAATAGAGTTTTACAATTAAAAACAAGGAAGCCAAGATTTATGGCTGGATATTTTTTTCTGTAGGTAGTTTGTTAGCTTATGAGGCCCACTAAAACTAACTATATTTCTCCTGCAAAACAAACTGCACAATATATCTTATTCTCCAGTATAACACTTCTGCTAGCTGGAATTAGATTGCACTGAAACATTCTTGTGGTGAACGAGCAAATCTCCCAACTAGCCAAAAAAAAGTCAAAAGATTGGACATACATTGGGGGAAAAAAACCAAACCAAGATTCACATTGCTTTTTCTGGTGCTAGATTGCCACATACATTTAAGTACTCAATTTAAGGGAGAATTTTGTCTGTAAATCCCTATAATTCAAACCCATTTACTACATATAAATAACTTAAAAAACACTGCTTAGCAAATTAATAATGTAATTATTAGCAATTAATATTGTTCGTTTGATTCATCTGGGAAGAGTTTAAAATTTCACTGTTAGTGAATGTGAATTCTTAAAACTCCGTCCGTGACACCGAACCAGCTGCCAAACCTGTAAAAGGCATCGTAAAACAAACAACTGAGTGTTTAAAGTCTGGAGTATAAAAGGGTGAGATAAGAAAAAAATTAGAGAAATAAAAGGGTAAGATAAGAAAAAAATTAGAGAAATAAAACTTTTACTTGGCAAGTCATTTCAAATGGGGGGGAACTACATTCTCAGTGCGGCTGTTAGAGTGCGGTGCTGCGTAACGCTGCTGCTCCTTCTTGAGGAGCCTCTGCTGGCTTGGTGTCACTTGGCCATTTTGGCACTGCTCAGCCCTGGCGGAATGCTGATTCCCAGAATCACATTCATAGCGTGGCTCAGAGCAGGGGGAAGTAAAGATGTTTGCGACATATTCCTCCGTGCACAGGTGCTGGCATGAGCAAAAGCCCCTCTTGCTCTTCTGCATTCAGGGACAGTGGAAGCTGGTCAGCATTTAACTGGAAACACCTAGCTCCTTACAAGATTAGGTCCCATTATTGTTTTTCCACCCAAGAAATGCATTCGAGTGAGCCTCACACACTAAGATTGAAGAAAGCACACAGTGTTTATGCTCCTCAGCAAGTCATTCTCGGGCTCAGCTGTCACAGTGGCTGAGAAGGCAAATGCTAAGGATAATAAAATTCAAAAGACACAGTTGTGCTACTTTTGCTTGTTGCTGAGAAAGAGAAAATACAAACATCCCAGCTTTGGCTGGTACCAGTTTGTAGCTCGGTGGAAGGTGCTGGGAGTCTGAATGGGCTAGAAGGGGACTTGATTTGGGTCCCAGCCGTTGGCAAAGTCAGCACCAAAATGAGAGGCACAATTGTCACTTGCTTTTCTGGGAAGGAGTCTTCTCAGGGATTTTTATGGATTCCTTTACTCAGAAAGAAAAGGGCAGCTTCACCCTTCAGCTGTAATAATAAATATAAATGGACTGGAAGATGAAAAGAAAACTTGCTTGCCACTGAGAGGCCACGTTAATGAAGGCAGCAGTGAATGTCTGGGGAAGCTCACCTCCACACAGGTAGCCAAGGCATGAATAGAAATAATGCATTCCACAATTATGTTAAAAAAATCACACGTTTCTTCGGGTGCTTCTTGAGCCCCTATCACGAAGATCAGTGCATACGAGCTTGGAGCATGATCATTATCACTATTATGTGTGATCAATCAGCAGAAACTGGGGCTTCTGTGAGATGGTAAACAACAATTTCTGCAGAAGCCCCTGGAGGTCTGCTGGAGCTGTGGACCCTAGCGGTTTTAGATGGGAGAGGTCAGAAGAACCTGCCACCAGACACAAAGACGTAGCAAATACACGCCAGGGAAAAAGGAAAACCACCCCTGAAAACAAAACCTCCCGCCCTCTACCCCAAACCCCACGTATGCACAAACCCACGCTTACAGGAACTGCTACTGCCTCGTAAACATCCTACAACATTTGTAGATGCAGGAATATAGAGCTATAGATCTGGATGGTGGAATTTAGCTCCAGTTTGGAATTCACGATTGACCCATTTGAGAAAACGCTATGAACCGTCCCGATGGCTGTATTGAAAGTGGGCAACGTGGTCGCCGGCTTTGTTCCCTTCGGTTTTCTTTTGCAGCAAGGCCTGTGCATATGGTATCTGTAAGTCCCTCCTCCCCCCACCCCAAAAATGTTGATAATGGTGGCTATTTTGGGGAAGACAATTGCTGATGAAAAGGACTGAATGGCACTGGATAGGGGTTCAGATGCTTTTCAGAAAGCATGAAGCTGCACCTCTTTGCCTCGTCGGCTGCATTTGTTGCACTCTGGCTCCAGCTCAAACGTGGCCCTCACAGGGGCTAGTTTGGAATGTCAACCCTGCTCTTGCTTTTGGCATTTTAATTACAAATGAAGTAGCCTACAAAAAAAATTATAGTCTACAAGTTGTGAATGGACCATTTATTAAATGTTAGCAAGAGTTCAGGGCCTTAAGATGCAAGAGGTGGGCAGGCAGGAGCTAACAGCCAGCAGTGAAGCTGTTGGAGAGAGAAAATTCAAATGGCCAAAACAGAGAGGGAAGTTTAATTAATTTCAAAAGAGTCTCCCCATTTGATCTGTTGGGCATGCAGTTAAAAAGAGACAGGCACATTTAATCGTCATATTTTTTCGTAGCACAGGGAAGCTGTTGTCTCTGATCTTTCTGTCCATGTGAGCAAAAGCTTGATCTGAAAAACTTCAGTGTTCACTGAGATTAATGGTAAAACTCTTCTCACATCAGATCCTTTGGCCTGGTTCTTAAACAGCTGATTATTTCTGTCACGGTTAAGGAACTGTTCAAACGTTACCCTCTCCTCACATGCACGTTCTTGTGCTGTAGGCTTTTGGAGGCATTGGGAGGGGAAATTTCTCCTAACTGGAACTTCCTTGTAGTTTTTAGCAATTCCTATCAAATATTAAGAGTTTAGTGAGTTGTTTATTTTTAATTGTTGCTGCCAATACTGTTCAGGCGTTGGACAGAAAACAGGCACCAAGACCTTGAAAGAAAAACTGTCTGGAGTGTGTAATGTGCTCTGAGCTGAGTAAAACACAGGAGGAAAACACAAGAAGCATTTATTAGGTTGAATTTCGTTCTTTAGAAATAATTTTAGCAGTAAGGAAAGATCTTTTCTGTATTATGCTGTTGTGTATATATAAACTCTGCCATTTCAAAAAGAAGTATTTTACCCTCATTAACTACCATGTGGTAGGAAGGTGGCCTGAAATCAGACATTATAGATACATGCTGAAGGGATGGCAGTGCTGTTTTGTCTCCTATAATCTCCCTTTGTTAAAATAAATGAGGGTTAGAATATCCAAAAAACCCAAAGTATCACAAAACAGGGTAAAATTTCTGAAAGTGGAACAGCAGCAAATTCTTCAGGTCGGGGAGGGTTTGTTTTGTTTCCTTTTTTTTGGTGTATGCAGGTGTTGGCTTCTTTATGTCTTTAAAATTTTGACCTCTCTTACTGTGCCAGCTGGCAACTAATATTCTGATTTTATTCCCGGTATTTAACAGCCTGGGTTTCATAGTCTTTCTCCCCCTCTTCCAAAAGGCTAAAATTTTAATTGACACATTCCTGGAAATGTATTGGGTCAATTTAGAGTAAAGGATGTCATTTACAGAGTGTGTGGAGTCTTAGTCTTCGTGTAAAATACTGTTCTTAATTGATTATCATGTACATGAATTTTCTGCATCATTTGCACTTACAAATGTGCATTGCACAAAAAGCTAATAAATCTCAGAGCTTTGAATATTAACAACATTTTCTCCCCCTTGTGTTATTAGCAGAGAAATCATCACTAGGGACTGCAAACTGTTGCTCACATCAGAATGCTTTCCAAACACAAAGAGCCCTTTCTCACATAAATGGTTTAATAGGGAGAAAAGGACAATGTATGATCAATGTCCATAGTGCTGCTCGCGTGCAGGTGGTGCAGGTCACTGTTCTGCTCTTCAGTTGTGCTCCTGAGGAGAGAGAGTGGAGGAACTGCCTTAAACCATCAGCATCTTCCCATCGTGGGATAAGGCTATAATGCACAAACAGAAGAGTGAGAGACTGTCCAATGTGCACAGAGCTGCCCCAAAAAATTGTTGTCGTGCGCTCCGGCGAGCTCAGCAGTGCCCTGGTGACAGGTAGCTCTGTTCCCATTCCTAAATCAGCTCAAATCTGTGCTGTCAGGGGATTTGAGGATGCTCATGTGCCATCACTGCTGCTCAAGTTTTTTAGCCAGAGCAGGAATCTTTGGCACTTTCCAAGGCCCTTTCTGGTCTGTCCATGTTGTCAGTGAGTAAAGCTGGGAGTTACAAAAACTACCCAGAGCCATTTGAACCCCACACATCCATCTGCCTTTGTGAAAGTCTGTCTTGGGAGAGCAGGGTTTTCCCTTGTCTTCTCTTGCCTGCGCATCCTCGCATCCTCAAAATTATATATATTTTCCTAATCCAAAAGGAGAAAATGTTTGAGATTGCTAAAGTTTGACAAATTGAAGAATAAACCAACCCTACACCTGTATAATGGATGTGTCTCTGTGCTCATGTGTATTTACACAGAATCACAGAACATTGGAGGTTGGATGCGTTATCGAAAGATCATCTACCACAGCAGGATCACCTAGATTCAGTCACATAGGAACATATCCAGGCTGATACAGTAAAAAAAAACTCCCATAAAATTCATTTCCATGTTAAAATCTTGTTTAAATAGAGGTATATATACATATTTTAAGTATTTTTCTATTCATACTGTATTAGATATAAATATACATATATAGACGTGTGTTTATTTGTATACTTTGAATAATTATGGATAAGTTTGTTAGTTATTTTTGTTTGTTTGAGGTCTTGTTCTTAGTTTAATATGTAATATATTATTGATATAATTTGGACATGTTCCTGAAAATCAGTTACCCATACCAGAGTTCTGCTCAGTTGACATTGGTAGTGTTGAATGATGGATCCAGCTTCAAAGAGCTGGCTGCTCAGAGAAGGGCTAGTTAGGAGCATCTTCAGGCTTGCACCCCAGTGATATAACATGACATTTTGACTTGTCCCTTATCCCTAGAAAATCCTGCATTATATGGTGGAATGACATTGCTTTGCTCTCTCACGACAGTGTGGAATAGCTCCCATTATTTCCCTCTTGTCAGAATTCCACATTCATTTCTAACCTCTCCTTTGCCATAAGAAGTTCTCCAAAATAAAATCCTTTGAACAAAAGGAGGATGCAGTGGCAGCAAAGGGACTCTGCAAAAAGAAGGGAAAGGGGAAAATACTGGAGGTGCAGAGAAATGACACATTGTGTGATATAGAGGGGATCCCCTGTCGACTCCGTTAAGGTCTTGCTGGGAATAGCAGGAATATCTTTTAAGATCAAGTCCTTGCTGGTCAGACTCCAACTTGACTGGCTCCTCTGCATGTCACAGGCTGCATTTCATCCAGTGTTTGATTGCACAGCGCAGGCAGGTCCGAAAGCGCTGGGCTGTGCCTCACTACTTGGTGTTGCTGTTCTCGGTGGCTGTGTTGCATACAAATCTGCTGTTTGCTCCGCAGAGAGCTGCATTTTCTCAGTTGTTTCTTTTGCATATACCTGCTTTTGCTGTTCAATTGTCTTCCTCTGTTTTGTTTTTTTAATTAGGCAGTGTAGGGGTGTAATTTACTGTCATTTTTTTCACTGGACTCAGCTGCTGAAAAACAGACTTAAAAGTGTGTAAAGCAAAGAGAAACAAGCCTTATATCTTAGTTTCTTACCCAAAGACACACAGAGAAGCAGGGATGTTCATTGCTTGGCTTGTGTGCTTGACCATCAGTCAGAAAACTTTAAATAACCCTAATGAAAAGCGAAGATTAGACATGTTTATTGAGGGAGCAGAGTTATGCCCTTTTAGAAAGGGATGCTTGCTTAGGATCACTGCGGTATGAATCACTGGGACTGTGGCCAAAGGTGGGAAAGAACACGGCTGACATTCACAACCCTCCCAGCTATCAGTAAGTACAGCCAAAATAATTACCCCAAGGCATCTGGATAACCCAGCCTAATTAGCAGTGCCTGAAAATGAGTGGGTTGCATGTTTATACCTGAAGAAATCAAATTACCCTCATACATTTCACCAGGGGCTCTTCCAATTCATTGCTCTGTTGATGAAAGAGGTAGCTATTTACCATAAAGTCACAACCCCACAGCCTGTGGCTATTCGCCACGTTGAAGAGTGTTACTGCCCTGCAGGGAAATTATTCCTTTTACTGGAGTTGAAGGCAATATTCTTTGCACTGATGAGCTCTAATACTTTTATGGTAGGTGGCATGGACTGTAGAATATACACAAACAGAGTAATATGCACTTAATTAGATTGCTTGTTAATATCATTCATTCATTTAATTTGGTCAAATCTACTGTAGCCAAATGTTCACCCTGAGCTGCAGATCTCAGTTACCACATCTGAGACCAAGATTTCAGGAGAGTTTTGACATCCTTGTGGATAATAACAATATACATAATTAAAGTATTTGATGCTCACCCCCATTTTGAAAGGGATGTAAAGCCTCAGGTTTCAGTCAACGAGAGTAAAAAATAACATCAAATCTTTGAGGTGGTGAGATTACACCAAACCATCATAATCCCTTGCATCTTCTTTTGAATCATCTCAAACTGGTCATCTGAAGAGATCGCATGCTATCTCTAGCAGCTGTGAACCAGATCAAGTCTTGGCAAATTCTTGGCTGATAACTAAGAACAATTTCCATGCGTTATGTTCAAATGTGAAAACTTTTGTCAGCACTTCTGCACAATCTAAGGATCAAAGTTAGAGAGTTGCCCTTAAAAAGCAGTGACACCATCACCAGATCTAAATTGTGCGTTGGAAAAGAAGGTCTGGGCAGAATATTAATAACTTTAAACATGACTTTGTTTGTTCCTCACTGATTAGTGTAGATACTGTCGTGTAGTTGTGTGGATAAGAAGTCAAGTTATTGCAATGGTCAGAATGCTGGGAGTGGATTTTGATTCAAGTGGAAGGAAGACACGGTGATCCATAGATCTACTTTTGTCAGTATGATATAGTTTGCCCAGAACCAACATGGCAGGGCTTGCCACCCCATCATGGAATTCATTTCCAAGAGATATATTCCTGTCAAACCAGCTTGCACAGAAATGTTCTACCTAGGATGCTCTGAACCAGTGCTTTAAAGCAGAAATCCTCAGAGTCAGATAAAGGTCTAGAAGAAAGAGCCGCAAAATCTCGTCATCCTTTGTTTTTAGTTGGCTTTAAATGCAGATTTGTTCCACGTACTTTGGATGAGTGACTGAATTAGAGAGGAGATGGGGCTTGTAAAATGGTGCCTGGGTATATTAAGTAAGCTCCTCACCTCCAGAAGGCAAGGTTCAGATTGGAGTTTAGTGGCCTCAGGCTAGTCACTAGTGGGCAGTTGCCCACACTGCTAAGCATAACACAATTTAGCAGAAATCAGAACAATTGACAGTTTCTTCTCAAGAGATGCTGTAGACTCATTACTGGAATTGAAGGGGTGTTGGAGGTCAGAGCTGAAGTGCATTGGCAGATCTGTGTGGAGGAAGTTTGTGGAGCTCTGTGTGCTAGGCCAGATGGTGCTATTAGTGTCTAACTTTCATGAGTACTAAAATTCACCAAATATCCCTCTTGCCCCAAAACAAACAAACATGCGCACTCACAGACGAGTAGTCCCACACAGTGTAGAGCAGTCAGCGTCCCTGGCACCCTTACCAACTTTCCTACTCATTTAACACTACCACAGATTAGAGGACACAGTAAGGCAACACTCTGGGCTATTTGCTGAACGTAGCTCATGATGATTGACACTCTTGCCTGCATCCTGACTTTGAACTACATGTTGTCTATTATTTTTTTTTGTTATTGTCCTTTAAAAAGCTTTGAGATATAACATATGGCAAGTGCCAATGCACCACGGTGCAATGTAATTTAGTCAAATATCAGAAGCGTAGACAGTGCAAATGGAAAGCAGGCAAAATATCTGATCCAAGTGCCTACTGGTGTAATTGACTCAGTGTCGAGCCAGCCTGTGTCATTAGTCCTATAAAGACTTGCATTTACAACAATAAAACTGAAAAGCATGAAAATTAAAAGCTGTTAGAATTTCCTCTTGTGTGCATTTATCTGCACGAATGCTGTATACTCCCTGCACAGTTTCCTAATCTGTCTGGTAAAGCGGCATTACAGTAACCTGTGTCGGCCCTGGCCTGGGTATCAAACAGTATCACACTCCAAAGGAGGATTAATCAAAGCAGCGCACGCGCTGGTTTAGTGCACCATGTCTGCCGTCAGTTACACACGCTGAAGGCTCCCAAATTTAAGCTGCAGAACAGAATAAAATCAGGTGGCTCTTTTGCTGCCTGTCAAGTACTAAAAAAAAAAAACCCAAACAAGATCTGACCGACCTGTAAATTTGACAAAGGATTTCTGAGCAGGTGAAACAAGCCTGGAACCAGGCGACGAGGTAGCGGCTGTTTGCGTTTGGCCGTGTCGGTGCTGAGTGCCAAAGGCAGCTGATGGACAAGTGTACCCCAACAACGTTTCACTTATTAAAGGAGCCTTGTCAAACAAGCTGAAAGCCCTGCATATAAGTGACCTTTCTGTTCACCTCCCATTACAATGAAGATTTGAGCATTCCTTGTGAGCCTTCCAGTGTCGACATTAAAGAATCAGAGTGTCTTTCCATCTCTGCTGATGTGCCACTAGACCACTTAACAGAAAATTGAGAGAGTATATTACGGGGTGAAAGAGCAGAGTTCGGAGGTCACTATCATTCTCATTAAGAGATGTTTCTATGCAGTGCCCATAGGTGGATAAATCAATACTTTCTGTCTGAAAATGATCACGCTTGGTAAAGAGTGCTTTAATTGGGCTGTTACTGTTTATGGAGAGTGAGTATTTATGGGGTTTCATGACAATAAACAGCGGAGCGGATGATGGCTTCCATGTTCCTTTGTGGGATGTGATATGACAAGTGGGATGACAGAAGATTTTGACATTTCAGACCTCCCTTGAGTGAGGAGAGCGCAAACTCTGCAATTGGCCAGCAACTCCCAAAGTCCCAAATTGGGATCTGTTGTTTGATGCATACGTTGTTTGAATAGAGAGGCCTTTATTTCAGGTATCTTTCTAAATGTTACCCATTAAACAAGCTAAACGTTAATGGTCGGATAGTTTAAGACAACCTTTTTCTCCCCTTTTCATTCTCCCCCTCAGTGCAGTGACACGGGGCGGGTCTGTTCAACGAGCAGCCTTGTTACTGTCAGAACAGAGACAGAGAGAGGCAAAGGTTACAGGGAGATGGAGAGGCTGAGATCTCCAGTTCTCACAACAGAACAAGCAAACAAAAACATAAGAGAACTGAAAACCAAAAGCTTTCCTGGCTGTGGAGGACATGGGTACTAAACCCAAACAGAATCCACTTTGAGGATATTCCTGAAGTCCTGCACAGCATTTAACGATGCTGCATCATGACCTGGTGCCGCCCAAAGGAAAGTGTGTGCCCATGCCCATGGGGAGCTGGGGACCTGAGGCAGACCAGGGTCTTCAGCCAACCTCATTCCTTCAGAAGGAGAAGTGTTAAACTAATCTTCAACAAATCTCACCGATGTGGATGTAGCTGTACACATCCTGACAAGTTATTTATTTTGAACGTGTTTTAGTTGAGATTCCAAGGTTTGACAGTCTCACTGTGTTGTATCTTTGATTTCCCATTTTGAAATGTGTATATGTTGTAATTTTTCCTAAGGAAGTCCAGGCATTTGAGGTAAGCTGTGTGTGGAGAAAATCTGAGAGAGATTCGGAGAATCTAGACATGAATTAAACCAGCTGTAAGGATTTTAACCGAGACCATGGAATAAGAATTGTCTTGTGTTAAAAATACCATGGTGTTTTTCCAAAATCCCCCCTGCGCTTTGGCAAATACTCTGCGGGAAGTGTGTCGTTCCCATTATAGGCTCCAGTCTGGCAACCTATGAATGGGAATCATAGAATCACAGAATGCTTTAGGTTGGAAGGGACATCAGGGATCATCTAGTTCCAACCCCCCTGCCATGGGCAGGGACACCTCTCCCCAGACTAAGTTGTGCAGAGCCCCATCCAACCTGGCCTTGAACATTTACAGGGAGAGGGCATCCATAACCTCCCTGGGCAGAATTAGATTCTGAGGATGTGACCACACACTAGTCCATGCTATGAATCTGCCTTGGGTCGGCACAGATAAGTGAACCTTCAACCAGGCTGTTTGGATACGTCCAGCAGAGTATCTGCTTTAATCAGGATCTCAGGGTCAGCCTGCAGACTCTACCCAAGGAGCATAAAGATTTCGTCTGAGATGGAGATATTATCTGCCCCTAAACACTGCAGTTAAAGACTGCTGCAGTTTAGAAGCTGCAGTAGAAGTTGACTAAAAACCCACATTCAGCCTTAGATGGTTTCCTCTAGCAAAGAGAAATACTGAATTTCCAAATGTCAGTCCTGCGCTTCCAATGGAAGAAAAATACTGACTTTTGCTTCAAATGGTCCATTATTAATTGAATTGTATTTTTCAGGGGTTGTTTCTGTACGTTTGCAAATTGTGTATAAATGAAGGCAAAGCCTTTTCAAAAGTGTGCATTGTTAGGGAGAAAAATAACAACAACAACAAAAACCCCAGGCTCCAGTTTTGATGGGAAAATATTACTTCTGGTTATTGTTTCATCAGTAATCCATAATACCTCCAAGGGAACTGCTACAGTCTGTCATCTCATGGACAGCTTAAAAAAATGGCATGCTATAGAACCGGTAGGCCCTAAGGGAACTTCTGAATAGCTGATACCCTATTTGTGCAATAGATATTTTCCTTGATAACTGGAAATTAAGCTTGCCTGGAAGAAATGTAAATATCATCTCTAATTTGCACTCTGAATTACCATTAAAAATTATGTGTGCACATAATCATATCAGAGCTTGGAAACCATGATAACGCTTGGCACTCTCAGCATCTTCAAAGCGCTCCACAAGTATTTCCAATGCATCCTTCAACCACCCCATATTGTTATCCCTACTTTACAGATGAGGCAAG
Organism: Rhinopomastus cyanomelas; assembly: GCA_013400115.1. Lineage (NCBI taxonomy): Eukaryota > Metazoa > Chordata > Aves > Bucerotiformes > Rhinopomastidae > Rhinopomastus > Rhinopomastus cyanomelas. The sequence continues at coordinate 1,119,759 of VXBP01009719.1, forward strand.
GGGGTCAGTGAGGTTCCTTAGTGCCTCGGGATCGCGCTGGCTGTAAGGAATGCAACTGGCTTAAGAACTCAAGAATTTGTCTGTGATTAAACCACTATAGGTAGAATGCTACTGGTGCTAATTTCCTTACAGGTTAGCAAACGTAATCTGGGCAGTGACAGAAGTGCGTGTGATACCGTTCCGTAGCTGCTTGTGCCTCCTAACATAGTTAAGATACAGCTGCAGGACAAAGACTTTGTTTACATCAAAAGAATGACTGGAAATAAATGGAGTTTTCCTACATGGGTGCCCATAAATAGTTTGAATTAGAAGCAGACTGATGCATGATTTAAACATAAACAGGCTAAATCAAAGCAAACTCCTTCAGATTAGCTCTTGTTTCTAATGTGTTCGTAGTTATTACCTTTGCAGTTGGAAGTGTCCTGTAAAGATTCCACCTAAATCGACCTTGACCATAGTTAATGTCACTCAAAAGCAATTCATACTGCTAAATCCTTTACTGTCTTGTTTTTTAGTTTTTACTGTGTGAATTCCCAGGCGCTAGACTGTGTTGTGATAACTATTTGATCACACATTTGCAATCTGGAGGGGTTTTTTTATGATAGGCAACGGTCTCTTGTTTTGGGGCTGATTCTAGCTATAGAAGCCAGTAAGAAGTTTTATGATTTCGTGGTGACAAATCAGATTTGAGAGGGAGTTTCCAGCAGAATCCTTTGTTGTCTGATCTCTGCGTGCAAGTCACTGCTTGATGCTTTCATAAGTGTTCTGTAAAAACTCATTCTCAAGAGAAATTACTTCTCAGGTGGCTATGGGATAGACAAGCTACAGAGCTTGATTTTGCACCAGGTCCCATTTTGCTGAACTCTTCCATAGAGCTGTGGAAACAATGGACTCCAGCCTTGAAATGGGCCAAAGGAAAGCTGTTGCATTTGATAATATATTGCGGTCAATGTGGGAGCTCTCAGCCAGCAGCTGGCCAAGTTGGTCTTCAGCTAAACTGGTTTTAGCTGTGTTAATCACATGTCTCTTGCTCAAGCAGCAGCTTAAACCAGGGCACAAGTTAAACCTTCAAACCAGACAGAAGGATCTCGGGTGTGTTCTGTGATGTGGTGAAGGTACACTATTCTTCTTAATTTGTTGGATCCAGATGTGACCAGCTCACACTGCTCTGCTGCTGGAGAAATGGTGAGCTGTAGGATTCTTGAAGGGTCCTGCCTTCCTTTCTGTCCTTGATGATGTCTGAGGCTGAGCTGTGCCTCCATGGACATTTGTTTCTGCGTTAGTGTGGAAGTGCCCCAATGCTTCCTGCAGGTTATCTCCACTGTTTCACAGCAATGTCTGGTTGTGGGAACTCAACTTTCCGCTGCCTTTCAGCATTTCATGATGTTTGGGCTGCGTTACAGGAGTGAGTTTCTACCAAGTTTGCACAGATCATGCTCAAACATATGGTACAGATTCCATGCAGATTCTAAATCTTGGGGTCATAAATTGATATAAGGGACCTGCGATTCCCTCCCCTTCCTAAATCATAAGATAAAAGGCAGCTTTTCTTGGTGGACAAGCACAAAAGTTATAGGAATGACATTCCTGGTGCGGGATGTTTGACATCCTGGCAGATGGAATTAGCAGCCTTAGGAGACCCTTACAACAGCACAGCTTTAAAGATGTGAGAAGTTCTAAAGCCATCCTAAAACATCTTGGGTGAGGAGCTAAACGCAAAAGCATGACACTCAACCGTGAGTGTTCAGCTGCAGCCGGTCGCTCTTTGATAGACCCCCAGGATCCATCCCAGCCTGTGCTTCTTCCTGGCTAGATGACAGTCATTAATGTCACTTCCGCAGTTCAAAATATGTCGTAATGGGCTGCTGGAAATCCCAGCTGGCCACTCCAAACGACTGGAATTCCAAAGATTTGGCAGAAAAGCTACAGCTGCAGAGAAGCGCCGCTTGCGGTAACTTCCAAACTTTCAGCAATATTCCAAAAAAAATTAATTTGTTTGTTCTCTGAGCCTTTCATATTCCGTAATTTTTGAGGCCTCTCTCAGATAAATATTTTTGAAAGATTGTCAGAGACACAATAACAGAGCTTTACAAGTCGTGTGTTTTCATGGCAAAATGTGCAGTGATTTCAAAGCGGGGTAGGATTTTGTTTCTGTTAACTGGAGAAACAATGTTGGTAATTAGGTAAAGTGTAGAAACATTCTATTTACAGTAGACAAACAGTAACAGTGATTGAATTTGAAAGGAAAAAAACCACCAGCCAACATCGCAAGGATGTGAGCTTGGATTTGGTAGCTGCAATTCACTAATCACAGAATAATTCAGTCGTGCTGAACAAAAAAAAGGCATTTTTATCACCATCGCCTCTCAGCTCGCAGGCGGCATTGTCTGTCCCACCGTTTCATGTCAGAGAAGAAGGAATTTTAGCAAATGTTTGATTTATTAGAAAGTGAATGATTCTTTGCAGCCGTGTGGGGCTAGCCCATGTTTCAATAAGACAAATTGCATTGTAGCATTCCACTGGCAGCCAATGATAACTCATGATCCAGACAGAGTCGGTTATACCAGAATGGATGAAAAGCAGGAGCAAAAGGACACATAGCAGAAGAAAGGAAAAGGCTTCAAGAGCTGTTATTTTAAAAAGAAAATAACACAACCCTAAACATTGTTTTAGATGCTATTTAAAAATATTTCAATTAAGATTCCGCACAGCGTCGCAAGCAGAGTATGGCAGAATAAAGAGGATCGTGTTAGCTGCTTCCCAGTAGCAAATTATCATATTTGTACTCAAGAACACACCACTGTCAACTTCAGTCATTTGTGTAATTGGAAAATGGTAAAAAATGTGGTAAATGAGACCTTACTGTTGGGTTTTTTGTTAAGGAAAATAGAAAGTGGCGAATGGTGCAAGTTTAAAAGGAATTAATGTCAACTGTGAAAAGCAAAGCCCGAGACAAACAAAATCTGACTGTTCCTGACCTTTAGTTAATATTGATAGTTTATCACCAGAGAACTCATTGATTTATTTTTCAGTTCATATCAGATTATCACTTCAAAATAGCACTGAAGATTTTCAAATAGCCCAGCCGCCCCTGTTTCGGGTTCCACTACTCCAGATCCCCCAGAATTGGTTCTTTCTTTCCCGGTAACGTCGCACTGCTTTTTAACTAGGTGACCCGCCAGGAGCAAACCCCAAGGTGATGGGTGCTTCCTGATTGCAGATCTGCGTGTCATGAAGTGCCGCGCTCTGCCCGTCGGCTTTGTTCTCGAGGATCTGCGGCGCGGGAAGGGACTGAAATATATAGGAATCTTGTTCTCAGGGAGCTGACAGGCAGACCTGAGGGACAGTGCGAAGTGCATACCTGGTATGTCTAATTTTAGGCCTGCCAGCCCTGACAGTGTCCCTAGGAAAAAAAATCTATACTAATTTCTCCGTGACATACAGAGCTGTAAACTGCAGCATTTTTCATTCTGCTACCAAAATGTTCTTGTGCTTTGCTTTTTTTTCCCCTTTGCAGTATTATTTAAAGGAACTGTCAAGCCTTCAACATTTAGCAAGTATTTTTAAACTGTGTGTGTCAGTGTAAACCTGCGCCGCGTTCCAGGTATTGTTGCATGAAAAAGCATAAACTAAAGCATCGCATTAGCAAAGGAATCCGCATTAGACATACCACCAACTTCATTTTATTGCTTAACACTGATATTGTTCTCCGTGGGAGAAGTGTTACCCTTTGATAGGTTCTGGGGGCCCTGTACGTGCTGGTGTAAATCAGGAATCCCCTCTGAATTTCGATGAGGGGCTGTGACTTTACATCAGTTTAGAGCGCAGGTTCAGCGTGCGTGCTGCGTTGGGGAAAAAAAAGGGTGCAGTCATTTTAGATATAATTGAGTAGGCTCATAAGAGGTTCCACTTAGAAGGTAAATTATGGTAACAAGTCAAGAGTGTACTCTGTGTAGTTTTCATTTCAAGTGCATGGTCTTCTGTATTCACTTAACTAGACACACAAATCTAAGCAGACAGATGAGATCGAGGCAATCAAAGGGAAAAGCTTTATTTGGAGCTTATGGAAGTATTGAAGTTTTATTTTGTAGTGTTTCCCCATGAGGCAATTCCAGAAAATGAGATGAAACAATGGATCACAAACAATTTAACATCTGAATCACTGGCTGTTGATCAGCTGCATGTTGGACTCCTCCCTGCGTAATTCTGCAACTCTCTTCCCCAGTTTAAACATTTAGCAATGGAAGGGGAAGGAATCACTCCAGAGATTCTCTGAGCGCACTCTGCTGTTAATTGCCCCGTCTGAAGTCAGGAGGAGCTCAGCAGTGTTGCCTTCCACACGCGTGCTCTGCAGATGAACGCTTAATGCCATAGAATGCTTTTGGTCTTGTTCTTTCCAGAAGGCGCTTTCTGCTTCAGGGAATGATGAAGGTCTAAAAAACATTCTCCTAATACGAGAGAGGTGGTGAGGGAAGCATTACAGGGCATCAGTGTAATGGCTCGTGTTAACAAGTTAAGTTTAATGCTTGTGTTGTGTTACACTTTCATAGCTTTCAAGTGCCACGCGCTTCTGAGTCCAACAACAGCTGCTTTTTCTGGTGCTCACCGTTGGGTCACTTCATGTTCACGTTCTCGCCTAAGGTGACTTTGAGGCCAGTCGTACCAATGTGTGTGCATAAAGCTGACTCGTGTTAGGGATAGACCTAGAACCAAAACAAGCAGCCTCTGCCTCCTCTAGAAATGTAATCGCTAGATTTTTTTATCCATTGAGTGTTTTTACCTACTTTAGCCCATGTGAACTAGCTCTTTCTCACAACCAGCAAAAGCAATAAAGGATGTCATTTTTACTGAAATTTCATTCTGCAGATTGGCTCATGTCCTGATAAATGTCTTTGCTGTTTTAAAGTTCTGCTTAAATGGTTTTGTAACTTCAGGAACTGAAACCACACAGCCGCTGAATGCACTATCTCTGACTGGTGCATCTTATAAAGATACATCCCAGAGTGTATCATGGAAATGAACTGGTAACAGTGTGGAGCAAAAGAAAAACTGATCAGCTTGTCCGAGTACGGACAGAGGTAGAATATGTTGCCCTCAGCATATTTCTTGCACTTGGTACAAAAATTATGAAGAGAGAGAAGAAAATGAAGGAGGATTTTTACTGCATGAGCAGGCTTCTGAAGAAACAGGAGTTTCCTGTATTTCCCCCCCTAAAATCCAAGGAAGATCATCCATTCTTCAGTTCCTGCTGACTGCCTTGGAAGGTGATAGACCATCTTCTTTTTGATCAAGGAACGAACTAGAGAAAAGGCAGGCAGCAGAAAGGAGCTGGTTCAGGAAGCACTAGACTTTCAGATAGATAGATAGGCAGAGAGACAGGATAGGTAGGTAGGAAGATAGAATAGACAGACAGATAGACAGACAGACAGACAGATAGACAGACAGATAGACAGACAGACAGATAGACAGACAGACAGATAGACAGATAGACAGACAGACAGATAGACAGACAGACAGACAGACAGACAGACAGACAGACAGACAGATAGATAGATAGATAGATAGATAGATAGATAGATAGATAGATAGACAGACAGATAGATAGATACTCTCCTTCCCATAGTCACCTTTCTTCTACCACTTACAGAGCAAATGTGTCAAGGAAAGTACCTTAGGCATCAATGCTTCAGCCTGCTGTGGTGTACGTGGTGATGCTTTCCAGTTGTCCTCAGAAATATCTGAGCCAATTCCTGCCTCCATAAGGCTGGAGGATGCTTTGTGAGGGGCACTGGAGAGGTTCCTTTGCTCTGCCAGTGACGGCGTTGTTTGGTTTGCAGAGATTTGTGAGCAAAGCCAAACCAAATCACAACTGTTCACTTAAATTTGTATCTGCACGCATTTCCAAAGCTGGCAATTTTACAGCGTTCAGAAATCTCCAGTACAAAAGACAAGTGAAAAGGTTCGGGTAGCTTGAAGTCAGAGCTATTCAGAAGCAGAAAATCTATGTGAAAACGTGTACATTAGTTTAGAGCTGTACAAAACAGTCCTTGCTTTGAATGCTCCATAAACAGCAATTTTAAATTTATTTGAGCTCCGAGCTCTGTTGAATTGGAAGCTTCTAACAAAGCAGGTGAGCTGGGTGCTGTTTCTCTGGAGATATTTCACACGGCTCCGTGTCTGACTCTACTTCTGCTTCATTTGAGTAAATAAGAGGGAGACTGATCAGCATCTAGGACTTCTCAGAGAAATCAGTGGGTCATGAAATAAGGTGTGAATTTACATGGTGTAAAGAATGAAGAAGAGCTGCTGGACATTGCCCCACAGCAGAGCTGACCACTCCTGAAAAGCCTAGAGGCTACCCACACTAGCAATTTGGAGGGCATAGGGTCATCATAGGAATCAATTCAGAGAAAAAAAAGTAGTGAAAACTGGATCAGAATGAGCAGCTATTACCTGTGTAAATAAACCTGTACCCCCTGCAGAAATGTAACAGAGCTCCAAAACTGCATTCCCTCTGCAGCTTCTGCCCAGTAGCGTTTCCGTAGTTATCCAGAGATCCTAACCGAGAGTCCTTTGCTGTGCTAAAATCTACTTTCTTGATAAATGTAGAACGAATACTCAGGCTGTGATCTCATTGCTACCAGTGCCGGTGACAGGAGTCCCAGGGGCTTCACTGCAAATTAGATCCCCTGCAAAGAGCCCGAGAGTCAGCACGGATCCGACCTCTCTGCCGTTTCTGGGAGCGAACTCGTATTCTTCCGTGCCCTCTCTGCCTTGCCTCTGACAACTTTGCCAGTAAGATCTCCCCTCCTGCGCGTGCTGTCCCTCTGCTTTCCCTCCCACCCCACAAAAGATGCTCAGGACAGGTACTGGATGGTCTGCCAGGCTGCTCCTGCTCTACGGCCCCCAGGAGCGCTCTCACAGCGGCTCTTTCCCTTCGCTGGGTGCTTGCTGTAGGTTATTTTCCGGCGCACTATGTTCTGTTTCAATTGTGTCTTTCTCAGGCTCTGTTCTCATAGCTCCGTCTTGTCACTCTTTTGACCAGTTTTACATCAACTGTAACATAACTCTGTGATTTCATTTGGCACCGCTTAACTTCATACAGAAAGGAACCCGCTCTTCAAAGAAAACTTCTATTTCATTGTCTCCTCCGTACACAAGTATTCCCCGAGGAGTGGGTTATTTATTATTTCGCTCCCCGCTCTTTGCTTTCCCCCATTCCTCTCCAAAAGACTAACAGACACTAATCTCCTTTCATCAGGTTCCCTCCTTCCTAATTTTTTTTCCTTTTTGCACAAACCGCTCGCCACTACCTTTAACACCTTATTGTGTCTGGAGTGATAATGACTTTCAGTTGCCGCAGCTGGTGTGCGGAGAGGCATGCGGGCCCTGTAAATTGGGACTGGGCAACCTGGGTGGGATTGCAGCAAAGCACAGAGGTCTGTAAATTCAGAAAAAAATAAAAGGGAGAGTTTTGCTTTTCAAATGGTTTTTCTTTTCTACTTTTTCCTTTCTTTGTTTTCATTGAACTTTTTGAGACCTGAGTCACCTCCGCAAGAATTTGTGATTCTTGTGTTAGAGAAAGGGACCAGCTGATGCACGTGGCAGAAAATAAGAACAATATGAGTTGGTACCTGCCACACTCAGTTAAAGCTGAGGTTTGGAGAGAACGAACACAGACATGGCTGAGGGAAGCCTGGCAGGATGGGGAAACATGGATCTGTCAACAGTTTTTAAGATCCTCTAGGGCATTATTACTGCTTATTTTAATGCTTACAGTATTTCTCTGAAGTCTGAGTGTCTTCCTTCAATCTTTTACATCTGTAGTAAGTGTAGGATTGATAAGGGAATTTGAGGTTATCGTACAAGTGAACATGGTTCTAACCTTTCAAAAATAATATTTGCAAACACATATTTCCCCTTTCCCACTTTAGTTCTTGTAGAAGTAATATGTAGAGTTCAAAACCAGAACTATGAGTGTGTGTTTTGATTGTGGCAGTCCCTCACAGCATATTATGAGATCTTTTACTCCTACTAGTCACGAGGAAATCCACCACATAAAATTAAATTTCTGTGAGACTGCTTCATACCTGTTTCCTTAGATTTCCTACTGTCAGGGATCCTCAATTATTTGACACACCGTTTGAGAGGCTTTTAGGAAAATGTTTGCTGCAGGCAGCACTGCTTTGTCCATGCTGGCTTGAAACTTGCTGTTTCGTTTGCTGCGCCGAAGGCTGTCAGAGGTTTCCGATGCCTCCCTAAGGTTAGGAATAAGGTTCAGGTTTGCAAAAGCAGGGACTGTAGTGCAAAGCTGGCTGTGGGATTTTGCAACTTTCAGACAGGTGAACAAAAAGCGTGAAGAATCTGTTAGTCTTTATCCAGTTGCCATGCTTAGTTAGGTTAGAGTTAGGGTTAGGGTCAGGAAAAGTGTTCAGCATGACAAGCTCTGGTATGGTCCAACTATATGGAGTTGTGTGCTTTAAGCTGGAGTTAGGCTGTGGGTTAAAAAAAGCAGGGAGACAGCAGCTGAGATGAGTGTGGGACTTTGTAAGTTCCTGGAGATAAAACAAGTGCAAAGTATCACTGGCTTTGAAGGAATTATTCTTTTGGATTTGCAGGCAGTGCTGGGTTCCCAGGCCTCTTTGAGTCAGGCTCTGGGTCTGGGTTAAGGTTACGGTTAGGATTAGGAAGAGTTAGGCCTTTTGACTTTGATGAACTGTCGCATTTTGCTGTGTGCAGAAAAGAAAATTGAGGCAAAGTACCAGTAGCTTCAAATGTATTAGTGTTCATCATCTGTGGGTACTGGGGGTGCATAGTTTGACTGAGAGGGTTAAACAAAGAGAGGAAGGTATAGTCAGATTAATGGGGTCCCCATATTCCAGGGGATAAACTGAATCAATGTCTTGCAATGTATCTTTCCTTGTTCGTGGCCGTACTTAGCACTGAAGACGTAAAAATCAGTCGTTTCAAATACCCTGGCATCCAGAACTTCATATGGGTGTTGGGATGAGGCTGTAAGCATGACCCATCGTCTAGAATTGAGCTGAGTGCTCCAGGGTCATCAATGGAGGCAGTTCCTGTTTCACATCAGGAAATTTGAAAAATAAAGAGAGTTACTTCTTAGTGCAGTTGCACAGCCCACCTCTTCCCTCACTGGTACCCAGTACCTCCATTAGCAAGGTGACTGCTGCCTTTCTACCCATCTTTGAGAAAAAAATGTCCTTTCTCAGTGTGGTAGCTCTGCAGATAGTCCTGTCTCTACTGATTTGGCCCTGTGTGAAGAGGTTTTCCAGCTGGCAAATGCTTATAGACTTTCAAGATTTCATCACCGCGTTTAGACAAATCCCAAGTTCAAGTGTCATCTTCAGGGTAGCAATGACTTTGACTTTTTAAAAAACAGGAATCTACATTACAACTTCTTTTATCAAGTTGCTCCGTTGAGTTTTCCAAAGACACTTCACAATAGCTGCAGCCAAAATCTTGGCTACAGTTGAAGAAAAACCCCAGGCACTTGACCAGAGCAGTAATTCAAGAATATATTGTATTTGTTTGAAAGAAGATAATGCAATGTGGTCATCTTTTGCTTCACTACAGGTATAAATCCTGAAAAACCACTGCAGATGTGGCAGGGATATTGGAGCCCATTAACCTAACAGAACATACCTGGTTTTCTCTTGCAAGTCTTGTCTGACTCAATCTCTTTCTGTTTTTGCTGTGAGCATCGTTGCATCTCTTAGGTTGGTGTGTATGGGCTGTGTGTACATTGTGGCGTTGAATTCAGTTGCCTAGACCATCTCCCTGTGAATTAACACTGAAATGGAGGGGCTGACAGCCCCCCACCTTCCTGTGTACACACTAAAATCACCAGCCAACTCAGATCTTGCTGAAGTCTGGCGCTTGTGTGCTGATACCCCACCGCATGTTGCTCGGTGTGAGTATGAATGGCGGAGTCGCTATTCAATGTGGTATTTTAGGATGTGTTTAAGATTCCTCCTTGTTGCTGAGTTTGTGTCCAAACCAAAATTACTAGTCTGCATCTTTGCTGGTTGTGAATGTGTCCACGAGGCTGAATTTCAGATGCACCCATTTATGAATCTGGCTGATATGCTGAATGCAGCATTTTGTGCGGGTCACGTGTTGTATACAAAACATCTGATAAAATGCTGCTCACAGTCTTACAGATCTTAGAAATCCTTTCCATATGTCTAATCTTAAATCCTTTCCATATGTCTCCTTCTATACATGAGCACCAATTAGTCAATTAATCTGTCACCTTTATTTAATTAGATAATAAAGAAGAACTTTTTGAAGTTAAACCTTGTTTCATTTTCCTAGGAATCAAAAATGACAACCAGTAGCAGCAACAAATTACAAGATAAATTTCATAATCCACTCAGTGAATACATTAATATTACAGTATTTGCTGAGTTAAAGCAAGTCCAACATTCAATATCCTCCTTGGCAAACAAAATACACTTGCATGGATCCAAACAATCATTATTATTTATTTTTTTACCAAAATGGCTCTTTGTGGCGGTTCTGGAACGATTGCAAGACATTCTGACTCTTCGGTGTCCTTAGAAATTAACCCTGTGTTAATGAAAGTTCATAAGCAAGAATCCCTATGCAGTGGGAATCCTCCCCTGCCCCCCTCAGAGCAACTCTGCAGCCGCTTTGCAGTGCCTTAGCAGCACAGGGTAACCAGACCAGGGGCTAAGGTGCTGGCCCAGTATGTCTATCTCCATTGAACCTGTCTCATTAGCATTCCTGCGTGTTCCCCAAAGACATTCCATTTCATGTGAAAGCAAAATATAACAGAAACTGGATGTTTCTGGGTTTGCTGCTGGCAGCTGTTACCTTTCTGGGAGCGAAAAAAAAAACCCAACAAAACAAAAATTCCTCTGCCAGGTCCAGACCCAGAATAAATGAGAACAGCCACAGCGAAGCCCACGGAGCAATCTATCGCACCAAGGGAAGATTTATCCTGGGTAGTTCTTACTTCAACCGCACATAAACTCAATGTAGAGGCATTAGTATTTTTAAAGGTGGAAGGGATGCGATTTGCCTTTTTCTTGTAGCAGTAAAAGAAAATATGGGTTTTTTTACCCCCCAAGAAAATAGTTTTCTAATAATAACCCAGTATTAAGTGTCAGATAGTTGCTTTATGATTTTCGGTGCTTTATTGCAGTCAGCTGTTGGGAATGGGGTCAGATCTCCAACGCGCTGCAGGAGGAGATGCTTTTATTGGGCTGGGCATTGTTGTTTTCTGTCAATGAATTATCAATTGCTTTGGAGACTGATCACCTCCTTTCTTGGGCATACTTGGGAGACACAACTTCTGATGGTGTCATGGAGCTTACTGAATATCAACCCCTTTGTTTGTACATGATAGAGATTTGGAAACAGACTCTCCAGTTTGGATTTTTTGCTCTGAATTCAGAGTGGCCACAACAGATAATATGCGAGAGGCTGTTAATGCTTATCCTCTCCTCGTGTAGCAGAAGAGATAGTGTTTGGGGGTTCCTTACAGAATTGTTAACAAAATAAGGAAATTACCAAATGATCCATTTTGTGTGCAAAAAGACATTTCCGATCGAACTGGCCTTGGGCAGGGTTTTCATGGGAACCTGTATACAGAGAGAATCCCTCTAAGTCTCAGACAAATAACATGTAAAAAAAGATGGTCCTCTGCATGGTTTTTTAAAGTGAAAAGGAGATTTTAGTTGATTCATAGCCAAACATTTAGATCATGCTTTGATGCAATAGTGCAAGTAGTTTATCTGAACCCTTCTGTTTAGACAGATGCAATAACAACATAATATGTATTTTATAAATGATAGAAAAGAAGGAAAGGAAAGAGGAAATTTCAACTAAAATTCCCAACTGCAAAATGCCCTTCAGGTCTTACCACAGTGACTGTAGGCCCGTGTATTGCACTCGTGCTGCTAACTGAACAGGACTGCTCACAGTCATGAAATAAAGCACCGAGGGTTTTTAGGACGTGGGCCTTAGGAGATTTCAAAGTTGAGCAAAAGAGATTAGGATTCTATTTTTTTTTTATCCTGCTCCTAGTTTTTCATATTTATGTATTAAGCTGCTTGTATTAAGCCCTTCACTAAGTAGTATTTCAGATCTATGCTACAATTTGTCATGACATTTCTCTAGGCAGCTATTATAAAGATGTCTTCTTCCCTTTTCCCTTAAACAAGAAAGTAGACTGCAGATAAGTCACCTGATTTTTAAATTACTATCAATTAGGAAAATGGAGTGTCAGGGTCCAGAAATTGATAGCTGAATTCTGATCTTGGATCTGGAAAATACTGAGCCATAAAATATTCATCCACACACAAGGGGAAAAAAAAGCTGATGTTATGTTCATCCGACCGACATATGTTGTTTGTGAATGTCACTGGAGTTCCAGTTTTTAGAACATCGGGGAAAAAAAGACATTTGAGTGAAACACGCAAGCAAGTGCCTGATCTGATGATCACCTAAACAAGTTTTAATTTAGAAACTGTTGATACCGAAACTCTTTCCAAGTCTCTTCAGTAGAAGTTGCTGAAACTTGCACTGACTTGGTTGAGTCTCGCATCTTCCTGCCAGTCTTTCCTAGCGGAGCGCAGCAGCTTGTCTGCGCTGCATCCAGCCAGAGACACAAGCAGCACCTGCCTGGGTCCTTCTGCAGCCTCTCTTGTCACAGATTTTGAGTGCTTCCCACACCGCAGTGGCACCGGATTATCATCTCTGAAAGAGAACAGGGGACCACTGACACGGTGCTTGTTCAGTGTCACGGGCTGGGCTGCGTGGCACAGCCAGGAACCGAGCTCGGGCCACGGGCAGCCGGCTTGTTCCTTTAGCTTCACATCTGTCATGCCTCACCCCGCTTTTATGTGAGTTTGTGAATTCAACATACTTGACACCTGCCTTTCAAGGTGTCTGAGCAGGTTCTGACCCAGAGCTGAGGTCTTTTTGCAGCACCTTCTGAAAAGGAGCGTTTTCTGAACTCTCTCCTGCCAGCGAGTGGTACAGGTTTGCTTCTGTCCCCAAAACCTGAAGCCCAGGAGGAGAGGAACAGTTTGCTAGTCTGTATGTGCTGGACTGAGCTTGGGGAGAGGAAGAGGAGTGTTTTCTTTCCAGGTAATGTTCTTAGGAGGAATGGCACAAGTCATTAGAAAACAGATGACAAGCAGTTTTGCGATTCAATTAAAAATCTAATTGCACCTTTCAGATGGCTACAAATGATATAAAAAGGTAAAATAAAGCAGAAATCATAATCCTGTCATAGTAATGGTTGTGATGAGTCTGATCAGGTCGACTGAATTTCCTAGAAACTTTGCTGTGGGGTTTCAACAGGCTTTGGGTCAAGACCCACCACCTTTATTTTTGCTACCTGAGCCCTTTTAGCGTTGCTTTTGTTTTTATTTTGCTGCTGTTTTCTCCCTTTGAAGTCTAGCCTTTGACTGACTTTTCTCTGTGGAACGTGTGTAGATCTTCTCGACTTCTTTAACGACTCGTTTGCTAAGAGTAAGGCAGAGAGACGGTCATTTCCGTAACGCATTGCACTTCAACCAAAAGGAGCTCTATCAGTGACTACCTCAGTTTCAGCTGAAGGTCAAACATTTTCCTGTACAGCAATACGTTGCCTGAGAGGGCTGCACCCCCCCCTTCCCAGTATTTGAACTTGATGCAAATGTAAAAAAATAAAAAGAAAAAATGAAACGGGGAGGGGGATAGAAGTGCAAAGAAAGAAAAAAGAGTGTGAGTTTTGTGAAAGGTACTTTTTCACCTTGAAGTGTCACAAAAAAGTCGCCAGAGCATTACGCTTACACTGCTTCACTAAGGAAAAGTGCACTGGTTTAATTTATAATTAAGAGCTGCAGATTTAGCTTGCACAGAGCAGAGTGCTGGGGAGACAACAGGCTCTTCCCAGCTCTGCTGAGCCCCGGGACTGAAGCCGGTCGGGGTTTGAACACTCTGCCGTGTGGTCTGCAGCGTGTTACCCTTCGCAAACTTCCCTGGTTTTGCCTCCTGGCTCGGGAGCTAGTCCAGTTCTCCTTCCTTCGTTCATAGATGCACTGCACTGCAGCCCTGCACCAGGTACTAGGTGGGGGATCTCAGCTCACTGAAATATTAATGGAGCAGATTTTTTTTCCCGTGAGACAGGCTGGATTTTTCAGTGGTTTTTCTCCCTCCATCTAACAAAGGTCCCTTCTCGCCAGGCAGCTTTGTAAAAGCAGAGGGAGCAACAGACACGTTAGAACCCAAGATGCGAGAGAACCCAACAAAAAACCCCCTTCTTTACAAAAAAGAACCCCCGCACTTTTGAACTTCAGAGCGGGCTCGGCGCTTGCTTTGCAGCAAACACAGGGTTGGAGGGTTGTTTTTTCTCCTTTTTCCTCAGACATGTGTAGTGCATTTGTTTCAGTTTTTTATCTGCTGTCATAACCTGATGGTTTTATTCGGGTTTTAAACAGGCTTCGGCTAGAAACCCTACATCTTTAAATTAGGCAACCCCAGTGCCTTTGCGATTTCCCTAGCTGCACTCCCTCACCTTACCCAGGTGCATGTTAAATCAGTATTAATGACAATATCATTCTTCTGCAGTCATCTCCTGCCTGCAATTTGGTTTTAATTACCCACCACGTTGTCTTTCCCCCTCACTGACAGCCATTAAATAGGGAATGACACCAGAGCCGTGCTGGTGTCGAATAGACACTTCACCGGGGTGGTTGGCTCTTTTCTCTCTCTCTCTCTCGCTCTGTCTCTCTGTCTCTCTCTCTCTCTCCTCTTCTCTTTTCTTTCCTGTCCTTTTTTTTAATAATTAAAAAAAATCCTCCCATAAAGCAGGCTGCAGTGCCTCCTCGTGGTAGCCCTCTGGAAAAAAACAGAAGCCTCGTTTTGCTCTGGCTTCTGGTGATGGCTTAGTGCTGCTGCGTTGGCTCATTTAGAGCTCTTAGGGAAAGGAAAGAAAACAACCCCAACCCCAGTGATCCTTAAGAGAGAGGAAAAAAAAAACCCACTTAAAGATTAAGGCATGATCGGGACACATTGAAGTGGCTCCTCATTGAAACCTCGCTGTAACTTTGATGTAGTATTTCAGGCTTGTCTGACAGTCTTCAATGGCTGCACAGAAGCAGGAGCTCGGTCAGTCCCGGGGGTCAAGGAAGAACATCCTGGGGCAGAACTGCTGGCAGAGGGGACTCAGGTGTTCCCAGGAGCTCTGCTGGCTCTCCCTGCACTCACACAGTAACAGCCTCTGTCATGTTGTTGTGTGTTACGAGGTAGAACTGGACAGAAACACACACGATCGGATATTTTCATGCCAGACACAGCCTTTTGTGAGGCTTCTAAAAATCTTCTACATTCCTGTCCCTTTGGCCAGTGGTTAGAAATAGCCCTGCCCTGCACCCCCCAGCCCAATGTCTGTATTTAGCTCTGTGGGAGGGTTTTGCTGTGTGAACCATATTCCTGGTGATAAGATTTAATTCTAGACTCACCGCACGAAGTTCTGTGGCATTAATCTTGATTTATAAAGCTATAACTGATGGTAGAACCTGGCTCAAGATTTTCTCTGTCATCCTGACCCTGTTGTGGTCTCTGTGTGAGTTCAAATCTCAGTGAGAAAGAGACCTGGGTAGCAAAAGAACTTTAGGGAAACTATCTGTCTAAGAGTAAATAAGAGAAAAAAAATATGAAAGATTTCTTTGGAGGAGTAAAAAAAAGTTTTTAAATTGAGAGATTTCCTGTCAGAGTGTTAGATTTTTTTTTTTAAAAAAAAGGCAATTGAAGGAAAATAAAATCCAAATACCCAAGCAATTAAGCTGTAAAGAAGGTTTGGGAAGGACAATTACTGCCCATCCACATTTTGTTTCAAACGTGGACAATATTTGATCTTGTTAAATGTCAGCTGCATTGATTTGGTTTGAGGGGCCGGGATTGTGAATCGCTAAATACTGGCTCTGTGAATTCATTGTCCCTTACAAGAAAATTTGTGACTGAAACTCGAGGCTTATAGGAGTGAGTCTAGCAGGGAGGTTTTTAATCTCTGATAGAGCTTCCATACATTGCTTTACTTCCATATATTGCAATATGTTGAGTCGAGTTAGAAAGGTTTTTATGTTTGTATTTTTTTATGTTTCTTTCTTTTTTTTTTTACTTTCCTAATATGAAACTTGAAGCTTGGAAAATCTGATAAGTGAGTTTCATTTCCCTGGAAATTTATTGCTTCTACTTCCAAGTGCAAGGAAATAAAACAAGTAAAAACAATAAGCAGTCTGTAAGGAGGGTATTAATGAGGGGTCACTCTTTTCTCATGTAGGCTCAAGCTCAGGAGAAAAGGAGAAGGGAGTCGCTTTCGGGGCCATCTAATAGCCAGCGCAGTATATTTTGCTTTATTTGGTAGGAACAGCTCTTTTCTATTTCCCTTCTTTGAAATGTGCTCTCCGAATTCGAACGGGATATTTATGACATGAAACAGAGGGTCTTTTTTTTCAGGTAGTGTAAACTCCTTTGACTTCAGTTCAGCGACTGGCTGATTTTTTAGTTGACAAAAGACTATTTATGCTGCATCGAGCATCTCTGAAATGCAGAAGAGCCCATTTGTATATGTAAAAAAGAGCCTATAGAATTCCAATGTCCCATCCTTTTTCCAATGGAGAATTGCATTATACTCATCTAATTCCCTGGTCTTTCATTTGGAAATGATGGTGTTCTTCACTCCTTCCTGGTAATTGCTGTACAATGCAAAAAAGCTGCCAAGTTCCACTCCAGGACTCATTATATTTAGGAAGGGTGGAAAAAATGGGTATCTATAGAGCATTTTATATTGGAACTGAACTGGGCTTCATAACAAGGCAGATGTGCATCCTTGTAGACCCAGTTGCTGAATCAACTCCTAAGTGAGAGACAGACTGTCCATTTCAAATGCAGGAAAGATATTTGGAGGATAAACATGAAGTGAGATCTAATGCAGAAGGCAAAATCTCCTGAAACATGACAGCGAGAGACTTTAATGGAGGAAAATTTTATTGCTAACGATGTCAGTTTAATGTTCAGATTTCTGATTTCAGCCAATTCCCTGTTGTCGCCCACGTTTGCTTCAGGAAGTTGTACTTGTTCTAGCTCTTATTTTCCCATGTTGTGCAGCAGTGGCTTAGCTGTGCATTGTAAATGTGATGCCTTTTTTTAAGATTCTGTAGCAGGTTTACTTTAAAACATATTTTCTCTAGGGAAGGGTGCACCATTTACTCAAAATTTACCACCTCCAGTAAGCAGTCGTGGTAGAAAATTCAGTGTTTTTCAATCCTGTGAGTTGTGAAGGATCAGAGAGAGGCCTGATGAAGAACACTAGTTAAAATGATAGATACTTAGAAACCCTTTTCCTTCCTGGAGTGAACTGCTTCCAAGAAGGAGCTCAAGAGGGACTATTGAGAATGTTATTGTTGCTTTTCAGGTTATAGGCCTTGAACTTACCAACACTTGTGCATGTAAATAACTTTAATATAGGTAAATAAATGCTTTGAACTCCAAAGAGCTACTTGCATGTAGGAAGTTTTTTATGTGCGTAAGTGCCGGTAAGATTAAAACTGTAGTTAGTGTTTGATTAACATTTTAATCCTCCACGGTTGTGTGGTGCTGTGGACAATCCAGAGGGAGGTTCAGGTGACAGAACTTAGGAGCTGAGCGTGCAAAAGAGCTTTCACTTCATTAGTTAGGCTGATGTGATATTTTGAATTTGAAGATGACACAAATATATCTCCCTTTTTTTAAATTTAAAGATAAAAGTCTAAGCCGCTTCATTCTAAACTGGAAGTCTTAGTTTTCAATACAGAATTTAAAATTTTCTTATACTGCCCTTTTCAGCTTTAATAGCTGAGTGAAAGAAATGTGGATGCACAATATCACCTTAAAAAATAGCTGTACCCTTTGTTGTTCTCATTCAATATTTTACCAGAATCAGCAACAATTTGCAGAGGGTTTTGGCTAACTTAGCATCACTGCTGTTTATGAAAGACCGTAGGACACAACCCGGACACCCCAGAAGAAGCTGCTAAATGTTTTTCATTAACTATTGGAAGCTCATTGAAATCCCATACAAATTCTAGGACTCCTGAGGGTGGAAGTACAGGACTTCTTCACATGAAATTCTTCATTTGGTGTCTGTAGGACTGCAAAATGTACAATTGCTAATATTTTGTGCAAATTATTACTCAGCCCTTGAGCAGAGTTGATGACAGTGGCAGCAAACATTGGATTTAGGGGATGTTTGAAGGAAGTGCCTGTGTTTATACAGGAATTGGGAGATGAGGATGGGCAAGACTTCATGAAGAACTAAGGGAAATGTGTCCTGGAGGACACGGAAAGCACAGGAGGAACAAGTAGAACTGAGCTCCTACATCCAGGGATAAATCATGGCCCTGGCCCTTTTTGTCCAGGGAAGTTGGGTTTTCTCATGGCTGTTGAGAAGAGGTTGCTTTCCAGTGTCTGGGAAATGTCTGCAAGGGGCTTCATCGTTCATCCATCTACTCGCATTGTGCAGAAGCAGGGACATTGCCATTGATTTTCTTGGTTTGTTTGACTCAAACCCACCTTTCCTCTTGTCTCTTTTTTACACACACCTTTCCATTGCAATCCTTAAAGTAAACTTTGCTATCTAGAACCTCTTTGACACCGTTTCTTTGTGCATAAAATAGAAATACCGCTGCGCTAACCTGCTACTCTGGGAGACTTAACCGTGAGGTTGGGGTCTGTTTGTTTTGCTTAGTTCCGTGTGTGCACACTTGGAGGACAGGCAGGGAACCAGGGCTGGAATTCACCTCTGTGCTGGGTAAACATTTAAACTTTATGATCCTTGTACTAGCCCTGTACATAAGGGTGAATGCCATCCTCCATAAATGTAAAGTCTTTCTGTGTTATTACAGTTGCCTTTCCCCGTTTACCATTATCTTTGAACCCCCTCTCCATCATTAAGCTTTCTTTTAGGGTCCAGGCAAATGTCATTCTCTTCTCCTCTTTCTCTGACTGGCCTCTGGTTGTATTAGAAAATAAAATTAATCTCAAGGGGAAAATAGCACTTAAAATTATTACTACTGTTTAGCTTACTAAAGTGATTTGCTCTCCGTGACCTGTCTCAGGCTGATCCTGTACAAATCAAATCAGCACACAAAACAGCACTTGGAAACTGTTTCCAGACTCAGGATTTCACAGCTCCTGAACCTTCGGAATGTCACAGGCAAATAAAAAATGAACATATTGGTTTATCTGTCTCTTTAGATCCCAGACAGTGCCTTTTTTAAAAAAAAGACACATGATTCTCCCAAGCTCTGCGTGAAGCATGTCAGTGAGCCAGCTGCAGTGCTTCTAGGTGCGCGCCATGCTCAAGGGTTTGGCTGAGTGGGGGCTGGAGGAAGTTTCCAGCCACTTCTAAGTCTGTCCCTATGTTGTTGGGGATTAATGTCACTCTGACCTCCAACAGTTTCTCATTAAGCTGTCTACTAAAATACGAATCCTTACCGAACGCCTGCCCTTCATTTTAATTTGATAGGTTTCATCAGTGGGCTGGAGGAGACTGCTCGCGGATGCACCCAGCTACCGTGATGTTTCTCTAATGCTCAGCTAGGTCCCTGCCAGGGCCACGTGTGCAGAGCTGGGCACCAGGCTTCGCACAGCCCGCTCAGCCCCAAGAGAGCTGCACGTCCTCACAGCATGGTCAGGGACACCAGCTCAGCATGGCTGCAACAACAATATGTTCATTAGTTCTGCCTCTTAACAGCAAATTAGTGTAGGTGTTGTGCCTATATGCTTGTATATGTGGTTATACTCTTCTCAGCTCCAGAGGTAGCTCAAACCACACTGGCTCCGGTGCCCGTCTGGCACGTGCAATTGCACAGCGTAGGTTTGTCCTAGCGTAGGTTTGTCCTCAGAGCCCAAACTCCACAAGCAGTGTGAGGCTGATCCTGTGACACAAGGTCACGAACATAATTTCTTGCAGAATTAGGGTCTCACACCATTGCTTTTCTGATCCTCTTGGAGTGCAGGATACCACAAGGATGACATATGCTGCCTTTTCACTTGAACTCCCTCCCAGCCAGTGTGGCAGATACATACCAATGCCTGTGAAATTTAAGCAATGCCATTACCAAATCCATGACGACAATTTGTGCGTTGTGTGGTGACCTCTTGTGGAGTCGTTTAGAAATCAGGCTTGATCCATTATGTACAGTGCATTCCAGGGAGAGGAAGACGAGAGCCATAACCCAAAATTTTCTGGGCCTTGGAGGGACAGTCAGCTCCTGCTGAAGGACACTGAGTCTCCCGTAGGCTCTCTGCATGGTGGGTTTGGTGTTGGAGCCATTTACAGAGCTTTGTGCTTGCTACAATCTTCATAAAACCAACCTGTCCTTGACTCTCAAGAGCAGGCTTACCTTTAAGGAATGAGTGTTAAAAAACAAAGTACATTATAGAAATAGAGCTGCACCTTATGAGAAGGATCCCGGCTTTTGTGTCAGCCCATTTTTTACGTCGTCGTTCCGCACATATGGTCGACATCAGTGCGATTGCTGGGCTTTCAAGGTGCGACTAGGTGTGAATTGTTTAAAACAGGACTGCCACCAAGTTAATATCCAAGTTTGTATTTGGAAAATCTAGAAGTGATTGTTCTTCACCCCCTGCCCGTGTCTGACGCGTAAAATCAAAACCTTGCGTGCCGTTCGCATCATCTTTTGTGCTGATTCTTCTCAAAGCCACCTTTATTTTTCATTAATTCTTGCAAGGCTTGAAGCTGTTCCCAATGAAGCCAATTGCCAAAGTGATTGTGGAAGCCAGATCAAATCTGTAGTGTAATTTCCCCCCTGCTTTTTTATTGTCCTTGCTCCAAGTCGTTCCTGTCTCGTGCAAACTACAATGGCTACGGCAAGCATTTACTTGTAGGAAAAATTATCTCTACTTCCTCTCTGTGCATGTAATACCCAGCAATGGACCGTGCTGAACAGCAGATTCAGAAGTGTTACTGATTATTCCAACTTTAACACGATGAGCCAGTCCATTCTTCTCTTCATTGAGACCAATTTATTCTTGCACTCAGACAACGTTACTGTCCTCTAAATAAATAAATAAACAAAGCCTTTGACTTATGGTGAGAAGTCTCCCCTTTGCAAAGCCACTTCTCAAAACACCTACTTGTCTCAAGACTTTTTTGCTTTTCTTTTTCCCCCATTTGTTTTGAGGGTTGGGTTTTTATTTTGCTTTATTATTTGGTCACTAAGCAAAAGGTTTCCTGGGGTGTTTTTTTTAAGCTTGAGGGAGAATATGAATGTCATAAATATTTCATTTTCCTCGCACATCTTGCATTGTTCCTCACTTTCAGACCTTGCCAGCAGTCAACACAGTAGTAAATTTCAGCACCTGTGGACCATTCTCAGTAATTTATGATTTCCATTAGATTTCCATTAGAAATGGACTCAAATGGTTTAGGAAAGTGCTAGCACCTCCCACCAGCCGGATTTTGCTGTCTCTGAAGAGGGTGTGTTGGATTTTGCTGTCTGTGCCTACACCTGATCTCAGCGCCAGCCGGAATGCCTCCTTGAAGAGGGGGGAATGTGTTTGAGAAAGGAACGGCAGGCTGGCTGGAAATAGAAACCCAGGCTTCTGAGTTAGAAATGTCACTGCTTCCTCCATTTTGCCTCTGCAAGACTGAGAGTTCAAACTCAGCTCACAGTGACCAGTGACTTTGCTGGGTCACTAGAAGTGTTTTATACAAACCAGCAGCCACTTTATTGTTAGCAGCTCTCCACCCTGATTTGCAGGGTGCCTCTTCCCTCATAGAATCATAGACTGGTAAGGGTTGGAAGGGACCCTGGAGATCATCTAGTCCAACCCCCCTGCCAGAGCGTGTTCTCCTAGAACAGGTCACACAGGAACGCATCTGGGTGGGTTTGGAATGTCTCTGGAGTCAGAGACTCCACATCTCTGGGCAGCCTGTGCCAGGGCTCTGTTGCCCTCATAATAAAAACTTTTCCTTTGTGTTAAAATTTAATCTCCTGTGTTTCAGTTTATGCCCACTGCTGGGCACTACTGAGAGGAGCCTGGTCCCATCATCTTGACACTTGTCCTTTAGATATTTATATTCATTTATGAGATCTCCCCTCAACCTCTCTACATAAAGATCCTCCAACCCCTCATCATCTTAGTGTCTGGACCTCCCTATCCATCTTTAACTGTGGAGCCCAGAACTGAATGCAGCTCCCAACTGTCCCACTTACACAGCTGTGGTCTGGTGCTTATGGGGCTGCGTTTTCATGTGATTAGGAAACATATTGGAGGGAAGACTTAAGGAAACCAGTTACGAAGTTTGGAGATAGTATAATTAAGTTATTGGCTTGATATTCTTTCTGGGTCTAATGCGAGCTTACAGGTAGCCTGTGCTTGTTCCAGAACTAGTTTTGTATCAAGAACATCTTCCAGCTTTCAGCTCTTCATGCCTGCCACAGATTGAGATCTGGCAGAAAATAAATCACAGCAAATAATTTAGTCACGAATTGTCCACCGGCATTGTATCATAGCTTGGATGTATTTTTGATCCCATTGACATCCACTTGACTTTTATGAAGTTTTGCAGACTTTGTCCTCATACGAACATCTCTGCCTGGCGCGATTCCGGGAGGTGTTACGTGACCAGATATTGCATGAACTATTGTACCCGTGGCATTTTGTGGAAGCTGTCGTTGGGGTGGGATTGGAATTTTGGTCATTCTGTCAGTTGTGCTTTCATTAATGATTTTCACCAGCTGTACTACATCTAGCCACCTTCCCCATGTAAAACTTTCCTTTTGTTGCCATCCTCCTACCACCTTGCAGCATTGTCATTTCAGCTGTGGGGCACTCCAGGGTGCCTGGCTCGTGCTGAGATAACGTCATACCCTGAGTGCACTGCACAATGGTTTTCAGCGAGGCGAGGAGTGGCATTATCTCAGCAGGACACCTGCCCTTCACCTTCCATATGGGGACCCACCTCGGAAAGGTCAACGCTTGCAGTTTAAAATAATATTTTAGCCATTGCTATTCAGAATTCAAAGAAAGAGGGGGGTGAATATTGGATAGCCATGAAATTCGTGAAAGCCATTACTCCCAACAAATGACAACTGGCCTGAGAGATACACTTTGAACATGTTTTTACTTACTTCTTAGGCACAATTTTTTGAAAAGGACATTGGCAGCACATTTTAACATGTAGCCCAAGTGCTGACAGAGTATAACTTTTCATTCTAAGTTATTTGTTTTATCAACTTAACTCAGACACTATAATTATCAGATTATTCAGCTATTATAATTAATGGATTAGTACGTTGAGGACTTCAGCTACTTTTATCTCTTTGCGTTCTGTCTACTGCTTCTTCAAGCACAACTTATTTTAGAATACAGTTGACCTACTTAAAAGATCCAGTGTCCTGCATGGGCTTGCTGCTTGAACCCGTGGAAGTGTCTCATCAGAGCAGAGTATCTTCCTTCCAGGGGAGTGTCTACCACATATTTGCGTAGAGGAATTTATAAAATGACTCGTTTCTCAAATCTTACTTTCTAACCAGCAACATAAAACTGAAAAAGCATTCATGTGATATTAGCAATGGTCAAATAAGTCACACAGTCCTTTTTGTGTTCTCTTTTCCTTCTTATGAAAAATTAAAGCTCCTGGAAACCAGCTCTTGAAACAAATGTTGAAACGACATAGTTGCCAAAGGTGTCTTGTCTTAGGAATGGATGGAAGGAATCACTCCTCTTTCCATCCTAAGGAGAACCATTTACATTGATCTTCCTTTATTAATAAATTTCCAAGGGCCTTGAGCTGTGGATTATTTTCTAAGAATTAACATTCATATTTTATGTGTTCTCTTCCCTATGATGTTTTGAAACCCTATGGAACGTGTCAACAGGAATTAATCCAA
Source organism: Rhinopomastus cyanomelas (assembly GCA_013400115.1). Taxonomy (NCBI): domain Eukaryota; kingdom Metazoa; phylum Chordata; class Aves; order Bucerotiformes; family Rhinopomastidae; genus Rhinopomastus; species Rhinopomastus cyanomelas. The sequence continues at coordinate 1,143,698 of VXBP01009719.1, forward strand.
ATTGAGTCAATAGCTGCAAGTCAGGCTGTGAAATAGTAAAGAGGGTTTTTTTGAGGGACAGTCTTGGGTTGTCTGCCAGTGCGACTCCAGACTGATTCCAAATGCACGCTTCGTCCTCGACAGAAGGTGGGCCATGTTGCATCACTGTAGAGTCTTACTTAAAGGAAGTTTCATTCTTCTGTTTTCCACCAAACTGATTAATTCACAAATCTTTGGTGTTTAAACTGGTCCTCTCCTTCTGTGAGCCCTTCAAAAAAGGCAAAATTAGCTGCTTGGAAAAATAAAATTATTTTAATCTAGCAAATTGGACACACATGTTAAAGTCCCACTGGACGTGTGTTGACTCCTTGATTTCTTTTGGGTGTTATTTCCTGATTGACTTAAAACTAAGGAAAGATGTTAATTTTCAAGACTTCAGGAATTTCTGTTTATTGATCTGTCTTTGAAACATTGTTCCTGTTACAAGAAGAATCCATCAAGACACAGGGAGCTGCTCTGAACACAGGGTATAAAAGACTTTGATTAACTTTATTTTGGATTTTACTTACCTCTAATGAGTAAAATGATTAATTGAATAATACTCCCTAGCTTCACTATAGTTGATGGCTCATAACAACTCCTCTGGTTCTCATAGTTTATAATTTATCTGTCAAAATGTTCTCTAGGTTAGAACTTGGCAAGAAAGGTCTTGACTTTGTTCTCTTTTTTTTTTAATGAAGCAAATCTTCAATTTTCTGCAAGTTACTGAAGCCAGTTGAAAACATTGCTGCACTTGAAAATTTGTGCCTGTATTTTGGAAGGATAAAAACATAACATATCATTGAAAAATATTTGCACACACAACTTCTCTACGATTTCTTCTAGTCTGGAACGTACGCACGTGGTGAAGGATTGTCAGGTGGGGGGGTGTCTCTGCTGTGTACTAAAAGTAGCTTTTGGAATGAGTGAATGTGGTAGTTTCCCCTGTATCCTAACTCCCACCAGTGTTGAGTCCTTTTTGGTGATTGAATTCAGGCATCTGTTCCCAGGCAATCCTGTTTTCAAGTGGGTCTTTCCTATTCAAAGCCTGTTGAAGCCCTTTCCTTGATTGCAGCTACTAATAGCTGGATACAGCTGCTGGAGCACTGCGGCTGTGACTCGTGGGTCCTTCAGAATGAGAGATCTTCTCTCACCTTTGAAAGCTTCCTGGAGCTTCAGGATAACACCTGAGCCCCAGAGCAAGGGCAGCATAGGAAAAGGTCTTGCCTCAGCTGTTTCCCTGAGCAGATGGTTGCATGGGGTGGGATGTATTTCCCCATTCACAAAACCAGACCTCTGGAAAGTGCCACTTGTAAAAGCACCTCTCTCCTCTTCTGGCTGTAATTTCTGATGTTCTTTATAAATCAAGCTGTTAAAACCAGTTGCAGCTCTAAAGCTAACTTAGCCCACATAGTGATTGTTTGGCTTGATGTGGTTATTATTGTCTGTAATTAAAAATATTGGATCACTTATGCTAGGAGTAATCCATTACTACACACACACCCCTCTTCCACTGCCTTTTGTTTGTTGTTTTTATTTTTGAAATATTGACTTCATTTCCTTAGTAAAGGAAAATAAAGTTTCCCACGCTGTCAGTTTTGCCTGCGATACCTCGATTCCCATTCTGACAGACTGACTGTGTGTATGGTCAACATTCCTCACTGTGTTCTTGTTTCCAGTAGGATTTCGCCATAATTTCTGTGCTTCAAAGGGAATATGCAATTAAAGTTGAAGCCTTTGCTATTTCTTTGAACCCAAATCCTTTAAGGTGCTAAGTCCTCTCAGATTCTATGATTTTACTTATAAGATGCTTATTTTAGTGGAGACCTCTGTATCTTTGTGTCTTTTTATTCACTCTCTTTACTATAACAGCAGCCCTGGGATATCCCAACAATAAAATCAAATGGGAAAATAGATCCTTCATAAATGCAAGACTTTATTGTTATTTTTTCTACAAGAATCTCCTGAGTTTCTCCCCAGAATATCCCATATAAATTCTTGCATTGTAAATTATAACTTTCTACATGTGGGTCGAATTCTTACGCAGCCAGAATGAACATCTCTGGCACTAGGGTTTATTAAAGTAATGGAAAGTGTTGCACAGATATTGCACACGGCAGAAATCCCTTTTAGTACTACAATAAAACCTAAAATAAAACTGTCTGTACCTCTCCATGTCAAAACCACCCTCGCCGTGCAACACCACTGCTTAGAAACCGAGGTCGGACTCCTGCCTCTGTAAAACTATTTTATGAGAAGATAATCTAAAAGTCTGTCCAGAGCTTGTCAGTAGAGTGGGCTTGCTGATAGCAGGACCACACGGTGCGACACGAAGCCACTTTGCGACTCATGTTGGCAGACACAGGATGCAGGGAAGTTTTGTAACAGGACTGAAGGGAACGCTGTTGCCTTGAGAGGCAAAGAGCATCTGCGTCACCAGAGGATTTTCACTCTAGGCTTAAGAAAAGGTCACCTTAAGGCTGGAAAGTAGTTTGGAAGAAAAAGACCTGGGGTTTCTAACTGACAGGCGGCTGAATATGAGCCAGCAGGGTGCCCAGATGGCCATGAAGGCCAATGGCATCCTGGTCGGTATTAGAAGCTGTGTGTCCAGCAGGAGGAGGGAGGTAATTGTCCCCCTGTACTCAGCACTGGTGAGGCTGCATCTTGAGTACTGGGTCCAGTTTTGGGCACCTCAATAAAAGGGAGACATCAAGGTGCTGGAGCAAGTGCAGAGCAGGGAAGTGATGCTGGTGAACAACCTGGAGAATCAGTCTGATGAGGAGAGAGAGTTGGGGCTGTTTAGTTTGAGGAAGAGGCAGCTTAGGGGAGACCTCATCACTCTCTACCACTATCTGAGAGGACATTGTAGAGATGTTGGTGCTGGTCTCTTCTCACAGGTAATTAGTGGCAAAACCAGAGGGAAGGGCTTCAGCGTTCAACAGGGGAGGTTTATGTTGGACAACAGGAAAAAGTTCTTCACAGAAAGAGTGATCAGGCCCTGGAATGGGCTGCCCAGGGAGGTGCTTGAGTCCCCATCCCTGGATGTGTTTAAAAGACGCTTAGATGTGGTGTTGGGGGATCTGGTTTAGGGGTGAACTTACAAAGTAGGGTTGATGGTTGGACTCCATGATCCCAAGGGGTTTTTTCAAACCTGAATGATTCTGTGAACTCTCAAGTCTGAAGTGAGACGATGGGATGAAGCTTTAATGCAAGTTCAGACACGTGTTTCTTAGGCTTGTTCTCAGTGATGTGATGTTTCATTCCTCACCAGCAACATTCCCAGAGCAGTTTATGGTTCTTTCTGAGGACTGGCTGTTTCAGCTGAGCCAAACTATGTCAGAAGTGGGAACTCTGGTATCTAAAACTGGATCAAAAGTGATGCAAACTGGGAAGCATGAATTTTCCCAAATCCATCCATCAATTCATTTCTTTTGTGAATATGGAAACTTGACTACCTCTTAAGCTGTGACATTTTCTACTCTCAGTTCACAGGATTTAAATATTCAACAGCTATCAAGTGGGCTCTCCCATCTGGTTATTTAAAGAAGTCCACACAGAGTTGGTGTGATTAGCACTGCTGTGGAGATGAAACATAAAGTCTATGTGCAGCATCTATGGGCAATGTGAACTTTACGGTTAATAAATTAGGCAGTACAAGGGTTACTTAGTCAGTAATTAAATTTGAGAGTCAATATTTAAGTCCGAGAAGAAGCCTTGAGAATCTTGATCTTGTTAAACTCCTATCTCAATTACAGGATCAGAGACACTAGAAGTATTTTTTCTGTGCAACTTTGAGAGCATCGTTTTCAAAGTCACTGACTCTTCTTCCACAGGGAGTTTGATTGTTGACTTCAGTTGAAGTAGGTTTAGATCAACACTGAGCTATTTGGAAAAGTCCTCCCTGGTACTTCCTCTGAACTGAGACATCCAAATCTTCTGAGGTTATCCCATCTCTGTTCTGGAGTCATCACCATGTTTTACAATCCTTCTTCTGTCTGCTCTCAGCTGAAGTTATTTCAAATGAGAGGGAAAAAAATGTCCAAGTACATTCATCTCCTTTCTTTTCTTCCAGCACCTAGAATCAACAGCAAATGTTGTGAAGTTGTGCTTGGATTTGCATATGGGTGCTAATTACCTCTGTAAGTGATAACAATCCTATAACTCTTGTTCTTTGATTTCCAGTTTGGTTAAGAGTAGGGAGGGACGGTGTATGGGAGCTTATTTTGTTGTGGTTGGTTGAGTTTTTTAATTACCATGTTACCTCTTCTTCCCCACGATGGCACCTGGTACCGTGAGAAAACTGTTAAGAAAGTTTCTCTCCTGTTGAGGGAGATCTTAGGGCATCCTTCTCCTTTATTTTAGCAGGTGAATTGACAACCTCTGACTGACCTGTGTTTGCTGAGTTTGAAAGCATTGCCTCAGATCCCATTTTCTTATTTGGATTATAATTGTTTTGTTATAGGTAGAAAGTTCAGAAGGCTTCCAGCAGGCTGAGTACTGGGCAGAAATGTAGACATTTCAGCACATTTAGGAAAAAAAGAGGGGGATAGTAATGGCTGCACTCGCCGAATTACCGTGTTCCCATTGATTTAGTTGGGAACAATTCATGCTGTTAGAAACATTGAGAGGGTGAAATGTTGGGAGGGGGGATCTTTGTCTTGGATAAACATGTATAGCCCTTTAAATCCCAAATATCTGAGCTTGTCAGCCCTCACAGTAGGGCTTAGCATACTGTGAAATGACATCTGTCATATGCAATCTGAAAAAAACCCACCTCCTGAGCATGCAAACTTCATCGTTTTCATCCCATGTAGTAGAAAATGTATAAATCTGAAATGCTTCCAACTATCAAGAAATCAGATCAATAAAGTGCCTTCGGTAAGGCTTCTCTCCTCTCCTTGTAAAGCAGAGCTGCCTTCCTCACCCTTCTCTGTGCAAACACGTACTGAACTTTTCTTTTTCTCCAGTGATTTTCCTACAATTCCATTCAGCCAAACTCCTACTCATGTTTTTCTGTCATTTCGTACATTCGTTTTTCAGTTACTCAAACAACAAGATGGACCTGCCTCCCCTCCTATTCATCGAGCTCCTAGTAAACCAGTTGTACGAATACTAACAACCTGCATTCCTGCCTGAGTTTACCTTGGAAGAAGTTCACTTTGTTGTTTCCATGAAAGTTCACGTTCTTTTTTTTTTTAATGTTTTTGGTGTTTTTACTTTTTTTAAAAGAATTCTTTATATGGAAGGGGACGTTTGCACTCAGTCTGTGCTTTATGAATGATAAATAACTGCATAGAAGTGATGAAGTGCTTAGATGTGCCAAACACTTTTATAGAGTGATATTCTAAGTGACTAATAGCTGATATATGGCAACTGGTATCCTGGAAAATTAAGGACCTTTTTTTAGTTTCATAATGTATTTAGAGGAGCTCTAATCTACTGTATGTTATGCAAATCATCAGCATCCTCTTATCTTCTCTTTTTTCCCATTTGTCACAGACTTCACTGGCGCTTCTTGGGTTTGTGTGGGTGAAGGATAATTTGACTGCCCTCTAGCACTCCCGTGTCTGGTATTGCACAATCAGGGAATCTGGTGTCACATTAAGGCAATTCTTATAATATAATCAAAGTTGTGATGTTGTACTGTCCTTTAGATGAAACAAACTAATGAAATGTATTGACCCTCCTTGCGCACTTCTGAGGCAAAATGACTAAGCGGTATTGAAACGACATGAAATACATTGACATTGATTGTGAAGTCTGCGTTCCCAGAGTCACTTTGGTAGCTGATTAAAGTGTCACATTGACAATATAGCCCCTTTTGAACAGGAAATTAATACCAGCCTGGTGGCAAGGAATGTTCTTCCAGACTGTAGCTTGCACTATCACCAGTCCTCAGAAATGAATCAGAGGCTCAGCTATTCCAGTGTGGCATCCTGCTTCCTCTGATTATAACAAGTATATTGAAATTGCAACCACCACCAGGCAAAAAAAAAAGCTTGTGACATTTTATGTTTATTCTCGTGATTCAATATGCTTATTACTGATAGGAATTTCAACAAAGACTTAGCGTGAACTATGTGTTTTCAGCGAGTTAAAGCTCCGATGAAAGTACAAGTCATATTAACTGTGTCTTTCTAATCCATCTATCATCTGTTTGAATGCATAAAAGCCTTTGTTTTACTGTGTGGCTGATGCATGCACAAGTTGGGGGCATTTCTGTAGATTGGGATATACAGGCATAGGAAAAAATGTGCATGTGTGTTTGACAGAGGGAAAGAAATTATGAATTCAGTGCTTTGTGCAGAGCTAGAAAGGAAGGAATGAGGCAGGTGGAGCAGCAGTAGGAGCTTAAAGACAGGATCATCTCTGAGATCTCAGAGAGATGGTTTCTCCATCCCAGGAGCATCTCTTATCAACAGCCTGATAGAGGGGAAATTGAAGGAAAGTAAAAGGAGCTCTGGCATGGGAAATATTATTTATTCATTACTAAGTGAGAATGTAAAAGAAAAATATGCAGATGTGGAAAATAGAAGGCAGTTCTATCCCGGAAAGGTAAAATTCTAGGCCTGTCACTATCTCATAGCACAGTTCATCTCTTTTTAAATGAAAAGAAGATGAATTTTTGAGCACTGCATTATCCAGCCATTGTTTTATGTCTTGACATGAACTTTGCACCGCAGTTTTAGTGAACAGAGCTCTGCTGGTTTATACCAGCTGAGACTCTGACTCAACAGGCCATCATGTCCCCTTACACCTATTCCCAATTCCCAGCTGCCTCCAGCAGCTGCCTCTCCTTCAGGCTCTGCAGTCCTCCAAAGCTCTTTACCTTATAAAACTCTCACTCTGAGCGCAGCAGGTCACAGTTTCCTCTTCTAGGTCTTACACTGGCCACATCACGTGAGCCAGCTGCGAGCCAGATTTGCCTCACGTCTCTGTGCAGAGTTATGGAGCGAAGCATGAAATGGGAAGGAACAGCTCTGCTCTCAGCCTTGCGAGTGTGGTGCTGGCAAGAGGTCTGGCCAAAGAATACCAATCAAGGCTGGAGGAGTTAGGAGAGAAAAAGAGGCAGTAAAAAATTCTTGCAGTACAACAGGGTAGTTTGTTTGGTTCATTAACTAGTGAAAAGGTTTAGAGATTTATTAGAAGGGATCACAGAAATGCAAAGCAACAATATGGCCATTAATAATAGTTTTATTACAAGTTAGCTGTACGGATAATTCCTGCTTTGTTCTTTCCATCCACGTCCAGAGTCCAACATCTCAGTGCACAGCTGCTCTGAGATAGGACTGGCAGACAGATTTCTGCCAGAAAATGCCTGACTGTGCAAAAAGGTAGATTTTTGTGGACATGTTCTGACGGAGCAGCTCTTTGCTAGGACCAGCCACCTAGCCAAAAGTCAAACTCCTGGTGCCCCAACAGCCACTGTGCCAGGGTCTCAGATGCAGTGGTGTGTCCAGAGGACTGAAAGCCTTGGGTTCCCCAGCTCCTAGGCACAATCTGCCCCAGGGACTCAGGCTTCTCTACCATGAATCTGGCCTTGTGGGTCCTCCAGATGCAAGAGCATCCAGCTGCTTTTCAACCTGCCCTGAAGCTTAATTCAGCTGGAAGCCTGGCCTCACAGTAGTCAGCCTACCTGGCACCAGGCTAAGTGGGATCACATAGAGGCTTCAGCTCCTCCTATAAAAGCAATCTGCTCTTTAGGTTACCCAAGAGCTGATACCTGAAGAATCGGTAACCCCAAGCCGCTGCCGGATCCATCTCAGGATGGTGCTGAATTCCAGTGCTGCAGAGCAGAGCGATCTGCCTCTCCTGCCTTCAGCCTGGGTGATTTGCCGGAGGGATCGAGAGGGTGGGAAGCCCCTTTCTAACTCACCTCTTCTGGAGTCTGTGCCTCCTTGTTCAGGAACATTGTTGTTACTTTCAGCGCTGCTCCTGCTGTTGATCTTGGCCTTTGCTTCTGTGATTTCTGTTCCCCGCTGTACTACTTAGGTGAACAATAAGTTCCATTTCCAGCAGTGGTCGGCCTCCTCTCTTACCCCTTGCCTGCAGGAATTTCTTTTGTTTGGTTTGATATTTTTAGTCACGCTGTGTTGTAATAATAAGAACAAGACCATGGGTATGCTAGATTCCAGCCTTCCTTCAGTTGCCATGGCTTGCCTTCATGCGTTGTTATTGCTTTGGATGAGCTACTGCTGCTGCTGCGGCCCCACTCCTTGATTTCTGCCTCTTTAATATCGTTCCCTGCCTCACTACAAAGTGAACAGCGGTGCTTGTTCTCTCTCTCTGACATCTTGAATTCACCCACGAACCCATTATTTTCTGTAACAGCCAAAACCCGTGTAGGAGGGGAAAAAAGAAATGAAATAAAAATAATAATAAATAAGACTCAAATGCCGTGCACTGTGTGACTGTTCTCTGCACTGTAGGAAGTGCTTGTGTACCCAGAGATCAGGGTGTGACCCTAGCTCTGGGCTTACACTCTACCTAGGACATGGTGTACTGAGACTGGGGATACTGAGTGGCCCTGAAGGTCAGACCGACTTGAAGTCTCTTGTTGGTAAGAAATTACTTCCTGTTGTTGTCTTAGGAGTCGAATGAAGCTGTTCTGGTGAGGCCAAATTGTGGACGTGCTCAGGAGAGTCATGTACGTGCGGTAACAAGGTCCGAGGGAAAAGTAAACTGACAACGTCCCACTCTGCCGGTCACCGCACAGCCACTGGAAGTGCTTCAGGGGGCAGACTTGAACAGCCAGGGATTACGACAGGCTGTGCCAGTAGCTTTGGTGAAGCTGTGGTGTCTGATGGGATTTTCAAGGTCCTCTGAACCCTCACTGCTTTTTGTGACCACCCATTTCATGTTACTGGTAAAACCAACTTTCATCCCATTAGTGGTTTATCCTTCTAAAATGTATTTTCTGTATTAATGAAGCACTTTGAATACTTCAGTAGAAGTGCACCAGCAAACAAAACGTGTCTGACCTACAGCTGTGCTGTCTTTCGTAAGACTCGGTGTGTGCAGCCTGGATCGCATCCCCCTGCCCTCCTCCACGGGCTGGTGGGTTATCTGTTATTTTATAAATGGAAAAATGAACCCTCTCTTATGTTGCCAACAAATGCAACCATTCAAATGCATATGTGCATATAAACTATTGCTCTGTCTTTCTCTCTGTGAGCTTTTCTGTGTATATATGTATATGTGTGTGTGTGTGTATATATATATATAAAATAAGGAGCTGCCATCCGATTTTTCCGCTGCGGTTAGTCACCTTGCAGTACAAAGCCCTTCCCAGCTCGTGTAGGTGCAGGCTGCTGTAAGGCTTCTGGCTCTGTTTTTATGATGGTTAGCACAAAGGGTAGCTGTTTCATCTATGTAATTCTTCACCTTTTGCACTAAGGGAGCTTCCTTGGAGAAGACTATAACATTTTACTGATTGCTCTTGTAAGCAATCCAAAAATCGAGGAATCTTATGTAGTTTTCTTTAATGCAGTCTAGATGATGAATTTACATCTATATATCAGAAACACTGTCTTCTGCCCTACATTACTAATGTCAGAAAATTGCCACTATATAATTCATCAAAGTATTTCTATAGACTCCCCCTTTATTATCTCTTCTCTTGCAAACGGTATAATTTGCCTTCATTCCATGTCAATGAGAGGAACTTTAATCTTGGGTGCTGCTCTGAGAGGTGCTGCACGCGTTAAAAGAACAGCAAGGTAAGGAGGGGATGGGCCTGCATAAAAATAGAGATTAGGAGCTATTCATTAGCAACTGCAAACATGGCAACAGAATTGTTTTCAAAAGCAGCCTGAAAATTTTGCTTAAAACAGACCTATAGTGAAAATCTTTTTGCACTGCACGTGATTTAATCAAAACGATCTCTTGGTTTCCTTTACGTGAAGGAGTATGTGCAGAATCCTACGTTATACTGCTGTAGAAACGTGCAGAGCAGCAAGTGAATTTAATGGTGACTCAGTCTCAGTATCTCATATCCATGCTGTACCTTTCACCCTAGAATATCCTGAAGTACTTTTCACACGTAAAAAAACCTGATATGTAATTGCACCTGCTTCAGATATGAAATGCAGCAGTTGCTTAATGGTGCACAGAAACACTAGATGAGGGTACGAGGCCAGAAATTGAAGAATACAATATCCAGCTGAAAATCCAGGTGGGATTTAGGATGGCAGGATGTAAGTGCTTCAATTAGAATTTTGTGAGAATAATATATTTAATGGGTGCAATTCCTGGCCCTGTTGGAGTCAACGCGAGCATTGCTGTTGATTATCAATGAGGCTGGAATTCCTCTCCTGCCTCTACCTTTATGAAAAGAGTAATGAAATAGGCTAGTCAGAATTGTTTGCAGGATCTCGACTCTTTCATCTCTTCCAGAAGAATTGTCTTGATCCTCGGTCTGGAGTTATAGCTATGAAATCTTGTTAAGTACCTGCTTTACACCCGTAAAAGTGAGAGGAGAATTGGATCCAGCATCTCCTGTGGCCTTTCCCACCAGCGTGGGATATTGGCTCATTCCAGCTCAGATAGAAATGTCAGCTGCAGAGTCAGCCTGACGCACACAGCTGTTCCATGGAGGTTTCCAGTAAAAAAGTAATTTCCCATACAAGTACCCGGGCTGATAGCTCCTGTGCTGTGCTGATCCTGTCAGATCTCACGTGGTGAGCTTTTATGACTGTAGGCCATGTTTTAAAATACCAAATGTTCCTTTTTGGTCACTGTAGAATGTTAATAGGTAATGGAGAGGAAAGGACCCTGATTGCATAGTTGCACAGGAAATACAGACTGTGAAGTGTAATATATTTCTGTAGTGAATCAGGAAAGTATTTCATTCTATCCTATCCCTTCTGTCCCCTTTCCCCTTCCCTCCCTCCTTTTTGCCCCTCAGTCCTTCTTTTGGTATCAGAAGTGTTAATGGAAATCTGTTGATTTGGTTTCAATACTGAGCTGTGTAATGCAAATACAAACTTGTGAGCTGTTCACTTACCTCTAGACATGCATCCTAAAGGGAAAGAAAAGAGACAAGGTGTAAAAGTCTATGTCCAGGTCCCTGACTCTGCTGTGAACTTATCTATAGGCACATGCTCTCACTGTTTCACAGCTGGGCTTTGGTATGGTGTTACCTTATTGCAGCTATGCATTTTCTGAGCCAAACCCTCTGGACCTGAACTGCCGGTGCAGTCCAGAGCATCAACACAGTAGGTATCCTTGCTCATGACTGTAGACATTTCCTGGGGCTCCTCAGCACAGCTGGGATAGTGTAACAGAGGCTTGAGTCTTCTTCAATGAGTAGCTGTGGATCCCAGTGTCATTTCGGCATAGTGGCTCAGTGTCACCTCCCCATGTAGCTGTGCAGAAGTATCCATGAGTGGAGCAGGTGTATGTGAAGTACATTTTTCTTACATGATGTCTGTCCTGGGGATGGGATATCCATGTACAAAAAAACCACTGAACATTTCCACGAGGAGGCTTTAGTTAGAGAAAGACAAAATTCTTTGCATTATCTTCTCCTGCTGCATTGCTGCAGCAGGGAAACTGCTGTGACTTTGCAGCTGTGCCATACAAATGCTAAAACCTTAAAACAGTCTAGTCATATCCCATCCAGACACTCCACGACGGGCTCATGCCCTCATACTTACATGAGCAGAGCTAGAGACTTCAGCACTTCCACCTAAAGAAGAACCTGAAATGAGCAGAAGAAATTAGTCATGAAGAGAACAGCAGTTTTTCCAGCTGGGTTCCGTGAGCTCAGGTCTTACCTCCATGACACTAGTCAACTGCCTGAGCTGAACTCCAAAGCCCTGCCAGAGTGTGAGGGAAAATAATTCTTCTTTCTTCCCCTCATAAGATAAACACTAATATTTTAGAAGAGATTTACCTGAAGGCTGCTTCTATTTTTGCTCATTTCATGCCCCAGCTTGCTTCTAGGTTGTTGCTGTGAAGTACTTTATGTTTTCTGTTTGAAACTCCTAACACCACGGACTCTTTCAAAACCACCAAGTAGTTGAGATAAAACTGCTCTCAGCCTACGGCACAAAATGTAGGGCTACATGAAAGTAAAAGAGGATGAGAGCTTTTCAATCAATTTGATGAAAAATTTAAGTTAATTAAAAGAATGCTCAATTTTTCCCTAGAAGGCGACACTGATCTTTATTATTAATGCATACCAGTGTTTCATAACTGTGCATAATAATGGCCTGTAACATCAGGAGCAGCTTCTTCCCCAGCTTAATTTGTTTCAAAACCTTTTTTGGTGTTCTTAAAGCGTGCCCTTTGCCACTGTATCCCTGATGCTCTTGGGCTAATTCCCTGCTCCTAAAGGACGTCTTATTTTATGCTCACACCTGAGAATTAATTTATCAGATTGTTTTTTTTCAGTTTAAAGCTTTTTTTAAAAAAATAATAATTTTTAGAAGGCTATGGAGACCCTTCACTGCTTTGCTCTCGTATTACTTCTTAGTGTTCACGTTCAACTAGTGCAAACAGCAGCACAGGAACAAATACTCCTACAGGCTGGAGATGCAAAAGAGAGAAAAAGGAAGATAAACTGCTCTTTGAGCAATAGATGCTTAATTTTCTTCCATGTACAGAAGTGAAGGAAGTATGGTCTTTCCAAGAAGATGGGGAACAGATGTATTGGGCCAGTAGCTTGGAGGAAATGTAGCCAAGTCTGCCTCCATTGCCGTCATTCTTCTCTGTTTGTGCAGTTGGTTTGTCAACTCAGGTTGGTAAAGATTTGTATTTTAGAGCCAACAACTAAGGTCCAGTTCCTGCTCTCCACTGATACATCTGCTTACGTGGAGTAAGAGCCCTCCCAGCTTGCCTGAACTTCATCCCTTGTCTCATCAAGCCCTAGACACTTCCCTGAAAGCCTAACTAAGGAGCCACCAGCCAGCCTAGTGCTCTCCGGGTGATTTGAGGCAGATGGTTTCACAGCAGTAGTTTAGATTGCACACGAGTTGAGTAGCCCTTGTGTTTAGGGAGCTTAAGGTAATGAAACTTCCCAGTTAGGGGCCCTTATTTAATTCCCCATAGTAGAATGAACGAAGCTGTGCCAGGCTATAAATCTGGCATGGCATGGAAGTGTCCCTTTGTACTGGGGGGATACGGATGAGAGGTAGATTTAGCAGCCAGGTAGACACAGATCTGCTGTCTATAAACTGTTACTGGACATTCAGCTTATCATAGAACAGGGTAAAACTGTCATCACCTTGAAAGCCTGTGATCATCACAGCCACGTCTGTCTCCACGGATGAACAGTGTTATTTTGGTCCAGGAAGCTGCTCTCTTGTCCTGATTCCTGCACAGCACTTGCAGTGTGCTGGCTGCAGGCATTGACAAGCGATAATGGCCAGGTAAATGATCAGTGGTGACTTGTGAACCCCTGTCTAATTTGTCTGTCTATATCTCTTAGAAGAGCAACCATCATCTCTGCACCTATTAGGCAGGTTGAAGTCTTAGCAAGCTGATGATATGTTGTCTTGCTCCTCTAATCTTCCAAATACTTTTATACACTTTAACTGTGACCTGATAGAAATGATACTGTAAGTCTGTGAAAACAAGCACCAGCTTGTAATTCGGAGTTTGATCAGAATGTAATGAGACAGGTTTTGGGGAACTAACACAACACATCCCCTCTCTTGTCTACTTCAGTACCGCAGAAGCACTTTAAAGCCCCCGAGAGTGATATTCCTTGTGCTGTCCCATTAGTAGGTGCCATGGGATGGGCAAGTCCCCAGCCCGAACAGTTTATTGCTCGAGAAGAAGTGAGACACAAAAGGGTGCCATCATGCCTTAAAGGGATGCTAAAGGAAATCCTCTGGATAAAAAGGGAGGGATTTTTCAATCTTCATGTTGTCAAGAACCAAACTGAAAGCTGTTTTGTTTCTTTTCTCGTGTATTTTTCTTTTAAGAAGTAGAGAGGACAATAAGCAGAGTGTTTCTTTACTCCTTTAATAAATATGAAACAGATATTTTGACCTTTGATGAGGAAGATGAGTGTGAATAAAAGGAAATTCTAGGTAACATAACATTTATCAAGCTGAAGGAAAAAACTAACATGGCAGTTGAAAGTAAGAGTTAATGACAAGAAATGGTGATTAAAAAGTTCATGGTGGTTGAGTTTTATGCTGAAGCTTGTAATTGAGAGGTCCCTGGCCAACTGTCTAGTTGTTAGTGGCTGCACATCAATACAGCCAAGCTCCTGCCCCAACCATTGCTCGCTCTTTCAGCAGAACCCAGGAGCTCTGGTGGACCCACATCAGTGGGGAGGAAGTCACACCCTTTGCAAGCTGCATCCTCAGCACAGGTTGTCTCATTCTTCTCCCCAGAGGGCATAATGGCACACTGTGCAGGGGGGTTAGTAGGATAGACCTAGCTTCAACTGAACCTTGTGTTGGAAATGTGCCCTCTCTGTTCCAGGGGAACAGCCAGAGGCTGGTTCATCCAGAGACTCAAGTTTAACTGCCTTCTCCATCCCTAATGACTGTTCTGACCCCATGTGGGTAGTTATTCTGGGGCAGCTTCCTCAATCTGTTCTGTTGGAGCTTTCTACTTTGCATAAATAATTGAGCATTTATTAGAGCAAGGTCTTGAGCTTGGGTTTCCCACAGCTGAGGTGAGTGCCCTGACCACCACACTATTGATTTTTCTATCCCAACGGATCAATGTTTCATTGATCTCATTGGCGCTAATTGGCATGGGAGGTGCCCACGGGATGCCCGGTGAGAGCAAGAGACATATGTAGCCCCTATGGAAGTGTTACCCAGCAGCAACAGCAGACACTGCTCTGTAAGACATGTATGTGTCTGACTCTTGCACAGGATCAAACAGCCTCCCTCAAACTGCTGCAGTGGACGTGGTGTTGTCATTCGACAAGATCAGCAATAATCGTACGTCTTCAGTAACGCCAACCCTTCGCCCAATCATGAAAACCACAGTCCAGCTACAGTCTGAGCCGACTGTGTGTAACAAGAGTCTGCTGTGTTTGCCCAAATTGGCATAGTTCCTCTCCTAGGGACTGAAAAATTATGGCAAATCCAGCACGAAGCCTGTTCTATGAAGTGTAGAGAGTAGCACAAGTTTATTGTCAGCCTTCAAGCGTGCCTTTAGGTGGTCACCACATCCTGAGATGCTGCTGATAGAACTAGATGACATATTTCTGAAGGATTGCCAAAAGATTCAAACAGACAATATTGAAGTCTCTTATTCTGATTTTCTTAGCAGTTTACTATATCCCTTCAGAAGGAGTATGCAATTACGCTGCGGTGAAGAAACCCACAGTGTAATGAAGGAACTGAAGGAGATTAGCCAAGGCACACAATGTCTTGTAAAGACTATCTCCTTGGCACCTCTGATTCCAATTATACCATGACATCTCAAAAGGAAGTCACCTGTCATAGCTGAGGCAAGTTACCCAAGAAAATCGAACAAGGGGGTTTTTTTGGTTCATTGTGCAATGAACATATGCAAAGATATAATAATCATTTCCCTGCTATAGCAGGAAAAAAATTAAGTCAAATTAGCTTCTCAACATGAAACCATTATGATCTGTAATTTATTTCAGAAAGTGGAAAGTGTTAGGGAGAAAAGGAAAAAAAAAAACCTACCCTTTGCTGATAATTTGTTATGTTCTGGACCCAGTAAATGACCTTATACATATGGACTTCAGTACACTCAGCGGGTACCATATATCTAAAATGACATAGAGGATTGAGCCTAATTGATATCATTAGGGCCCTGGTCCTTTTACACTTGGCCTTTGAGATGTTGGTGTTACCAAGAAAGCTGCTTTTGATTTATTTTGCTTTTCTTCTTCATCCTTTTGCTCTCTCTCTCTCTCGCTCTCCTTTCCCTCCTCCTCCCCCCGCTCCTTCTCTCAAGTTCTGCTCAAAGGCCAGACCTGTAGAGGTTAGGAACTCGTGATCCGTCCAAGGGCTGCAATGCTACAGATTGCAAATTCATTTCTGAAGTGATAACTTCTAACAAGAGGCACTTGGTACGTTTGACCAGTGTGATTCTTAGGGGGAGAAAAAAGGAAAAGTGCAATGGATAAAGTACCAGCAGCATTCATCCTGGGTGACTCTCTGAGAGGCTTACACGTTCTTTAAAGGGCGTATTCTCTTCCAACTTGTAGCTGAAGCGTTAAAGTTCCAAAATGAACTTATAATTTAGCCTGTACATCAACTTTCAGGTAAACTATTTTCTCCTGCTTTAATGAATCTCAGTATGAGTGTCCTTTACAAATAACTTGATCTAGCTATTTCTACAGTATGAAGATAAAGCTAGCCATCTGAATGGGCCAGTAAGTTATCCCTTAACCCCAGCTGAAAAGACATCGTTTGAAAATCAACATTGCCTTTGTTGATCACACTCATAGACTCTATGTTGATTTAAAAATTCTCCATCTGTCATAAAAGCCCAAATATCAGAAACTCGGGGCACTCCCAACACTGACTAAAGTAGTAAAGAACATCCAGTACAGTATTGATGGTTGTAGCTTACAAATTTTTAATTGTCTTCATTTTTGACCAGTGAACTGTATTTAAAATAAGGTCATACACTCTTACATTAAAAGTTCTACAGTAAGTATGATCCAACAGATTCAATCGTTCATCAGTGTTTTACAGACAGTCCATTACTGCAGCTCTAAAGAGAAAGGCACACGTTCCAGACTACTTTGAGGACAGCAGATTCCTTACCCTCCTGATGGGGCTGGAAATTACAATGAAAGAAAGCTTGTGTGTTTTGTGATCTCATTATGATGAGTAACTGGCTCTCCTTGAGCAGCGGTTGCCGCAGGGTGATGGGGATTGGTGCTCCAGTGACCTTGCATCCTTGAGCCAGCATCCCCAGTTGCTGATGATAATCAGAGCCGTAGATGCCAGTAATGCAATTGTTCCACCAAGTCCAACAGGTATTGCTGCAAGCACTGGAGCTGGAAGAACTGTACAATGGTCTGAGTGTGGGTTCCACGGAGGGGAGACTTATTAGGAAGGAGTGGGGTGAAGAGAGGGAAAGAAAGTACTTAATTTAAAGCATGCAATAAAAAATACAACCCTGCCCCACATCCCTTATTCACCTGCTAATTGAAAATGGGAGACTTGTGAGCCCAAAGTGCTTGCGAACACATCTCTTGCCTGCTCGCTGCTGTCCTCAGCCAGGTGGGATGCTATGGCACACACTGAGAAGGGGGAGCAAAAGGGCACAACAACCAAAAGGGAAAATGCAAAGTTCAGTTCTGGAAATGTCACACACGTTAGCTCCACAAAATGCCACTTGGGCTCCTCATCGTATTCCCTGCATCCTCTCCTTTTCCTTTCTCCTTTGGTTTTTTATCTTTTTCTTCATTATAACGCCCATTCACCTTTTGGAAGGCCACTGTGGCAGCACACCTTTACCACCCGTGTTCTTTTGCTGCCTTTACCCCACTATCATCTCACTTCCCCAATGTCTTTCCACCACCAGCACCCTCCCCCCCACCTGCAGTGTCCAACTCAGTAAAATCCCCCTGCACCATTAGGAGCCATTACCAGCTCTGCGTTTTCACGGTCAGGGAGCATTCTTGCTTGGGCCTCCCTCTGGGCTCGGATCACATAACTATAAATTCACCCTGAGCTGCTCATCCCTTGCTGGTTTGCTGCATCCTCAGGCCGTCCTCTCTCCCGTGCTCTTCCCCAGCTTTCCTCTCGTTGGCATATGCACCTTGACCAAACAACCTCGCGCATGTGCAAGAGACACAAAGTTCACCAGCTGTGATCAACAGTAAATAAATCCTGATGCCAGTATTAAGTTACAGCAATTTTATCCTCTCCCTTCCCTTCCTCACCCCTTCATCGATGGGAAAAGAATATGAACTTGACATTTGCTCACTGAAAGCAGATGGATGAGGCAGGTCAGCATTAGGTGTAACCCTAGCACTGTTTCTTTGGGTTTCCTGAAGGATGGAGCTAAAAGAATTCTCCTGGTGGGTCAAAGGCCACATTAGTCATTTGCTTAAAGAAGAACTGTGCAGAATTAATCAAAATGAAACACAGGTTTTCATGTCTCTCTCTTATTCAGAATCTCCCGGTCCTTTTTTCCATTCCTCTTAGAGGAAGCAATATATTTTATCCTTTTACACCTTGTCCTGCAGAGGTTTTGTTCGGAGTGGTGTCACAGGCCTTCCCCTTCTGTGTAGAAAACCATTTTAATCAGGATAAAGCCTCCATGTGATACTTGTAAAGGTCATCTGAAGCTGGTGTGTTAGTACCAGTGCAACCACAAAAAAAAAGACTCAACCCTTCATGAAGAAGTTTTGAGTTGAAAAGAACGATTCTATTCACTACATTTTTCCAACTTAAAAGGAAAGTTAAAAGAGCAGCTCTAACACTCAGAAGCAAAAAACTTTACATATTTTGTTTCACTATAACCTGAGGAGAGCAAACTATTCAGGGAGAAAGTCTTTCATTCTCGTTTCAAGAGCTAAACCCCGAAACTGATTAAGAGCCTGACCTTCCCATAAAACAGGTCACCGTAATATTTTTAGGGGTTTCTTCTCTTTTTTTTTTTTTTTTGAGGTTGTTATCTTGGTCAGGGAGGTACCGGGGTATTTATGGTTTACAGTTTAAATCATCTCACAAAGGAAAAAGTTTCTTTGGACTGAAAGCTTTTGGCAGCAAACTTTCACCTGCTCTGTGAACTGCTCCCACTATTTGACACAGCTCGCCTATAAAAGCTTAAGATAATACATCAGGGGTTTTGGTGTCTCTTGATATTTTTCCCCCCCTCTTCTTTTCTTCTCCTGTTTCTCAAGGGCTGGAACTTCCTATTCATGATTCCTGAAAACACGTTAATAATTTAACTGGGAATGGTGAGATTGGCGTCGAGAAAAGGACAAAATGATGTCAGTCTTCAAGAGCTTCCATGTCCCTCAGCTGCCTCGCCAGCCATGCCCAGCAGCCTGAAACACGCTGCTTCCTCACCCAGCGCTGCAGCCAAGTCATCACAGGCTTTCTAGAAACTGCCTTCTCCTTGTTAACTCGGCTGTAACCCAGCTGAATTTCCACTGTCCTGCAAAACACCAGATCCAGTTTATTCCAGCGCATTTATAAAGCCAACAGCAGAACCACCCACTGTCAGTTGCTCGCACGTCGGCAGATGCACGCCCAGACACCTCGGCAGCCCATCTAGCGCTGACAGGATGCACAGCTGCTCGATTTTACGCTGTTTGATGCTCAATAATTAGCGCCTGTTAAAGGAAAAAAGAGAGATGCCACACTACCTTGCAACAAATAGCAGGAATCAGGATGTCCAATTTATCAAGACCTACTGCTGAAAGGAAGATTCCTGTTATAATTTCACATGATGTTGCTGTCACTATTACACTTGTCAGCACTATGATATCAACAAAAGGCTTCTAGTATCTCTAACAGGGAGTGACTTTTCTCCAGGTTCACTGAAGGGAGACAAGAAAACCACACAGATGCTTGGTATTGTTTTCATTTAATTGGGGTTTGGGTTGGGGTGGGGGGTTTTTTTGCTGTTGCTGACGTGTGGTGTTGATTCCTTTTGGTAAGAGGACTGGGTTGAGGGTTGAACTCTCCAGTCACTTTCTGAATTGCAAAAATTTGGGGAAAAAGAACCCCAAACCCCACCTTTAAAATTCAGGTATGCGGTCATTTCCTTAGTGATGTCCAAGGAGCAGCAGGCCTGGCTGCAGATTTTGTTCCACAGGAGGTGTAAACTGGCCGGTAGCTCTCTTGATTAAGAGATTTTCATCAGCGAAAGCAGACCATTGCAGAACCAGGCAACATCCTTCCAGGTGAACAAAACATTCACCTCTTTCCAGGCTTCAAGATAACCCTGTAAGAGGAACCTTCAATCTATTTTAGCATGTCTAAATTGCCTGCAGCTTGCCGGAGAGAATGTGGCAGGCAAGGTGAGGTAGCTCCTCAGCCAGGTTGTAAGAAGGCAGAGACAGTACGATGTCTCCAGCACCAACTGGTGGCTCTTCAGCCTCGGAGAGACCCACATGAGGCAAGGTGAACTACATGTAAGGCAACCTTTCACCAGCTGCTTGAAGCTTCTAGAACACGGCAGAGGATCCAGTTTGTGCTGTATCGAGACCAGTAAATAAATACACACACACACTGGTTTGTGAAAGCCAGAAGTGCAGTCCTGACCATGTGTTTGTTAAGAACCTAATCTGCAGACATCTAGGTTTTATGTGTGTGCATTCCTTGCAGACACATGGAGACAACGTGAATTCCATTGGACAACTTTGATGGAAAGCAGAAATGCCTTAATGTATGTGCTATCTGCGTTTAAGACCCGTGGACTCAGGAGCTGTTAGATGTCTTTAAGGATATCCAGCAGCAAAACCTTTCTGATGATCCACACCAGTGCCTTCCTGTGTTTCTCTTACTGCTCTGATTCCTCTCTTTTCAAACTCCAGCCTGTTGTATTGAACTTGCATGTGCAGAGATGCTACAGGTTACCACAGCAGGGGTCATTTTTCGGTGGTAATCTGAAGGCTTAGTGCTCTGGTTCTGCCACTTTGACTTGTGTTGGAGCAATACTGTTAAACCTGATACTTGCAAATTGCTTCAAGTCTCATTGCCAATCGTAAACTTTCCAAAATCATGAGATTGGCTTAGAAATTATGAGCAATTAGTTTCCTAAGTTCTGGCACAAAAGAAACACTTAGTCCCTTATTTATTTTTGAGAATTTATTGCCAGTTTCAACAGATTTTCCTGTAGCTGCAGTTTGTTTGGTGGATGCCCTTGTGCCCAGTACTGAGTGTCCCCAGGCTTGTGCTTGTCCCTTAGGCTACAGATCGGAAGAACATACCCAGTCACTTCTACTCAGCCACCTGCTTTCACCAGGCTTGTTTGAACATCATTATTTATTCCAGTATGTCCTCCTCTCCCCTCCTCTGAACATAGGCTATAAAATTAACAGACATCATAGCCATCGGTTTTCTGCTCTGTCGATTCTGAATCTCACATCTGAACTTGATCTTTTCAGATCTGATGTTTTCAGTTACCTATGTAGATGTGAAAACTAGCAACCTAGGGTTTGGTCTTTCAAAATCAACCTAAGAATCCTGATTATCTGGCTTGAGGATGTGAAGAAGACTTCAGTGCTTCCAAGAGAATCACTAACAGATTGGTAACGGTTGTAAGCTTGGAGTTCAGAGCTCTGTGTAGCCACATCACTCACCATCTGAAGCTGATGTGATTCTCTGGCACTGCCAGTCTAATCAGTTAAATTTTACTGCTGGGAGCAGCCCCCTTTTTTCCCCCAGGTGTAATCTCTCCCTCAATATGTAGACCACTGCAGGTATTCGTACGCTCTCAGGTAGTACAGGCACGTGTTGCAGATCGCACTTTTGATGCTTGGAGTGGAGTAGGAGATGTATTCAGCCCATTGGCTAGCATGCAGTGCTCCCTTGAAGCTGTGGAGTGCAAGGCAGTATAAATGGAGAGAAGCATTGTCTTGTGAAGAAGTAGTGCTTCCTCTGGCACCGCATGGGTTGTGGGTTGGTGATCTCGGGAGGAGTTTGTTGGCATCACTTGAAATATAGCTTGCATTTTGTATTTAACATGTGAGTATAATTCCTCCACTGACCCTGGAAAACTGCATCACTGACTGATATTTGGTGAGATATTCTGGCAAAACTTACATCTAGCTTTCCTGAGAGGCCTTTCTATCCTGGCCTCTCGTTTCCACCTCTGACATACAACACCTTTAAGACGCTATGGTGCTTTTGAGATCCATTGAGTTCCCTGTGTGCTTAGAGATTCACAGAATATTCCTGAATGTCTTGTTCACATAATTTGAAATCTCACTGAAATCCATCCAGTGGAGGAGACACAACTCTTGCTTTCCATTCAGGATGAAATTTAGCCTTGAACCTGCTAAATGCACTAACATTAGGGAGTCTGTAAATCTCTTCATCCAGAAGACATGAAAGACCTAGGAGTTTCCATTAAGTTCTTCCTCTACCCACCTCAGATAGCAGCCTGCCCATTAAATTAAGGACCAGGTCATTCTGTCTCGATTCATCGTACGTGTTTTTCCATCTCCACACCACAATCAAAGATATATATGTAAAGTAACAAAATACATCTGCTAATTATAAGTGAGTCAGAAGATGTTAGCAGTCAGTGGCTAAGAGTTATATACCTAAGCAACCATCCGTCACTCCAGTGACTCCAGCATTTACAAAGAAGAATCAATGAATTGTAAACCTCTAAGTAGTGTTGCCGAGCCCATGACTGCGCCATGACCTATTTGCAAAGCCACATTAAGAGAAATATATGAGCAGAGCTCTCCTTAGGGAATGGCGATCCAATAAAACGTGGGTATTTGTAGAAAAGCTAATCCTCCCACAGAGTTATGCCAATTAGGTACAGTTCAGGGTAATAAAGAAAATATAGTGTTGTCTGGGCCATATATTACTATCCCCAATTGAAAAAGTTGCAGCAAGGTCAATATTTTTAGTACTGGGTACGTAGGGCTGAAGCGCTCTCCGAGTGTTGCAGTCTGTGTCCACGTATGTATGTGGCTCTTTTTCTTTTTCAGTGGCCTGTAGTGGCCTTGGAATGGGGAATAAAAAGGTGAAAAGGATCAATAATGCCATTTCTTTAAATACTAGAGTGAATTTAGTGTGTGTGAATGGCACCTGATTGACAGCATGGAGAGCTGAAGGCATACTGTTACCTGCCCTGTGCAGCCAAGAGCTGCGCAAGCTTCTCCCAGATCACCTCCAGGATTACCACCGCTGTGACCAAGCGGAGGACACTCTTCCTTCCTCACAACTGAACTTCTTCCTTCTTTTCTGAGGCAACCAGCAAATTAGTTCCAGTTGCAGTGACAGCATTTTGCTGGGGAGGAGAGGCATGGGTTGGTTTTCATTGTGAGGCAGGCAGTTTCCAATAGGACATGGATATTTCAACTTGCTCCTCTGTGTTGTAGTAACGAGTTGCTTACTTTTAATAGCACAGCAGAGAGACCTCCCCACAAATAAGAGGGACTTGTTTCTCATGGTTCAAACTCCATATCCATTTTCCAGGAGTAAGCAAAGACTGAGTATGTTTTTTATTGCTCAGATTATATATAGTCCTCTGACGAATGACTACGTATGTTAGTGCCAGTTTAAGCTGAGTTTTACTTTTTAATGAGAAAACAAATCTATACATAAAAGTTAATCCTATAGATAAAAGTTAATCCTGTAACAGCAGTTCTTCATCTCTCTCCCTACATACCCTATGTCCTCCTCACAAGCATTTTCCCTCTTGATGTGCCAGTCCCTCAGCTGCTCAATATCCCACCTTGGACTCCCAGAGAAGTCTTTACTAACACCAGGTTGTTCCAGTACTGCAGCAGACACAAATACTTGATTTAGGGTGAATTCTGCCATGAAACTGAGATGTTCAGAAATGGCACAAGAGCTTTTCCTTCTGAACATCTGTGAGTCTGTAAAACACAAACCAGCCCTCAACATTAACCTCAGTCTTGGGCCTGTGTAGGTTCTCCCATTGCGTATCTACCACCTTACCTCTAGTCTTACGTATTGAATAGTACCTGGAGCTTGGGGAGACCTGGGTTTTGATCCTGCTTACACTGATCCAATAGATAGGTAGACCCCTATGTCAGGTCTGGGTGATACTCCTGTGGCAGCAAAGCATAGAGATTAATTCTGAACACATTTAAGTACACATGTCAGAAATATGTTTATGAGTGTTGTCTTGAATGAATTAATAGCTTGTCGCTTGATGTTGCTAGCCAACAGTATGTTGCACTTGGGCTCTGTTAAAAATAACAACAAAATGGTTGTACTGTGTTGTGATTCTGACAGGTAACACCACACACTGATCTCCTGGTGTACTTAAATCTGTGGGTGTCAGAGCATTTGGGATGAAAAGGGTGGTTATACATTGGAACTTCTGGAGAGATGAGAAACTTGGAAAAGGAAGCTTTTGGGAACTACCACTAGACTGAAAAAACAGTAATTTAAAAAATACTGTAGGAAGGTAAATTGAGGAGAATGTTTTGAAAGAACTAGAGCACCTTTAAAAACCTAGGACTCATAATGAGAATTGGCTTTTTGAAGATGCTGTTTCAGGGCTGGATTCCACAGTGTCCCCATTTCCCACTAGTCCAGTACTCTTGAATGAGGAGCCTAGGAGCCAATTTCTAATCTGGAGATCTATTTTGTGTGTCTCTGTTACTGCTAGAAAGAGCCACAAAAAATCTGTGAGGGTGCAAACAAGCTGAGCCAAAGAGAATCAAAACTCAAACTCAGTGGCTACTCAATATTTCCTTACCTGTTCTGGCCTTCTGGGTCACACTTGTGTCCTGAGGTGAAGGCTGACCTTTTTCAGCAATTCATTAGTTTCTTTATAGGATTGAGAAAAAGGAACCTGATTTATCTTCATAGGCAGATGTATCTGCCCTCTTGTCCTTCTCCTTAATGTTGATGCCTTCCAGCGCAGGTGGCTGAATGAGAAGTGGCTTTGATACTTGAGTCTGAATTCCATGCCCTCCGGTCATGAGGCTGCCCTGGGAGGTGGTTAACTGCCATCCCAGGATGTGTTTAAGAGTTGTGTGGATATAGAGCTTAGGGACAGGGTTTAGCAGTGGGCTTGGGACAGTTAGGTTGATGATTGGACTCCATCATCTTAAGAGGTCCTTTCCAATCTAAATGATTCTGTGATTCTTTGAAGTGGCTCCAGTGTCAGTAATAGTTTTGGGACCTGCTCTACAGACAGCTACTTGTGAGAGTTTCATAAAGACAAGATAGTGGTAGAGAATCCACTGCAGAGCCTAAAGTCAGACTAGCACTGAGATCCATTGAACTGCTGCGTAAGTACTGACAACCTCACTTCTTCAGTAGGTAAATAGCTAGAATGTAAAAATAGAAAAGAGTTTGTTAAAATACATCAGGGCACGAGCGCACGGAGCTAACAGTATTGACTTGCTGGCACTACTGGAAAAGAAACTTTCAGTGGCCCCTAGGCTGATGTTATCAGCAGTAAAGACCCATGTACCATGAAACAGATAACACTGAGTGAGCGTTTCTGTAAGCAAAGCTGCTGTTCGCATTCAGTGACTTCTGAACTCTGTAAGGAAATAAAAATATTCCGAAAAAATAATCAAAAGAAGAAACAGCATTAAAAGAGGAAGAGGAAAATAGTGAAATGAGAACGAGCAGAAAGTGGTTTCTGCCTGTTTTGTCCTACAGGCAGAAATGCAGGACAAATCAGCAGGTCTTCAGGTGAGTTTTCTGGTTACAGTAGATGAAGCATTTTGTAGGCCACTTTGACGGATTGTTAACGTTAGTTGGGCTGAGTGTGATTAATTCTGCTGCTCCGCCGGTGACAGGGTGGAAAAGGTTCTGCTAAAACTGGACAGAGGTGACTCTGCCGGAATGCGTTGGAGGCACAGAGCAAAGCGCGGGCGCGGGGCTCCGAGCAGGGGAAGAGTCACGTCAGCTTCCCAGCTGTGGTCTTCTGGATCAAAGGAAAGATGCTGCTGACTTGAAATGAAAAGTTGGGGGTTTCCCTAATGTGAACTGGCACCGGGAGCGATTGATACGGGGCTGTGCTTCCCCCGCTTCAGGCAGGGGTAAAAATGGATCCGGATGTGAGCAAATAGTACAAAGAGAAGGCAGAGCTGCTAAGCTACATATTTTCATGCAATTTTCAAATGTGTGACCTGTCAGGTTTAAAAAATAATAATAATAGAGGGTCATTCCTTGGCCTGCTAACAGATGTGTCCAACGTTTGGATCCTGGCGCAAAGATTTTGCCTTACCCAAAATGAATTCTTCTAATGCATTGACAGTAAATCTCTCAGCACCGCTAAAATATAACTCAACTAATAAATGAGAAAGAGAAGACATCTGAGAAACTGCAAGTGTCTGCTTAAAATATATAGGGCTAATATCAGCAAATGGTGAGGGAACCCAAAGCAATCTGAACATTCCTGCTTACCATTCACTCAGCTCTGCAGAAACTGGACCCAGAGGCAGATTTGCACCCTGTGTTCACACAGCACACAGCAGTGAAGCTCCACTGATTTCCATCTAGTTATTACTGATTTTCAGCCATTTAAGAGAGGAAAACAGATCTCTCTGCTTTGTGTGTTTGTGTGGCCAAAGTGCACTCTCCTGGCTGTAGTCACTCCAGAGCTGGAGACAGCACGACCTGTGATGCTTTGCCACCAAGCAGTTGTCTCTAAAGCTGAAAGGGAGGTCACCTAATGTTTTCAGGCAGAAGCAAAACAGGGAGATGCACAATTAGCTGTGAGGTGCTGGGAATAGCCGTGCAGAGGAGAAAGCTTTAGTCTCACAGTGGAAACAGACTTATTTGCATTATCCTAATAGTACAAAGGAGTCACAGCTCAAAGAACAGAAACAAGCCTGTACTAGCAGCACTACTGACAGTGTTGTGCGGAAAGGTAGCTGTGGGTTTTATTTGCAGTCTTTCCTAGCTAGCTGAATTGTTTGACAACAGAAATAATTATTCTGTATTATTCTCCACCTATAATTCTGTAACACCTCTAACTTCTTAGAAATATTTTATTCTGAAGATAACAGTGGGACATAAACACATAGAACAGTAGCATTGTGCTTAAAATCAAGAAAACAGTCTTTCAAATGGCCAAGTTTTAAGGCTTGGAATTCATTTTGCCTGCTTTTCCATCCTCTTCCATTTCCCTTTGAAGCTGGTCAGCCTCCTGCATCCTTTTTATTAAACTTGGACCGAGACACAAGATGGGATTCTGGAAGTACAGGTTTTTCAGAACTTGAGAGGGATCCAGCATGGTTACACTTTCCCATCCTCAGGTACAACCAGATGTGTTTGATTCTCATTGCTTGCTGAGTTTAGCTGCAGTGACTGAAGAGATAACTTCCAACAGAGTAACCTTGAAGATAAGGTGGGGAGAGGGGAGCAGACAGCTGGGGCAGTAACCTTTAGCACCTCCATGATTAATCCAGTATGGTTATGAATCAGAGCTTTTGGCCATCAGAACTTGGTTGTCCAGCATCTTTCTGTAGTCCAGAATTGCTGCTGCCCATTCACCTGCACTTCAGAAACAGTCTCTTCAAATAGAAGCTACAATGATGGAGGACTCAAAATTTTCTGGTTTCCATTGTTGAGTAAAAACCCCTAATGGTTATTGAAGCCGGGAGCTTAGGAATTTGCAAAACAGAATGAGGTCGTTATAGTCCTAATTGAGCAAAGCAAATAAAAACATGCTCAGCTCTCAGCACTTGAGTAAGCCAAATCCTTCTGCCCAGCTTCTAATGAAGGATGTAAGACTATGCTTAACATTAAGCATGTGAGAAGCTGACTTCTCAGGGTCTTGAGCATATGCTTAATTTTTTTTACTGAGCTAGGGCCATATGAATGAAGATGACATTTGTAGTTAGTGTCTCGGCTACATCAAGTCACATGCTTCAGGGTACAAAATAGCTATCAGATGGAGACACTAGTACAATGTTCTCACTATAGAATAGCCACCAGAGAATTACTTTTCCCAGGTAAGTTCATAGCAGTTAATTTGGAAATCAAGCTATTAGGCAAATATATTTAAGGACTTATTTCACATGAGGCTTCGAAGTGCCTTGCGTAGCTTCACTGACTGAAGAATTTACCAAATAATGGGCAAAATAGAATTTCTTCAATTATTTTTCTTATTTTTACTGCCCCCAAATTCTCTGAGAACAGGTCACAACATTCACCAGTGTAACGATTGAAGTCGTTTGTGGATTTTACAGTAAATAGCTCTCGATATGCGAGTCTGTCAGCCAACAGCAGCAAACATTCCACCGCACGGGTTACGTGCTGCAGCCGAGCTAGTCAATCAGAACAGGAGTAGCCCTCTCTTCCTTTGGTCACATATGACTTAAATTCATTTTCTAATGGGCAATTTCCTGAGTTGCCCTAAATTTATAGTGTGTGAAGGAAAGGGAGATTTTACTCCCTTTGATAACAGCAAATACTCAGTAGAATTTGTTTAACTTAATTTGGCTCAAACTTTTGTTATAGCATGTCCTAACTCTTGAGAAAGACTTTTGAGACTCCTCATGACCTTTGACTGTCTCCTGCTAGTTATATCAGGCCTAGTTCTAGTTAAAGTAAAAATAAGGATGATCTTACTGGGTATGGCTGCGTTTAGCTGGCTAAGCCAATTTACTGCCATTTGCCTCATGATCAATATCAGCTAATGAAACACCAATAACTCTTCTGAAGCACACTTGGAGAAGGCAAAAGCATCGCGGTAAGATTGACATGTTACCTCTTCTACGTTGAATGAACAGGCAAAGCTGAAACAGAATAAAATAAAACCAAATAAAATGACTCCTTCAGGAGGTGATCTTGCTACTGGCCTAGATGCTGGGTTCAGTGGAAGCTGTTACAACTTCCAGATACCTAATTTAAATCTGAGGAGGATGTAGATGCAGACAGAGCTGAGAAATATTAACCACAGTGACGGGCGCCAATAAGACTTTAAAAAACAAGATATGGAATTTATTTCTGTTTGTCCTCTTTCACCTTTCTGTGTGTGCCCAAAGGCATGGAGATGTAGCTCGCAGTTATTCAGTCACGGTGCCAAAACTAACAATCCAATGGTTCCTCTTTCTCCTCCTTATTTGTTCTCTGTTCCATGCATTACCTTGCTCTGAGCTAGCGTGCTTGGCTGGCTAGCCATGCGGTAACCTGACCGGAGGAAATTATTTGCCTGAAAAAGCCATAAAAGAGAAGAGCTTGGGTTTAGTTTCTTTCTTTGATGGATCAGTTCCTTAGTCCCATTCACTTTGCAGTTACATACAGCCGTGGCACAAAGAAGAGTCGGTGGACTATGTCTGTGCAAGCCACAGAAAAATGGCTATATAAAGAGAATATTTGTAAATTGAATTAAAGGAGTTTTACTCACTCGCTAGCTGGTGTAAATGAATGCAAAACCATGACTACTTGTATGTTGTGCCACTGAGCTTTTGACTCAAAAACTGAGATTGCTAGCTGTAGATCTTCCATGGTTTGATGAGTGCTGCCTCTGATTAGCATCACGGGAGTTGCCCTTCCTAATAGGAGAAATACCCCATAGCTAGCCGTGCAGAACCATTCAAGTAGTCTTGAGCTGTAGCACTCACTTCAGGGAAGATGTCACTGGTTATAGTGGATCTTGGTTTCCTCTACCTTGATGTGTTTCATTTTAGGGGATATTTTGCAGACAGAATAGAAAAGAAATCTGATATTAAGGTGAGTCATAAGTCTGTAAATACAGAAGTTCCAAACTTTACAAAACCCAGTGCAACTCCTTATTTCTTTATGTCGTGTACAACTGCAGCTCTAACATTACGTAATACAAAAGCAGAAGCAAAGAGATCACACCTGATTATCAGTTCACACAGAGCAGCTAGAACAGTAGATCTGCAGCAACAGACTATTCTACCCCAAAGTTGTTGGGTTGCCTGTTTGTCTCTTGAGGGTTGAAGCCTCAATTCATTAAATGGCACCAGCTTTGGGAAAAAGCAACCAACGGCTTGTTGTCTTGGTCAAGCAGCATTTCTGATGTCAGGGGAGGAAGCAAGATAGAGAAAAGACAACCAGACTGGGGACAGGAGCAAAGTCCATCACACACTGGTGTGTTTTGCAAATCTCCGTAACTGAACCGACTCAGTTCCTATCAGTGGAATGAGCAATCCCAGACTAATATCTTCATATCTGAACTGATTATTGACCATAACCCACATGTAACATCTATTTCACAAATAGCTGTGATTGTTTTGCTAATAAGTGGTGTCATTCTGTTGAGGCCGATGTACATGTCTGGAAGCCTGTGCCGGTCAGCAGCGGCCACGAGTCTCATGCAGAGTTGTTGGTGGGTTGTGGGTGAGCTGGGTGAGCTTTTTTTTTTTGCATGTAGTTAAATAATACAAAACTGAGACCTAAACCAACAGTTGCCTACAATGTCCTTTCCCCATATCCACAGAATTCACCTTTTGTACTTAATTAGGTCCATAAAGCAATGACCAGGTTATTTGGCAGAGGCTTTAAATGTGCTTGATAGCACAACATTTCATCAACATACCAGGATCAAATTGTTGTCTGTGTTTGTGGAAATGTATCCGGCTCACCCCAGAGGTTTTGAGAATTTGACCACTCCCCTTTAGTCATTATAGAGGGAGAGCTGCCAAGATGAGAAATTACACCAGGAGGGTTGAATATTAGGATTAATTGTCTTGAACCAGTGCAGTGGAGCAGGTAGGCAAGTCAAATCAAGGTGGGGATAATCAGGGCCAATAGGCAGCCTTTATTGTCTTCTTTCATAAAGAAAAGTATTTAAAAGAAACTATTTCGTCTCTTTTAGCACAACTAAAATTGGAATTTAAAGCTTCTGCATTTTCAGCAATGGGAAAATTACAGTGTTCAATAAAGGGAGGATTTAATTTTAAACAGGGGAAACCTAGTTGAACAAAGATCATCTGTGGGCCATTAGCTATTTCTTTCTTCAGTGGTAGCTTAGCACCAGTTTTCCCTGAAGCTGATGGGATTGGCCTAACCTTTTAGACCTTTGATATTGATCTTTAGCCTTTTCAATTGGACATTTTTACTGTGCTTAAACTGTACCTCCTGGTTACTTCAAACACTTAATTGTGCTGAAAAGTAGTAATTCATTAAAGGTAACGGTCAAGCAAGCTACAGAGGGGAGGCGACTATAAACTGCAACAATGCCAGTTAGTTAATAGAAAGAAATGCATTGGACTCTTCCAAGGACTGTAGATTTTGGTTAAAACGTGTGAATTGAACTTATCAAGGTGTAGTGCTCATCTGCTTATTATGCCTACTGCCTTCTGGCATTGCTGAAGACTCACCAGGCAGTGCTGCGGAGTTTCAGTATGTGAAATGGGTAAAGGTCCCAAACCTAGGGACCTTTAGCTCCACTGTGCCCCCATTTCAAAAGATTCCCGTTGCTATCTCAAACTTAGAGAGACCTTCAAACAGCCCTTTGTTTTGGCTTTAATCCTTTAACCAGCTGTTTGTTCAGTTGTCTCTCCAACACGGTTCCGGCAGACTGCTTTGTGTTTCCTTGTCGAGTTTATGTTTCATCACAGAAATATCACAGGCCTTTGAAAACAGAGGACATCCATTCTTGTGAGATACTGATTCAAGGGAGTGAACAATCAGTTCAGATTAACTTTTCAGGAAATCTTCACCTTTAGAGCCAGATTCTTGGGAGACAAATTTCCAAGATTAGTGAAATCAAAGTTTGAACATGAAATTCTACGGCTGCAGCAAACTGTTTCTCCCGTCTTCAAGGAAATAATGTCTGACAACAATGGGACTTTAGGAACAACTTAGAACCCAGATTTAGCCCACAGCTTGAATAAATATCTCCCACACTGCAGATTTGCTAATGCACATGACTGTATCTGTTTTGCATACAAAATTTTGATCAGTGAATTCCAAAAACTATTCTCTTTCAATATTTTGGATAAATTTCTCGATGCCTCAGTACATAGTTACAAAAGAAGTCTGATGAGCTTCAGCAAACTCTTAATTTCTTCACCCTATCAACCAAAATATTTTCTGAATGCATGTGGTGTACTATTATGGGTAACTTCATCACCTAAACCTGCGCTCCATGATGACAGAAAGCACTACTTTTTTTACTTTTTTTAAAAAGATTGATAGATTCTACCCACAAAGCACCTTTGTGTCACTGTACTCGAATTCCACCATCCCAAATGAAATTTTTATATACCATCTATCACCGTGAGCTGAGTGCAACGAATAGAAAAGGCAGCTCTCTATCTCACCAATAATGAAAGAGCACTTCACTTCCCAGCAGAAATAAAGTGTGAGGCTCTATGCCTGTTTCTCCTGGAAACCACTCCAGGATTTCACAAAGGATGTGTATCAACATACTCACCTTGGATCAACCCAATACCCTTCAGCTCTCTATCTGCTAATTTTCCTGACCAAACTCCTTTAATGTCCCCGTGTTTTGAGGTTCAGAACAGATTTGTGTACACTTGAGTGAAGGGAGAATTGAAGCCACTTTTAAATTCTGGCCCATTGTTATTATTGTGTTTCACATCTGTTTAATTTAAAGAGTGAAGTACTGTGTTCTGGATTCAGAACTCTCATTAATAGGGCAACGTAAACCTTATTTCTCTTCCCAATTTCTGCCGTGTGCCCATTTTAAATGGAAGCGCATTTCCCAGGGCTCTGCGTGGACCATAAAAACTTGTGCATAATCCAGCAGCTGTCTTTACAGAAAGTAAATCAGAACTGACCATGAAAAACATCATCTGTAAACACGCAAGCGTTCCCAGTAGCAGGTGTAATTAATAGCAACTGTAATGTAGTGTAATGGTGTAAGTCAGAAGTAATGCTACCACCATTAAATACACATATGTTAACAAGATCACAAGGACTGAAAAAACACCCGCGCTTCAGACATCCATTAGTCTCTCAGCTTTGCTGTCTACAAAGGGCCTGTACTAGTGATCTTATGTTAATACAGTGGGTATCGCCTGGAAGGCGGCACGGGGGCCGCAGAGTAGAGCAGGAATTGCCACCGAGATGGAATCAAGTGTTTGCGCTACGTGAATTCACTGCAAGGATGCATCAGGGTATCATTTGTCTAAAGCTTCAAAATAACTGCGAGGCAGCTTTACGTCAGGAAGGGTGGCTTGGTTTTCCCAGGAATTACTGCAGAATGGTGAAAAGAGACCAGTTCATGTATATTCTGTAGCACATGGGGTAATGCCGTTTGTCCCTGCCTTCAGGGCAGCGAGAGTACCGCGTACGCAGCTCGGCGCACGTAACAGAACTCCGTAACATCAGTGGCAAAGCTCTGTGCCAGTGGTTGTACCGGTGTCGCTCCGGTAAGACCACTGACTATTGCCTACGTAGGAAAATGTACTCTTGTTACCATCAGTGAGGTGCAGGTTATTTGCTCCACAGAAAACCCTTTCTGAAGCTGCACAAGGGTTTGCGCCACCTGTTCTCTGAAGGGACTCTGATGACAGGGTAAGGCCACCTAGGTAGGTCAGCATCAGCTCTGTCATTTAGCTTTTCCTCTCAAAAACACGAGAGTACTTGAAAGAGGTAAAACTCGGGCTGCGCAGTGTGACCCATTTTTGAGAAGTAGCAAGAGCAAACTCTTGACCAGCAAACTCTTTGAGCGGCTGCTTGGTGTTGTAGGAAATATCATTCTCTCTAGAAGCAAACTGTATCCGTGTGAAATCTGTGGTGTGGCTGACTGTGCTATCTAGTGGCCTTTAGATTCTGGGGGGAGAAAAAGCATTTCATCATCATGTCACCTGAACCACAAAGAGTGGTGACAACAACCTGGATGAGCTATTTTCAAAACCACCTCTAGATGTGTGTGCGTGGGGGGGTTAAATTTCCTGAGACTATACTTTTAAATTTACCTCCTAGAGTAGTAAGGGCATCATGAGGGACATTTGGTGGGGATCACTGATTGTCTGAGCAAGGCAATCTCCAGACTCTGCATACAGATTTAGTATTTAAAGATGGATTTAAGAAAGTTGGGTTATTTTATTTCAAGTTCACACAACTTCTTTCCTCCTGAACACTTACATGCTGTGACAGAAACACCGCTGCCTTTGACTGTGTATGGTCTCCTGCGGTTTATCTTTATTCAACAGTTTATTCAAAGTAACTTTTTAGCTTTAGGAGACCTTCAAAGTTTCTTCTCTGGGCGTTGGGGTCTCTGAAGCATCTAAGTGTGCAGAAGGAGGTATTTCAGCTGTCTCAGATATGCCCTGGGCTTCTACGTAGCTTAAACAGAAAAAGCAAGGTAAAAAAAGAAAAACTGTAAAAGATTAGTCATAAAAATGGTCTAATTGGCCAGAAGTCTCTCCAGTGGCAGTGCTTTATTAACTGGAAGAGACATCACAGACAGTACGCTGAGACAAATCTGACCCGACGTCTGCTAATGTTTTCGAAGAACAGAATAGCAGGCTATGAGGGAATAATTTTGCTGCACAGAAAATGAGGGTTGATTTTTTTTTTTCTTTGCTCCCCCTTCACCTCTCTCCCTGAAATCTTTTGTGAATTAATTTTCTATTTCCTGTGATCAGGGGTTTTCTCATACTTCACTCATTCCAAACATTGCATTGAAAAATGTCAAAGATTAGGACAAAGGACGAAAGAAGTACGCACCTCCCATCTGGGCAGCATAAGTAATGACAGGGTCAAGACTGAAGTCCATGAATCCCTCCATTACCTCACTCTCCCACTTTCTATTTCACTTTTAAGGATGCCCTGAAATGTGAAGACTTCTTTTAATGCCTTATGAGAGTTACTGTGAGAAAGGTGATCAAAAGGACTCTGCTGGCTTGGGTGCCCTTTATCTCCGAGGAAGGTGATGCACAGCATCTGGAGATGATGGAACGCATGATTAACATTACCACAGAGAATGATTAATATCTTCTTAAAGCACCTACTTCCAGATTATCCATCATTTCATTAGAGTGGAAAAAAAAGTTCTTTTTGAAAGGGGGCTGTGCCCCTGAACCATGAATAACTAACCCACCTCTTGACATGTTTACTAATTGAGTAGCAGGCTACGCTGAATATTATGTTGAACAAATAGTGGTGCCCCCTCCTTATGCAGAGACAAAAAGGTAGGAAAGGAACAAAGTGAGTTTGATACAGCAGTTTAACAAAGCAGTTAAATGATTTTCATTTCATAGGTAAATATATTCACTAGCCTTATTGTCCTTTCATTATTTTCTGCAAACACGGTGTTGTACGTCAGGAAAGACTTTTTTCAAAAACCAAAAAAGGCTGTTAGAGTTCTCTGCATTACACAATGTTTCAAAAATTAAATAGGTCTCTATATTCTCGTGGAGAGCAGTGCTGTTCCTGTGGTACTAGAAGTGGGTCCTTGGGGTGTGTGAGCTCTTACATCAACTTCCCGTGTGGCACAGCGAGGAAAAGGCTTTGTGCCGGTGCTGGCTGATCTGGTGTGGGTTACGCTGGGATCTGGAGCTGGTGATTCTTGAATCTATTGGAAGGGATGAGCAGGCTCCTGGCGATCTGTAGAGGGAAAGCCAGCTCTTTGTCAGCCATCCCCCTTTTTATGAGCGCCTGCTTTCTTTTTGTTTTTGTTAATGGCACTGAACAGCTCTAAAGTTCAGATCAATATAGTGCTGCTACCTTCGTGCCTCGCGCACATATATAATATCTTCTTATATTAATCCTGTTTCCAGGGAAGTGTGACAGGCAGTGGTGATGCAGAATACTAAACTGGTGATTATTAATCACTGTCTTTCAGATCAATAATCCACTGGAACTTTTCCTTTCCCCCATCCTGGTTCTTTTTGTCATTTCAAGTTAAACAGAAGTATTTCCGAGTGCGCTGCGTTTGCGTGTTTAATAACACGTGTGTCCTTCCGTTCAGCGTCAGCCCCGTGTCTGCAGCTTTTGCAGCACCTTCCTCCTGATTGGAGACTGATTGCCTGAGGCATTCATCCCCACCCAAGGCTTTCAGGGGTGACCCTGAGACAGTCATTGTGGATGCAAGGCGGGAGATAATATGGCATTGCTGGTAATATATTGCTTGCTTGGTATTGTTGCCTGCAAACCAACAAAGGCAGGGATCACTGCCCTGAGAAATAAAGCCATCCGTAGCCCTCTGCCTTTGTTTGATTTCAGGAGCATTAGGTACATTATAGTGTGTTCAGATTCTAATGTTGGGAATTTGAGCTCTGGACAGTCTCCCCCGAGTGCTGTGACAACAGAAGCATGAAAGGATGTTTTCTGAGAACGTTAGAGGATTCCTTGAAAACGATACGGTGCGAAAACCCCACCTGACACACTCCTGACTCTTTCAGGAAATTGCAGTTGGCTGCAGCAGGGGGGAAAAAAAAGGTGCTTACTTAGGTGGTTTTTTTATGTTCCTTGGTTTTCCACCTGCTTTTTCATGACGTATTGGCTTTGAGGAGGGGCAGGCTGGGGGGGGAGGCTAGGAGAGAATGGCTCCCTGAAAGCCACCTCTGGCATGACTATTACAAGAGACAATGAACTTGAACATGCTTCTCTCCCTCCTTTCCTGCAAAGATCGTGAACTTGAAACTCAGTTGCACATGCATGAAAGTTCTATAAACATTACTTAAACAGCAGCCAAAAGACCTTTGCCAGCTCTGGCCTACTTCTCCCCTTGTTGGGGCTCAGCACTCCCACTCAGTTGACTACTTGTCCTACTCTTTGCCCTCTCTGCTCTGCTGCAGTCGTCCTGGAATTTTCCTCTATGCAACTGCTGTCCAAACCAGCTGCACCCACTACATCTTCAGCAGTGGACCGAGGAGGGTATTAATCATATTTTTGAGGAGGACACTCTGCTATTTATCTCCCTGACACCTCCAGCGTTTGGGAGCCCACTGCTGCACACAGCCCATTGACTAGTAATATTACACATTACCGTGCTCCATTGCCTCTCCCTGCCCTCTTCATTGAGTGGCTGTTCAACAGTGGAGTTGTGTTTGTTCAATCAGACATAATTTATACCTTTTTTTGTTCCTTCCAGAGAGCTCGTGCTAATTTTAAGTCTAAGTACCGCGTTCTCCTTATAATTCTAGTTCCGACGTCATTGGAACTGAAGATGTTCAAATAGATCCGATTCCAGACTCGTTCAAACTTGTTGGTTTTAAATCACCAAATGACTGATTTAAAAACGAAGTGTCAAGGGAGATCATCTCATACTTGCTTTAAAGATCTGAGTTTTATTGCGTGTCTCAGAATATATATGCCTTCTGTCTCTAAAGGGAATACCTGCAACAGCACGTTGTTCTGTGATCCCCTGGCTATTGTCCAACATGCAGACTCTGCAAAGGACAAGAGATTAATAATTCAGTTAATTTATAGCAAGTGGGGTTTTGTTTTCCTTTTTTTCCAAAAAGAAATTTATAGGAAGAGGAGTGGGTAAGGGAAGAAAGCTATTGTAAGACTAAACGACGTATCATTCATCCTGGAGTTTGTTAGCCTTTCAGATTCATCAAACTGTGTAATGAGAGCAGCAAGCTTAAGATCTGCCTAATTTTACACTGTTTAGACAATGTAAAGAAACAGAAAGTGTTCTGCTCCCAGATCTTTAGGGAAAAGGATTAGTCACTACAGGGCACAGGGATTATTTCACCTAGGAGGGCCTAAAATAAATTTAAATTTGTTTCTTTGTTAATTAAAAAAAAGGGGGGGTGGGGAGAACTGGATGGAATTTCTGAGGGATGCCAACCAATGACATTTCTGGAGGAGTTAAGCAAATGTAGCCCAGTTAAGAACTTGGCCCGTGAGGTCCCAGTAAATGGCCCAGGGGATGATCAGATCCCTCTAGTGCCAGTCACTGCGGTGTACAATCATACTTTGTATTTCATTCTAGCTTCTGTTCACTCCACTGGAACTGCTCTTGCCAAGGTCTCTAGTAAACTCTTCAGGGCCAAATCTCAAGGCCATTATTCCATTCATATGTTCCTTGACATTTTGTCTACATCCAACAGACCTCATTATAAAATCCCTGTCTTGAAGTCCTGCTTTAAAGGCTGTCCTGGAACCCGTTCCTCCTGGTAACTTTCTGTTTGATCCTGCAATGACCTTCTTGGGCCACATTTTTCTTTTTCCCTTTTGTTTTTAACTCTTCAGGGCAGTGCCCTCTGAACTCATCTTCATCTGTATCCAAACCACTTCCATTGTAATAATAATTTTGGCTTTTAGCACCTCCACTACTTTCCTAATGGAGATAGTGCTGCTCTGGCTTGCCTCGGAACAGCCAAGCCTAGACATCTGCTCATCTCTTTGACATCTCATCCCAGATGCTTTATCACCAGGCAAAATTAATGTGGGTGAAATTCTTTATTACCATCTTAATCTCATATTCAAACATGTAGCTGGTGTCCTGTGCTAACTGCATCTTCTTTTTGCTTTTCTACATCCTTGCTACTTCTAGAACTTGCCTCTTCTTCTCTCATAACAAGTCTCAAGTTCTGGAAATGCCTGCTTTTTTCCCTTCCGTGTAAATCTAAGCTGCAACCCCTCCTGAGGTGCAATTTGTGGAAGAATCTAGGTCAGTGGATGAGGTGGGCATGGAGCAGGCCCATGTGGTTGGCATACAGCCCTGTGGGAGATACAGCATATATGCAATTAAGACAGAATGCTCTGGGAATTGTGCTGCTCGCCTTTAACAAACCTCTACTGAGCATATGCAGATGGTGATTTGCAGAGGATTATAATTTGGCCACGTTTTGTTGAATATTCATGAGGACAGTGAACGATACCTCTCTGTCCCTGCACTGGCCTCTACCACGTTTTGAGACCATCCCCCAGTGCACACTAGTGAGGTTTGGGGAAAAGAATTCTAAACCTTTCAAGACAACCGGTGTGATAATTTGTTCTTGCTGAAGCTTAGCCTTTGAAAGGGCCAACCTGCTCTGTAGAAGGGTCTCAGTACTTTTCAGCATGAAGTAATAATCAACCCAAGAGCTCAAACAGACAGTAAAAAGTTGTAGTCTACCGCGAACAACCTCCGCTGTGTTCACACTGTCACTCATGCTTCTCTTTTCACTGTTTCTGCTCTGATTTAATTCTTCAGTTTGAAAGTGAGACAAGAGTAGTGTGGCCACGTTCTTCATCACATAAAATAGCATCATCTTCCCAGCTCAGGTGGAATGCTGAGCAGAATTAGTGAGAAAATTAAGCCTCGAGGAAACGTGTTTGTAAGAAAGACAAAGAAAAATAAATGAGCTTCACTCTGGAACTGAGGTCATGTATTGTGTTTCCCAGTCAACTGTAGGCTTGGAGTCTGATTCCTCTCCTCCCTGCTGGAAGGTTTTCTATTAAGCCTTCATCTTTCTGCACCTTTGTACCCTTGATGAGGTTCCTACTGACTTTGCAGGTCTGGCATCAGTCTCTCTTGATTAGTGTTCGCAAAGCGCAGAGAGATGATTTCATAGGACTGTGAGCGTTTTTAATACCTGACTTCAAAGTTGGCCTTGCTTTGAGCCAGGGTTGGACCAGATGACCCTCCAGCGTTCCTTGCAACCTAAATTACTCTATAATTCTGTGATTGGTGTTCTAAGTGGAAGCAACTCTGACGGAAACACACATGAGATCCCAAAGGTTAAGAACAGATACAATCCCAGTCTATCACACAGCAAAATAAAACCAGTTTATCTAAACTGTCTGGGGTCACTCTGTTACCCTTCTCAGTGAGGGGCAGAACTGCTTTACGGACTAAACTCAGTCATTCAGGGTCCGCTGATCCTATCTCATACCCTACCATCAGGCCAGACCAAGTAGGACATTATTATTTGGACTACTGGTACCACAGTCTTCCCTAAACAAGTAGAAAATGTGCAGAGCTGTTGTTGTTCCCAGGTCTGCTTTGTATCATTGCTTACTGGTTTTGTGCAGAAGCAACTGAAAGACAGAATTATTCCTTACACTGCAGTTATTTAGTCATAGACAGTTTCATAACACCTGATGACATGGAAGACCAGTCTATGGTTTGAAACTCTCCAATGTACTTGGCCTCTGATTAAAGAAAAACAAAAATCAATCCTTACACAAAAACTGAAAACAAATCTGAAGGCTAAACAGGTCACAGTGGGAGAACATGAAGGGCTGGCAGCTGGGCTGGGTTGGTGTAGCTGTGCGAGACAGGTCATCTTATCTCACAAGCAAAGGACAAGACAAGGAGCCTCTCTAGATTCAGATGAAGAACAGGTCTCTTGACCTCTAGGCCTGTGTTAGCTTATGTGAAATTCAGATCTCAGGACTAAGTAAGAGCTGATTGAGCAGAAGATGGGGCTTGTCTATTACATCCTCACTTTTTAATTAGATCTCCTAGCCCCCTGTCCTTTGATCCTGAGCTGGATGTGACAGTAAACATTGACAGTGGGAATTGCATCAGGAATGAGTTCATGCTACTGTTTTTTCCAGCTGAGTGAGGGTAGTATTTTTCTCTACACACACAAAAAAAGAAGTTCTTTCTGGCATGATCTGAGAAGGTTTAAACTGGAGGTAGTTAAGCTAGGTAAAAGGCCACGTGGATAATTTTGCTTTGGCATAGTGGCAACACACTCAAAGTTCATTGAGTCCAATTCTAATTAACTGTAACTAGTTCAAACAAAGCACTAAACATGTCCAGGTAGCTTTGTGAACCAGTCTAACTCCCACTTTAAATCCTCACCTGAAGTTCTGTGGATGTGGCTTTCCAGCTAGCTGAGCCCAGGAGTAAACTGGAGCGTGTGACAGACGACAGCATCCGTGAACAGTATCAGTGTGCTGCCATCTTTAATTTTCTCCTTTCTTTTTTGTGTCTAAATAAGACAGCAACTGGAAAGCCTGCTTATATAGATGTTTGCTGACAACGTGTTGCTCTGCTGCATTCAGTGGTTTGTAAGCATCTTCACACCATCTTGCTCTTTACGGAGCGTTCTGATGTCTGTATATAACTGGAAAGTGTTCACTGCCTTCCCCTCCTACACTTGTACTGGTAAATTAAACAAGATCACCTGTCCTGGGGAGCTCTGAGAATAATCCTGGATATGATTGTGTTTGTGCTGCCTGCCACCCTCCTAAACCATTCTGGGGGCATGCAAGAGTGAAGTCATGCAGGGTCTGACCTTCTTCCAGCCCTTGGTGGCCTGTAGGGAGGGTGCGAGAAATCAGGGATGCTTTTATTATATCATCCCCTACTTCATGTCATCCTGCAAACAGATGCCTTGATGAAGTTCAGAGAGAATATGGGCTATATCAGCTTGCAGTCAAAGGATTTATAACAGAATAATGAAGCCCAGTCTCATTTGAGGGCACTTCGTGGAATGTGAACAAAAGCTCGTGGATCACGCTATAAACGGAACCCACCCACCTGAAACACTGCCAGCAAATCCACCAAAGCCCCTTCCTGCAGCGACAAACCTTCTCCTGCAGGTCTTGTAAATGAATTAATTATGTGTCTGTTGAAACAGAGTAAAGGTTCATCAGTAGTGCTAATATTTGGAATAACACAGTTGTTAAGTTTGCTGCAATTCAGTGTTGCCCAGTGCTGTTGGAGCTGGTAGCTGTCTCATGACACCCTTGTTTGCTGAGTTCCCCACGCAGAAGGACTCGGGTGTGACTGGGGGATGTGGTGAGGTGGGGTTTTCAATAGCTGTTATTTTAATAAACACTTGGACTAAAAGAGTCCAGCAGTAGTTTTTGAAAATAACAGCCTTGCTACCAGCAGGTAACCAGAAATAAGAGTCTGAAATGTAGAGCTGGTTGGGGATTTTTTATTCCTTAAATTAAAAAAAGAGGCAAAAGAAAAATCCCACCTGATTATTGAACCATTAGAGCTTCATTTACAAAACCACTTAAATGTGTATTGTCTTGCGAGTCATTTAGTCCTATTGTCTTCAGATGGAAGTGTGTTCATAGTGCTTAACTATAACAGCAGCTTCAAGGCTTCATTGAATCAACCCCCAGACCTTTGTAAAAGTGGCTATTGATAAACACAGGCAAAACCTGGAAGGGAAAGGCAAAGAACAACAGATCTGCCAGTGTAGATAGTCTGGTGGAAATTACTTCAGAGCCTGGGCTGTCTAGGACAGCCATTAAAGTGACCACTTGGGAGCATGTCAGGATGAGAGGCTCCTTACTAGTACTTAAGGTAGGCACAGCGTGAAGGTCTGATCCAGCAGATATTGGAATACTTTATTTCTGGGCACTTCAGTGACAATGATGCCCACAAACGGACGATCGTTCAGAGAAGAGAGAGATAAATAGCAGAGGAAGCTTGAGAGAATGACTTGGAAAGAATGAACAGAACGTGAACCGGGTAATACAGACCTGTTAAATCATGTCTACCACAGACCATGAGCACACCTGGCTGAGGCAGGAAGGGTGTCACCAACACCGAGGTCAGAGGGTTACTCAGGGTGCTAAAGCTCCGTGACATGAAACAAATTGAAATGGGAAAAATAACAATAAAAAATTGAGGGGAGTTGTGTTGGAAAATGCACAGTGACCTCATGGATGAAGGACCACAGGCAAGGAGATAGCGGTCAGGATTTTGGAACAAAGTCCAAAAAGGGAGAAGGGCAGTGGAGGAGAGGAGAGGGAGCAGCAGAAGGAAAGAAGAGTTTGTGGTGGTGGTTCTTGATCGCCAGGCTCACCAATCTGAATCCATCACAGCCCTAGAGATTATAGACAGCATCTTCTAGTGTCATCTGTGGAACCATCAAGCAGCTGTTCCAAGGGAGCACTTTACCACTGCATAGAGTGTCTGGAGTACATGGAATCTATCCAGGGCAATGCAGAATTTAGCTGAATCAAGAGCAGAGAGATGAAGGGGATTGTCTCTTCTGTATCTAATACCTCTGCACCGGGACTCCAATGGCCAATGTGAATCAGTAACATTATTTTCACTAGCTTTTTATTGTAACTGTTGGTAGCACCTTTCAAGCAGTGACAGACCCCAGGGCCCACCCCTCCTGTAGCTGCAGGTAACGTCCTGATGCTGCCCATGTGGTGTTGGCAGGTACTGTATATTTTAGCACTTTCTGACAGGCCCCTACAGCATCTTTGAATCAATCAAGTTCTGCTAAATCTAATAAAAATTACCATTAACTTCTAGGTAATAGTAAGAAAATTGTAAAGGGAGAATGGTACCACTCCTGCTGTCTTGATTTTAGGAAGATTCATGTTTTTCTGTCAATCTCTGAATCTTTACAGGAGCTGATTTTCTTAGTCAATCCCCTCTGTGTCTGGGAAGTCTTATTATCACTTTGCAAATAAGAAATGAGTGACAATTTAGTTCTGAGGACATTAAAAAGGAATTGGATGACTGGGTGTATGAATATTTTAGCCCTGTTTGAGGCCCATCTTGGGTCAGATTTGCAGAGGGATCAAGTAGACTTCCACAGCTGTGTTAGTAACGTAGTTCAGTAGTTCAGACAGCAGCCCTGTTGGAGGTGGACCTCGTAACTAGCCAGTGTTCTCCAAACTGTGTTAAAATGACTTGTCCTGGATCACTCGACCTGGGGATCAGGCTTACCTCTCCAGATCAGGAGAACCTATCAGCCTTAGTGCCATTCAGTAACTCTCTGCCTTCCAGACATAAACGTGTTACCTCAAGTTCCCTGTCACTGCAATTCTGTTAGCAGCAGCGTGCAAGATTTCAACCTGCCTTGGGCTGCTGTAACTGTGCTGCAGATATAGTCAGTGTTTCTGTCTATCAGGGATAACCAGAATTACTGAATACTGCTTTATTGCACAGTCAAGGATTCGGCAGGGAAGCTATTCACCCCTTTCTCCTGCTGCACAGACATGGTGGTGGTTGGGTCACTGCATGTGCGAGATCCACCTGTCTCTGGCCCTGATCAAGACATAGACAACAAGGATGTTGTCTGCTCTTTATGTTAAGACATTTTATTTGTAAGAATAGGATCAGTGTGAGCTTAAGATTTGAAATGGCCACATACAAAAGTTGGGAGAAGGCAGAGTTACAGGGTCTGAAGGTGTACCAGAGTTGTTCTTCCGTTTGAGTACCCACAGAGCAGTAGTAGCATCTGATGGTAACCCAAAGAGGAATGAATCTTCTATGCTGTGGCTGCAAACATAATTTCCTGCATGGCAATGCATAGCTTCAACTTTTCTTGTTGGAGGGCACTCTTTTCCTCTTCCTTTGTTTGCATGAGAGGCCTGATGTGGTGTCTACTGAACGGAAAAGAACGCTTTCCAGTGCCTTAAAGAGATGTTGAATCACGGCCGTCGTCCCCGTATGTATGCACGTGTGTAGAACTGGCAATATGTTGTATATACACACATTATAGGATCACACATATGCATTTGTATATACTGTTTACATGCATCACTGTTATGCTGTATGTGTTTTTATTAGCATGGTCTGTAATCCCACCATCATTCAGAGTCTTACCAAATAGCACCGTGGGCCGCGTGCCAGCTTCTTTCACATTCCTGCTAAAGTCACTTGGAATATATCTGAACGTGGCAAAACACATTTGCCAAGCTATGTGCATAAAAACATCCTTTGATCTTTCAGACTCATAAATATGTAATAAAGTACATGATTGCCCTACTGATCTGTCCGACATCAATCTTACGTCTCTCTTTTATTGATTCATCAAAATAAGATACGATCAAGGTACAAAAGAGTTAA
This sequence comes from Rhinopomastus cyanomelas, assembly GCA_013400115.1. Taxonomy (NCBI): domain Eukaryota; kingdom Metazoa; phylum Chordata; class Aves; order Bucerotiformes; family Rhinopomastidae; genus Rhinopomastus; species Rhinopomastus cyanomelas. The sequence continues at coordinate 1,187,921 of VXBP01009719.1, forward strand.
AGAAGCTATTTATTTTAATGCTTCCTTGGAGAGCTTCCGTATTATTTTGAGTACAAATTATATATATAATATTTCATGAATGATGGTTGGAGCATTAAAAATCACCTCTGCACTTCAAGTTAACACAGAACTCTGGCAGTCAGCCATCTTTTATTTGCTTTTTCCCCCTTTTTCTACCTTTTTTTTTGTAAAGAAGCGTTTCAAGATGTGGTGTCACTTTCCTATGGCCATGCTTTAGGTTTTTTCCTTTCTATTTTTAAATCTTGTGCTCAGCTGGTATTGTCATCCCACTTTGAAATCTTCAGGAAATCGTGTTTTGCAATAGATTTAGTATATGGGCTGTTTGGGTTGGGTTGTAAGGTTGTCCAAAACCAGGGATTATCCCAATTTGTACCAAGAGTAAGACGAGAGCTGGGAAGGCCCAGGGAGGTCTGTAGGAGTAATACCAGAGGTAAAAACTTGGTCTGAAAATACAGATGGTAGCAAGCCTTTCCTCTGCCTTGTGTCCAGTTCTGGGCCCTTCACTTCAAGAAGGACACAGAACTGCTGGAGAGNCGTCTGCCCTGACATATTTAGTGTGTCCAGGAGGGGCTGGGCTATGTCAGCCAGTGCATTTTTCACAACCACTTTATGGCACTCTCTCTTTGGCAGGGTAGAAGTGTCCAGTTCTGAAAAGGTACTGATTATGAATGAAATAACTTCTGAATAAGAAGTGTCAACCAGGTAGCAGGCAGTGAACATCAACAACTTCTCTGAAGCTGTAAAATGTGGGAAAAAGTGACATGAATGCAGAAATGTTCACCTCTTTGTCAGGTTCTCTCTTGGCCTGCCATATGAGAAGTAGAGTCTGGGAAAGTGGAATCATTTCTGTGTAGTACTTGTCACGACTCCACCAGCAGTAACAGGCAGAAAAGACACAGATTATTGTGTGATTTTATGCTAATCAAGTCGCTCAGCTGACTTGGAGACCAAGAGAGGAAAAAAAAAGAGAGGTGCCAAGTGCTTTGTGATGTTTGGCATCTCCCCTTTAAGGGGCGTCGCGTGAAGAAAACATGAATTAAGTTTCAAGTCAACCCACAATGGAAAATGCTGTTACCCTTTCCCTTCACCAGTGAGAACTAAGTCCGAGTGACGTAGCCAGTTGTCTGGAGCAAACCACTGGCTGAGCTGGAAAAATTATTCAGATTCCTGCCTCTCAGTTCTGCAGTTTAACCACTAGAAGGGTTTGTATCTTCCTTAGTTCCAGTCAGCAGCAGATTATAGCTTCACATTATGCTAGAAAATGCTGTCAGTATAATAACCTTTGGAGACAGCAAGCCATATGCTGATTTCAGTGACGTGGATACAGCAAGAGGAGGAGTTCTGCACTGGGGAGGGAGAGAGCATGGCTCTCCAGCAAAGTCCACGTGAGAATTTGATTCATCTAGGCAGGTTACCCCACTTCCCTGAAGACTGGTTGTCCTTTGGCCTCCTTAACGTTCCTCAGTGGTTTGTGTTGAGGTCCCTGCAGCTTTCCTTTAGGTCTTCCTGGCATCTACCTTTGGTGCTGAGTCACCAGTCTCATACTTCCTCTCACTGTGAAGGAAATCCCTTTGCTCCTCCCCAGTCTCAGCCTCCTCTACTTTCCTTGCAGCGACCTGCAGGTCAATAGCTGGTAAAGACCAGCACTGAAAAGGAAAGGGAGGCAAGTGTTGTCAGCTTTTATGCTTGTCTGTAATCTCCCTGATCCAGCAGTGTGAATGTCCTGGTACAACTCCAACCATCCAAGGGCTTGCTGCGTGCTCCAGTGGACTTCAGACCAGCCATTAGTGTGGTGGGAGCCCCTACAGCCACCCAAGACACCACATCAGGCTTTTGCTGGTCATCATTGGTTTGTCTGTTCTCTGTTCTGCTGATACTGAATCATCATGGTTTGGGTTCAGGACAAAGGTTTGCTGATTGTTCTTTGCTATCCAGTTCTCAAATCTTGTCTCCAAATGATATTGGGTGTCAAACATCTCTGTTGCCAGTAGAGTGGAGGTAAATCACTGTCACTTCTGCCTGACACCCTTTCTGTGGGAGAGGTTGGCCTTCGGGGCTTTTGTTTATTCTTAATCAAACTATCTTCAGACTGTTTCTATTACAAGAAAGAAAGGGCTGGAGGATTAAAGTCTGTCACTACATTTTCATTTTCCAGTCAAAAAGGTGGGAACTGGTAAAGAAGATTTTTCTGAGACATTTCTGGAATCCACAGACAACAACCCAAACCAGAGCACATAATCCTACCTGGCACTTAGACATTAGAATTCTTTCTATTTCCCTTTCTTTTTGATGTTGTGATTTTTATTTTAATAACTGTCATGTGTTGCTTTTTATTTTGATTTGTCCTGTTTAATTCCGCTTTGGCAAGTGTTTTCTTGAACAGAAAACCTGCTTCCTGGCAATGTCTTCCACTTTTCCCACTGTAGCCATTCAGCAAGAGTAATTAAAGCCAACAACTTCCATTTCATCTAAGAATCGTAAAGAACCCCACAGGTGAGACGGCAGCGACACACAATGAGTCTGGTTTAAGTAGCTCAGATATGAGCCTCTGATCTTGGTTTAATACTAGTCACATCTTAAAATTTGAGAGGAAATTGAAACAGGTTTTGTTTCCATAATTGTTTTTTAAAGCTCGCGTATTAAACCTTGGTGAATTATTTAGTAGGACTGATGACTCTGCACCTTTGATGGGCAGGTGAAATTTTCATTCTTTGCTGCTTCCTCTGGCAGGATTCAATGCCAAGTTTGAAGCTCTCTATGGAATTAGTAAGACCTTGAGTACAGATACTATAGGAAGTGAAACCGTAGTCGAGAGAAGACAATTGCTGTAAATATTACGGGGTTGTTTTCACATGTTTCCTTGGTTGCCTTTTCCTTGATGCATTTTTTCCAATATTGTTTAAAGAAAATTCTCTTTCTTCAGTAGCCTCAGAAAAAGACTGAAACACTCAAAGGCTTAGGCTGGTCAGTGAAACCATTCTGATTGATGTCTGCTGAATCTGTGCGGCAGGAGTTGTTGCCCTGTGTGTGCACTGGGAAGGCTGGTTGCTGAGAAAGGGAAAATGACATTTTCTGGTAAAGAATTTGCCACCTTGTGGTTGAACTAATTCAATGGAGGAGCCCAGCACTGAGGACGGATGATAGTCCGGGAAGGTGAATCTGCTAAGTTTGGAACAGTCATTTTCTGAGTCATTTCCTCCCATTGTGGAGGAAGTAGAGCCCTTATATTTAGTTTAGATATCAAAAATAAGGTAGCACTACAGAGCCTTTACCACATCTGCCTCCACTAGCTATAGACTAGATGACTAAGACTTAGAGACATAACTTAGAGAGATGGTGCATTGCGGACAATTTCCTGATGCAGATGGTGGAAGAGCCCACTAGGAGAGGAACTTTGCTTGACCTTGTCCTCACCAACAAGGCGGGCCTGGTTGAAACAGTGAAGGTTGGGGGTTGCCTCGGTTGCAGTGACCACGAGATGGTGGAGTTCAGGATCTCGTGTGGCAGGGACAGAATAGCTACCAGAACCTCAACCCTGGACTTCAGGAGGGCCAACTTTGGCCTTCTCAAGCAATTGCTAGGGGACATCCAGTGGGACAAGGTACTGGCGGGTAAGGGAGCTCAGGATAGCTGGCAAACATTCAAAGACTGCTTTCTAGAAGCACAAGAAATGAGTATCCCAACAAGGAATAAGTCGAGGAAGGGGGCCAAAAGGCCCGCGTGGTTAACCAGGGAACTACTAGGCAAACTGAATAGGAAGAAGAAAGCCTATAAGTCATGGAAGGAGGGAATGGCCACTTGGGGTGATTACAAGGCTCTAGTGAGGGAATGTAGGGATGCAACTAGAAAAGCCAAGGCCTCCTTGGAATTAAACCTTGCAAGAGAGGTCAA